>JABTTQ020001382.1:0-50000 GCA_016081115.2 Rehmannia glutinosa
TCATTGTATTAATTTAGAACTCAACTTATCGAAGAAGCTGTTGGAAGAGTGATATCCGAAAACATCTTGTCTGCTGGTATCTATAATCTATGATTCTATGTTTACCTTTCACGGCCAAAATAAGAATCTTTATTTGATTACGATGATATCTTTTTTTTTTAGTTATTTCTTTAATTATCAGGGGACCAAAATATTATAAAACGAAGGGGAAGAGTCTGGTACAACCAATGATCAAAACCTCATCAAAAAAAGCATTCTCCCGAAGGGAACATATTTTCTGTTTCACTTTCTATTCAACTTCATTATTCACGTATTGGATGGTGGACATGTATATTTATATTTAAAAAACAAATTACTCATATTTTTCTTATAACACGTCACCATCATCAAATATAGTAGAACATAAAATGGAACACAAAATGTGGAACAAAAATCAGCTCCCGGCATACACGGATGCACAGCCTCCCTTGCGGGGGCACGTACCCCGTCAATAATTTTATTTTTATTTTTTATTGTTTATTTTTAAAAACTAATAATTCGGTTAATAAAAAATAAAAGTATGTGTGCTAATTTTTTTATGTAGTTTATAATTGTACCTATTTTATTTTTGATATATATATTATAATTTTATTTGTTTTGTGAGTAAGTCTAGTCACCCCGTGCTACGGAATTAAAAAGTAGTACTTTTTTAATTTAAAAAAAAATATTTTTAGCGTAAAAACTAATACATTGTCTCAACAACCAAAAAAGTATGTTCAATCAAAAGTATTAATTTTTACCCAAAAATATTATTTTTTACCTGAAAAGTATTATTTTTTACACATAAACACATTTTTTTTGTACGTCGCACGGTGTGACTGTCTTACACAAGTTTTTGCCTTATTTTGTGCCCCCCTTATAAAAAACTTTTGGATCCATCCCTGGCTCCCGGTCCCGAATACAATCAAAAGAAACTAAGGCCGCGATTGGATACTAAATTTTTTCAATTTTTGTTTCACTAATGGTTTTTTTTTTTAAAATCCAATCATATATGATTGTTTATGGAACTTTTCACAACTTTTCAAAAAAATGAAAATGAAAATTTTCATAAATACACTATTGTACTCTCTCACATTTTCTCCCACTAACCACATCTGTTCATTTTTTTAAAAATAGCCATCAAATTGTCAATCGTTATTACGCATGTTTTCATAAATTCTATTATTCACCTGCTTACATATTTCCAATCACCAATAATTTTTTTGTTATTTCTATATCAACTTAATTTTTATCATTACATTTTTCATCTCATACACAATCACACTATTAAAATTAATACTTTTTCTTTTAATTATTTTCTTTATCACTATTCTATAGTAAAAAAAAAATATTCAATCACACTAACTCCCCGTTTCCACTTTGACATCTCAGCCCATCTAGCTATAAGATGGGATGGGTTGCATTGTTACACAAACCTAGGGATCTTAACATAATTTTCATCAAGGAATAAGCCACATTTAAAATAAGGGATTAGGAGAAAAATACCCAGCATTCCTGAAAAAATGACACTTTTTGCTACCGCTCTTTTTTCTGGATATTTGTATGCTCCGCCTTTTTCTCCATCATTTTTACGCTCCCGCCAATTTTTTGGATTTTTTATGTTATTGTTTCAAGGTTGTTTCGAACATGTTTCATCAAATAAGATTTCAGTGAAAAATAATTTTTGCCACTATTAAATAATCAATTTTATACTTGAAATCTTATAAATAATCAATAAACATAAAATAACACATATTACAACAAAACATATTGATAATAATATAGAAACAATATATGAATAGAAAAATATAATTGAATTTTTGATCTAATGCATTGAGAACGCCGAAAACACATGGAAACAACAAGAAACAACAAAACAATATTAAAACCATATGGAAACAATCCAAAAACAACAACAATATTATATAACAACACAAGAACAAAAACAATTTAAAAATAGGTAAAACTTGCATTTAAACATCGAATACAACATGGAAACAATAAAGAATTAAACATTAGAATAACATTAAAAATAGTATATAAACAATCCAGAAACAACAGAAAATATATAAAGCAACATATGACAAAAAAGAGCGTAACAAATAGGCAAAAAGTTGCATCGAAACAACACAGTAACAACATAGAAACAAATAAACAATATAGAAACAAATACAAAACAACAAAAATGACAAAGAAAACAATCCAGGAACAAAAAATAAAAAAATCGTAAAACAATTTTCAAAAAAAAATGTAACAGCGTAAAAATCTCCAATAAAGAGCGAGGGACGTATTTAACGTCTTCTCTCCCAAAATGTTGGGTATTTTAATCTAACTCCAAAAAAAACTAGTCACTCTTAACTTGATCCACCGTAAGGAAAGAACGATAATATGCACTCGTTTCATATATAATAAATCTTGTAAAAGCCATAAATAAATATAATAAAAATTGTTATATAATGGAGCCATAGAACACGTTAAGTGTTTGGATGTGGAAAATTAAACAATTGAGGATTTGTAAAGCCTAATTTACAGTAAGGTGTTACATCGATCTTCTTAAACTACCAGACACTTATTCGTTTCAAATGGTCGTATGTTAGAATAAGAAGTATTAAAGTACTTAACCAAATAATTGAACAAATCATTGTCACATTTAGACTTTAACCTAAAACTTGTCTCAATTTTAATTATCCCTTCAATAATTCAACTTACTAAAGGAGTTTATAGACTACAAGGAACTTGAAATTAAACAAAAAAAATTAGCCCCCCTCTCTCTTTCTTCTTTCAAATTCTATCCGTTTTTGCTCCTCAATCTTCTTCATCTTTTCTTTACTCATCTTTCTATGGAGGACGAGGAAGTATTTTCATTACTTTGTGTCTCAATAAATTTGTCTCAGTAGATGACTTTTATTTGTCCCAATAGTTAGCTATTAATTGTCAAATAAGCTGCTTCTCAAAAAAAAAAAAATTGTCAAATAAGCTAAGTGATTTTTTCATGGTTTTTAAGTATCATGTCTCATATATGAATAGCATGAGAATGTCATTTTGCATTAGCCATTAGGTGAATTACTAATTTTCTTTATCATTTGCCAATTATACTTCGATGAACACTTTTTTTTTTCCTCATCTTGTATTTGTTGGGTAAAAAATATAGAAATGTTTCTATTTAAGGGAATGACTTAGTGTTTGGATTGAGTCGAGGTCTGAATTTGATTCAATTTCTGCAATACGAAAAACGCACTGTATACAAAATGCTGACGATTTCGGCGTTCGTCTCTAAGATACAACGACTATTTCGATTTCGAGTTTACAACACTTGCAAACTCGAAACACAGTGAACACAAAATATTTCTGACTTAGCTTTCAAGCTTGTGAACAAGAAGGTAGATCAATATGCAGAAATGCAATGACCGGTTTTTAATCTGATGTATTTCGAGTATTTCGTATGTCATTTCATCTGCAGGGGTTCGAATTATATAGGCAACAAAGTGCCTGTATGGAAAGATCATGTCTTTTGGTTCGAAAAGACATGTTTATACCGAACATGCGCATCTGTTCAGCCTCTCGCATCGACGCACGACCAGGCGCACGGCCCGTGCGTGGATGCGAACGAAAATGACAAAGTCTCGACTTGACGTACGACCCGACGCACGGGCCGTGCGTCAGCCCGTGCTCGGATGCGAACACTTTCCCGTTTAATTAATTAATTACAAAATTAATTATTTATTTATTTTAAAGGTTTTTGGTCCAAAAAGAATAAGGGCCTCCAATCCCAAGCCCACGGCCCGTGACCCGGATTGGGCCGAGCCGAGACGAGCCTGCCGGCGGGCGGGTGGCGGCAGTGCACGCGGGCGTGTGTGCTTTGAACCAAACCCACAAGCATGTAGGTCCTCACCCCTTTAAAAACTTGGGTGCCCCCAAGGGCCCAAACCCATAAGTCCAACTTGGGATATATCAAGTGATCTTTGCCTCCTTTTCCTATGTGGAATGGAGCATGTCTCCTTCCCCATATTTTCTATTTTTCATACCGTTTTTTAGTATTAAGTGCCTAATTTCTAGCATTAATTTATCATTCACCCGGAATTGGTTTTGAGAAATTCCAAATGCTATTCTCATCTACTCTCTTAGTAGAATTTTTACAAATAATTTAATTCTATTTTCACTAATAGAAACCACTTAATTATTTGGTCAAAATTGGGTCAACACTCATTTTGTAACCAAATTCCAACAATCCCCCACATAAATGAAATTAATGCATGCGTGTATGCAAATTCGCTTGGATGTCTCGGCGAACTATTATTGCATCAGGATAGGTAGCTTGTGGCTTTGAACATTTCTTAGTAAAATACTATCGGATTTACTGGCTGATTAGTGACGCGATGTCTTGAACTACTCAGCCGTTTATGTAAATCGAGACAACAATACTTACACAATAATAATTCTAACACTTGTTGTTCTCACATTGTGCCCATTTCGGCCCTGGACCATATCTTAGATTCATAAGCATTTCTTTGAAGTGGCCATTACTTCTCGCTTATATAGGTGACCTCCTATTGAAGAGTATCTTGCCATACTCCACCTTCCGATATAGGAATCATTAAAAGTCTTAAAGTTAACCTCACCACATTCAACAGGTATTCATTCACTTGGATGTTTCGAGAATGAGCTAACACGTTTTTCAAGTGTTCAGCTCAACATTCATAACTTAGTTGTCCCATTGAACCAAGGTCTTGGGATCTCCAAATCACAAGGTTGGGTTACCGCTATGAACATTCTTTAGTTTGTGTATTTTGAACCCATTCCCCTTAATAATTTATACAATTGATCTCGATTTATGCCTTTTGTAAGCGGATCCGCAAGATTTTCCTTTGACTTCACGTATTCAACCAAAATAACCCCATTCAAAATCAACTGTCTAATGGTATTGTGTCTTCGACGTATATGCCTAGACTTACCATTATACATACTACTTTGTGCCCTTCCAATTACTGATTAACTGTCATAATGTATCAAAACACCAGGCACATGCTTATTACAACAAGGAATATCCTCTAAGAAGTTTCTAAGCCATTTTGTTTCTTCTCCAGCTTTATCTAAATCAATGAACTCTGATTCCATAGTGGATCGAGCTATGCACGCCTGCTTAGAAGACTTCCACGACACCGTTCCTCCGCCTATTGTGAAAACATATCCACTTATGGACTTGGAGTCTTTTATGTCTGATATCCAATTGGCATCATAGTATCCTTCTAATACTGTTGGATATCTCGTATAAAGTATTCCATAGTTCATGGTATACTTTAAATATCTAAGTACCCTTGTCACGGCTTTCCGGTGATCCCAGACTTGGGTTATTTGTGAACCTACTTAGCTTACTCATTTGAATATGCAATGTCCGGACGTGTACAATTCGTTAAGTACATCGATCGCCAATTACCCTTGCATATTCCAAAGAGAAACCGGTTCGCCTCTATTCTTGGCCAAGTGTAGATTTAGATCTACATGAGTCTTAGCCGGAGGACTACAATGGCATTAAACTTTCTAAGTATGCTTTTGACATAATGGGATTGTGACAAGACAATTCCATCTGAGGTTCTAGAGATTTTAATCCCTAATATAACATCAGATAATCCCATGACTACTACCCATAATCAACATATCATGTACATAAAGGCATACTATGACGTAATAATTTGTAGTACCTTTAATGTAGACACACTTGTCACATTCGTTGATCTTGAAACCATTTGATTTCATAGTCGAGTCAAACTTTTCATGCCATTGCTTAGGCGCTTGTTTTAGTCCATAAAGTAACTTAACAAGTTTACACACTTTTCGCTCTTGACCGGGTGCAACGTACCCCTCAGGTTGTTCTATATAGATCTCCTCTTCAAGCTCACCATTCAAGAAGGCAGTCTTAATGTCCATTTGATGTATCTCAAGGTTATGCAAAGCTACAATAGCAATAAGAACACGAATAGATATAATCCTCGTAACGGGAAAATATGTATCGAAAAAGTCATATCCCTCCTTTTGTCCAAACCTTTTAGCTACCAAGCGAGCTTTATGCTTGTCAATAGATCCATCTACTTTATACTTCCTTTTAAGGATCCACTTGCATCCCAAAGGTTTGCAACCCAGTGGGAGATCAACTAACTCCCAAGTGTGATTTTGCATGATGGAATCTATCTCATTATTGATAGCTTCTTTCTAGAGAGGAGCTTCTGGATTAGACAATGCTTCTTGAATAGTTTTTGGTTCATTTTCTAACATATAAGTTAGAAAATCAGGACCAAAAGACTTAGCTACTTTTGTCATTTTACTGCTTCTTGGTTCCTCTTCATCATCACTTTGAGGTAACTTTGCAGTTTGATAAGTTTGTTTACTCGAACTTTCTTCTTTCCATTCTTTGTTCGGAAAGATATTTTCGAAGAATACAATATTCCTTGATTCAATGATCATACCTTGATTTATATCATGAATAGCTGACTTGCGCACTAAAAAGTGATATGCACTACTATTGTTAATGAAAACACAATCGATCGTCTTCAGACCGATTCTCACTTGTTTCGGCTTAGGTATTTCAACTTTAGCCAAACACCCCCACATTTTGAGGTATTTATATGACGGTTTACGTCCCTTCCATAATTCATATGGAGTTTCATTTTTACCTTTGTGTGAGATCTTATTAAGAATGTAGTTTGCAGAAAGTATGGATTCCCCCTACAAGTTTTGGGGTAAGCCAGAAGTTAACAACATCGCATTCATCATCTTCTTAAGAGTACGATTTTTGCATTCTACAACTCCATTTGATTGAGGTGAGTAGGGAACAGTCGTTTGATGAATTATACCCACTTCCGAGCAAAATTCTTCAGACGGAGCAACATACTCTCCACCTCTATCACTTCGAATCATCTTAATTTTCAAATTAAACTGCTTTTCAACTTCATTCTTATAAGTTTTAAAAGCTACTAAAGCTTCATCTTTGCTATTTAAAAGATACACATAGCAATATCTTGTGCAATCGTCTATAAACGTTATGAAGTACTTTTTCCCACCTCGAGTTTGCACAAGTTTTAAATCACACACATCTGTATGAATTAACTCGAGTGGTTTGGTACTTCTGGTTACCAAATGAAACGGTGTTTTTACCAACTTTGCTTCAACACAAATTTCGCATTTGTCTTGTGAATTGGTTTTAAACGTAGGTATTAATTCCAGATTCACTAACCTTTTAATTGTGTTGAAGTTTACGTGTCCTAATCTATCATGCCATAAATTAGAACAATCCATCAAGTAAACAGAAGTAATATTTTTATTCTTCGTCTCTTGGCGGAAAACAGACATTACAGACATCTTAAAAAGCCCCTTATCAAGGTAGCCCTTACAAAGAAACTGGCCATTCTTGGTCATTACAAACTTGTCGGACTCAAACACTTGTCTGAACCCGGCCTTACTAAGCAAAGGACCGTAAACCAAATTTTTGCCGATGTCCGGGACATGCAACACATCTACAAGCGTAAGCTCCTTTCCGGAAGTCATCTTGAGCACAACCTTGTCAAGCCCCACGATGTTGGAAGTCGAAGAATTTCCCATGAAAAGCTTCCTTCCATTTATCGCAGTGTAGGAAGAGAACATCTCCTTGTCAACACAAATGTGACGAATAGCCCCGGTATATATCCACCACTCCCTTGGGTTATCCACTAATATTGGCTTCAAACATAACGATGGTGAGATCGAACTCCGACATGTCGATTGGAACCAACTTGTCCTCCGTCACATTGGCTTATTGGTTGCCACCTTGATTGCCTTTTTTTGGGTGTCGGTAAACCTTGGCCATGTGGTTCGGTTTGCCACAATTGTAGCAATTCCCCTTGAACTTTTTGGCCTTTCCCTTGTCTTTCCCGGAGTGCTTGCGTTTCTTGCTAGTGCTTGATTCAGCAAGATTAGCCTTGGCCTCCATTCCAGACTTACTGGATTTCACTTCTGATTTTCGGTTGTCTTCCTCAATCCGAAGCCGAACAATCAGATCCTTAAGCCCCATCTCTTTACACTTGTGCTTGAGGTAATTCTTGAAATCCTTCCACAGTGGCGGTAATTTTTCGATTATTGTAGCCACTTGAAAGGATTCGTTCAGAATCATCCCTTCAGACACTAAGTCATGAAATATGATCTGAATCTCTTGAACTTGGTTGATCACCGTCTTGGTGTCAACCATCTTGTACTCGAGAAATTTGCCGACAACAAATTTCTTTGTGCCGGCATCTTCCGTTTTGTACTTCTTCTCCACAAAGTCCCACAACTCTTTGGACATTTTGAACGTGTTATAGACATTATAGAGGGTGTCGTCTAGCCCGTTCAAAACATAATTGCGACATAGAAAATCATTGTTATGCCAAGCATCCACAACGATTCTCCTGTTGTTGTCGATTTCTTCATCGCCAACGGTAGGGGGTCCTCCTTCAAAAAATGAGGCAGCCCAAGGTGGTAAGGTAGAATAGCATCTTCTGTTGCCAGCGTTTGAAGTCGATGCCAAAGAACTTGGGCAACTTTTCGTTATGAGCAGGAGTAACAATCATCAGTGTGAATGATACTGAAGTTATCGTCTTGAACATAAACAAATTTTCCGTCTTGCGATTGTTGGGTAAAAAATATAGAAAGATTTTTGTTTAAGGGAATGGCTTAGTGTTTAGATTGAGTCGAGGCCTAAATTCGATTCAGTCTCCGCAAGATGAAAAACACCCCGTATACAAAGTGTTGATAGTTTCGACGTTCATCTCTAAGATACAACGACTATTTCGATTTTGAGTTTACAGTACTTGCAAACCCAAAACACAGCGAACAATAAAATATTTTTGACTTTCAAGCTTGTGAACAGGAAGGTAGATCAATATGCAGAAATGCAATGACCGGTTTTTAATCTGATGTATTTCGATTATTTCGTATGTCATTTCATCTGCAGGGGTTCGAATTATATAGGCAACAAGGTGCCCGTATGGAAAGATCATGTCTTTTGGTTCGAAAAGACATGTTTACACCGAACAGGCGCATCTGTTCAGCCTCTCGCATCGATGCACGACCAGGCGCACGACCTGTACGTGTGCTCGTGCGTGGATGCGAGCGAAATGACAAAATCTCAACTTGACACACAACCCGATGAACGGGCCGTGCGTCCGCCCGTGCTCGGATGCAAACAAGTCCGTCTTGATGCACGACCCGATGCATGGGCCGTGCGTCCGCCCGTGCTCGGATGCGAACACTTTCCCGTTGGAAACTTTAATTAATTAATTAAAAAATTAATTATTTATTTATTTTAAAGGTTTTTGGACCAAAAAGAATAAGAGCCTCCAAGCCCAAGCCCACGGCCCGCGACCCACGACCCAAAATGGGTCGTGCCAAGCCGAGCCGGCCGACTGGTGGTGGCGGCGCGTGCGCGTGCGCGTGTGTGCTTTGAACCAAACCCACAAGCATGTAGGTCCTCACCCCTTTTAAAACTTGGGTGCCCCCAAGGGCCCAAACCCATAAGTCCAACTTGAGATATATCAAGTGAGCAAACTTTGCCTCATTTTCCTATGTGGGATGGAGCATTCATTCTTCCCCACATTTTCCATTATTCATACCATTTTCTAGTATTAAGTGGCTAACTTCTAGCATTAATTTCTCATTCACCCGGAATTGGTTTTGAGAAATTCCAAATGTTATTCTCATCTACTCTCTTAGTAGAATTTTTACAAATAATTTAATTCCATTTTTAACTAATGGAAACCACTTAATTATTTGGTTAAAATCGGGTCAACACCCATTTTGCAAGCAAATTCCAACAGTATTCATATAATATTGAAACATCGAACAAAATTTTGCTGGGTCACACATAATATTGTTCAACCAAAATCACTTTTTGTTTTTTTTGTTTTTATTAGTGTCACACTATTCACATCCCTAAAACTTCTAAATACATCCTCTTTCTTAATACACCCTCACTTTTTCAAAAATAACCAATTTACTTGATACGCTCACCCAACACTCCCCAATTTACCATTCTGTCTCAATTAAACCTCAATTCTTTCCCCCAAAACATAAACCCACCCAGGGGCGTTTCCTCTTGTACTAAATCTTCATATGGGGTTAGTCTATATATCATTTTAGTTAGCCCCCCAAATTTGTGGTGCAATTTAGTTGGAAAATTAAATTTGTGGTGGAATTTAATAGTAGATTTAATGAGAAATCAATGGAACTTCTAAAAATTTAAGCTCTTATTTGGATCTTAATGACAATTATAAGTCATTCAACATTGAAATCATATGGAAAATAGTGTTGAAGTTTTATCCAAGAGATATTACAGAGCAAGATCAATATCATTTTAAATCTATGAAAAATGCCGTGTGCAATTTTCTTATATTTAGAGAATCATCGTAAGTAATTTCTATGTTATTTCTTTTGGTTTGTAGATGTGCATTACATCCCACTATATTGTATTTTTGAATATTTGGTATAAATATAGTTGATATGCTTGCTTGTTTTTTCCCCTTCCGCTTCATCGGCCTAGCTCCGCCCCTGAACCCACCCAACACATACACCCAACGCATGCGTCATTGCTGCTACGAAGAGAAGTAGAAGAAAAAAAATCTTTCGGCATCTTATGTTTCGGATTGCAAAAAAAATCGAACAATATTGGGGCACCTTACGAACAGTCTTTGAGAAGAAAAAGAATAAAAATATTGACCAGTCTTTGAGATCTCATGTTTCAGATTAAAAAAAATCGAACAATTTTGAGCACCTCGTGAACTACATCTTTGAGAAGAAAAGAAAAAAATAGATGTGAAGGATGACACGATTGCGCCATGCCAAATTTAAAGGATGACATTTGCATGTGGCACGATCATACCATCAAGAATGGTTCGATGGTATGATCATGTTCATGATGGCACACGATCGTGCCATCAAGAGAAATTCTTAATGGTGATACAAAACGACTTTGAACGCATTTTGATGGTGCAATACAACAACAATTTCGAATAATTTTTTATGGTGCGATACATCTGCGATTTGAAAATTTTATGGTTTAGAGAAAAATAATTGCATTTTTGTAAGATCACAGGGTTTCAAAAGATGAAGCGTGTATTTGGAATTTTGGTAAAGTACTAAGAACATGACAATATTTTAAATTGATGACATTATGTTATTAAAGAGAGATCAATGTATTTAAAAGATTTAGAGTGTGAATAATGCCACACATACACACATATATATTTTTTTATTGGTAATGTGTTCTTGGTCACTCAAACCTAATACATAAGTGGAGCGCTTTTCAGAATTAAATTCAATGAAATAGATTAATATGATTTTAAGTTTAAAATTCTTAAAATGGCTTCCAAGCTAGTAGCTTTGTAATCCCACGGCCGATTAGGAGTTCGTATCTTATTGGGTTACTTTTGCTTAATTAATTGCTTCATAGGTTGGATAACATACTTACAAGTTTCAGTTAATGATTTATAGAAATGTCCGAAAAATTCTTGCTTGTATTTGATTGAGAAATATTTACACATAAGCAAGAGCTTGTAGCGGAAAACATTTTTGTCTGTGAATTGTAAAAATCAAAATTGACCTGGTGCATTTTAAGCACACAAGTGCCATAAAACTGTAAAACTATATGTTCTTCCTGATACAATTGTTTTGAAATATATATACACATATTTTGTAATTCTTGCACTCAAATTGGATATGAGTAAGGTGCATGATAAAGTCAAGTGGCCCATCGGTGAAAAGTTGTATCAAAAGAAACTTTGAGCATACTCAATAATATGGTGGACATGAGGGACTGGAGTCTGGAATTCTACAATAATTTGTTGGAATTTGGTTTTGAAAAAATAGTTGTTGACTCATATTTGACCAAATATTTAAGTGGTTTTCATGATGGAAAATGAAATTAAAATATATAATCAAATTCTACTAAGTGAGTAGATGAGATTAGCATTTCGATTTACTCAAAACCAATTCTAGATAAATGAGAAATTAATGCTACAAGCTAGCCACTTAAACTACAAATTGACATGGAAATTGATAAATGTGAGGTGGAGGTGAAATTCCGTGGCATATAGAATAGAAAACCAAGTTTAGCTCAATTAATATAGTCCAAGTGAGAGTAATAGGTTTGGACCATCGGGGCACTAAAGTTTTTAAAAGAGAGAGGACATATATACTTGTGAGTTTGGTTCAAAACACACATGCGCGCGCCGTCACTGGCCCGCTCGGCCTGGGTCGTAGTCTTGGGCTTCAAGACCTTTATAGTTTTGACCTTTAGAAAATATTTTTTACTGAAATTGGGCCTACATGCAACTAGGCCAGACCGTCGCACCTGTGTTGAGCGCGGTCGCGCACCGAGGACAATGGGCTATCACACCCGCGTGCATTGGAGTGTGCAGTCGTGCGACTTCGTTGTAGGTTCGATTTTTGCAAGTGCTACTAAATCAAATCTGAAAAGTCGTTCTATCTTAGAGACGAATGCCAGAACAATTTATCACTCAGTACGGGGTAATTTTGTCTTGCAGAGATAGTATGAAATACTAACCTCGACTTATACACAACTATGTCCCATTTTTCATTTCTATACTTAGTTGTTTTCTTGCAAACAATACCACCCATACAACAATTGCAAGACAAAATTCTTTATTGTTTTCAAGATGAATGCAAACGTAAGTTTCACTCCAATAGTTGATGATCCCTCTCAAGGCGAAAAATCGGCAAAGGTCTCTAGTGTCGACTTCAAAAGGTGGCAACAGAAGATGTTGTTTTACTTGACCACTTTGGATCTGTCCTGGTTCTTGAAGAAGGACCCTCGACCATTGGTGAAGAAGAAACAGACAACCAAAGAAGGATCGATGCAGATAATACCCAAAAAAGGATCGATGTAGATGCTTAGCACAATAGCGCTTTTTGTTTTAAATGGGATGGAAGACACACAATATAATGTCTACAATTCATTCAAAATGTACAAAAAGTTGTGGGACTCTTTGGAAAAGAAGTACAAAACAGAAGATGCCAGCATAAAGAAATATTATCGGCAGATTTTTGGATTTCAAGATGGTTGATACAAAAACTGTAATCAACCAAGTTCAGGAAATTCAGATCATACTTCATGATTTAATGTCTAAAGGAATGATTCTGAATGAGTCATTCCAAGTGGTTGTGATTATCGAAAAATTGCCGCAATTGTGGAAAAACTTTAAGAACAACCTCAAGTACAAGCGCAAGAAAATGGGGCTTGAGGATTTGATAGTTCGACTTCGGATTGAGGAAGACAATCGAAAATTCGAAGTAAATACCAACAAATATGGAATAGATGTCAAGGTCAATCTTGCAGAATCGAGCACTAGCAAGAAATGGAAGCATTCCGGAAAAGATAAAGGGAAGACCAAGAAGTTTAAAGGCAATTGCTACAACTTTGGCAAGCCAAATCACATGGCCAAGGATTGGCGACATCCTAAGAAATGTAATAAAAATGGCAATCAACAACAAGCCAATGTGACTGAGGGCTAGTGTATTCCGATAGACATGTCAGAGATTAATATCACTGCCATTGTGTTTGAAGCCAATATGGTTAATAACCAAAGGGAATGGTGGATAGATATCGGAGCTACTCGTCATAGTTGTGCTGACAAGGATATGTTTTCTCTCTACACTCCGATAAGTGGGAGAAAGTTATTCATGGGGAATTTTTCGACTTTCAATATCGTGGGGCTTGGAAAGGCTGTGCTGAAGATGACTTCCGAAAAAGAGCTGACGCATGTGGATGTGTTGCATATCCCAGATATCTGCAAAAACTTAGTTTTCGGTCCTCCATTAAGCAAGGCTAGTGTTAGACTAGTATTTGAGTCTGACAAGTTTGTAATGACAAAAAATGATCGTTTTCTTTGTAAAGGGTACCTTGATAAAGGGCTCTTCAAAGTATCTGTAATGAATGTTTTCCGCCAAGAGACGAAGACTAAAAATATTATTTATTTTACTTGTTGGATTGTTCTAATTTATGGCATGATAGATTAGGACACATAAATTTCACACAATTAAAATATTAGGGAATCTAGAATTAATACCAACATTTAAAACTGATTCACAAGACAAATGTGAAGGTTGTGTTGAAGCAAAATTGGCTAAAGCACCGTTTTATTCGATAACAAGACGTACCAAACCACTTGAGTTAATTCATACAGATGTATGTGATTTAAAACTTGTGCTAACTCGAGGTGGAAAAGTACTTTATAACGTTTATTGAAGACATCACAAGATATTGTCATGTTTATCTTTTGAAAAACAAAGATGCAACTTTAGTAACTTTTAAAACTTTTATAAGAATGAAGTTTAAAATCAGCTTAACTTGAAAATTAAGATGATTCGCAGTGGTAGAGGCAGAGGGTATGTTGCTCTGTTGAATAATTTTGCTCGGAATCAGATATAATTCATCAAAGGACAACTTACTACTCACCTCAATCAAATGGTGTTGCAGAACGCAAAAATTATAATCTTAAGGAGATGATGAATGCGATATTAATAAGCTCTGGTTTACCCTAGAACTTGTGGGGGGAAGCTATACTTTCTGCAAACTGCATTCTTAATAATATACCACACGAAGGTAAAAATGAAAATATATATGAGTTATGCAAAGGATGGAAACCGTCATATAAGTACCTTAAAGTGTGGGGTGTTTGTCTAAAGTTGAAGTACCAAAGCCAAAACAAGTCAGAATTTGTCCTAAAACGATTGATTGCATTCTCATTGGATATGCATGTTGGTCCAAGTGGCTACGATAATCTAGAGAGGGGGGTGAATGGATTATCTCGGTTTTTCAGATTTTGCCCTCTTTTTCTAATAATCAAGCAAAGACGAGAATGTAAATGCGGAAATTAAACAACACTCGTTGATTTAAAGAGCTTCACTCCACCTAGGGACTACGTGCTCTACCACCCCAGTATATCCGGGATGGATTTCAAAAAGAAAAAAAAAGATTTTATTAATTTACCAAAAATTAATACAACACCTTGAGGATTACCACAACCCTCTTACACCACCTTGAGGATTACCATAATCCTCTTATAACACCTTGAGGATTACCACAATCCTCTTACAACACCTTTAAAGATTACCACAACCTTCAAACACCTATCACCTAGATCACCCAAGTGTATTCTTACCACAAGAATACTCACAAGGATGTCTTGTGTTGAATGATGACCAAAATCAAGATTACAACTCAATAATGATTGATACAATATGAGTACAAGTGTAATCAAGAATTGAAAGCCTAGACCTCAAATTTGTGCAAGTGAAAGTGCTAAGGCTAATACAACAAGATATATGAAAGTGTTTGCTTTGTTTGCTCTTTGCTTGTATGGAGTGTTGTATGTTGTTGCTTGAATGAAGCCTCTATTTATAGGAGAGGTCTTGGCTTTGATTTCCGGATATTGGCTCCTCCTTGGGGAGTGATTTGCTGCAAAAGAAACCATTTAAAATCATCAATATAGTCTGTTAGAAATCAATCCCACAAAATAGGGAAAAGTCATGCGAAAATGCAACGGATAGTTTCTTCGATAAACAGGGGTTCGACCGGTCGCACAGAGATAAGATTGAAATTGAATTCTGCGAATTTTTACAGGGGGGACCGGTCGAAGGGGGTTCGGCCAGAGTGGCCGCCTTGGTCTTGACCGGTTGGGGTTGATAGAAAATCAAAAAGAGAAGCCGCATTTGAGAGGGCACTCCCAGTGCACCGGCCGCCAGGTGGTCGACCGGCCGCGCTCACCGGCCGCCCACCTGGTCGACCGGCCGCCTCCCCATTTTCTCTTACGTCCCATTTTCTGTTTCAAAACTCAACTCAGTGTACGGGTTGCCTATAGGGCGGCGGTCGAGTGAAAACTGAAACAAAAGTGTTGTCCAATTTTAAATCGAATATAAACTTCAAGAAATACTCCGAAAAATAGTAAAAACATTTTAGATCGATCGGAAGTGTTGGGACAACATTTAGGGACATTGTTTTGGTATAAAAACTCATCATCAAAATCATGATAAAAACATTTATCTAACAATGCAAACAATAGTAGTTCATATCACTTTTTAGTGCACAAGTCAGCAGTTCCTGATATAAATGATGGAATGATCATAGAATCATGAAATGATATATATTTTTTGATAATATATTTCCTAGTAAAGAAAGGAAAGAAGAAAGTTGGAATAAAAGAACTTGTGAAACTAAAAGGTTACCTCAAAGTGTGTTGTTTGGGTGGTACTATTTACAAGAAATGGCTAAGTATTTGGAAAAACTGGACATATTTTGTAAGTCGAGTCCAGTATTGGATATTGTCTTCGCAAAACGAAATTGCCCCATTTACAAAGTGATTAAGATTCTGACAATCGTCCCTAAGATACAACGACTTTTACAGTTTTGATTTAGCAGCACTTACAAAAATCGAACCAACAGCGAAAAAAGTGTTTAAGACTTTCAAGCTTTTAGACGGAAATGATAACAATATGTTGATGCAAAAATGCTCGATTTTAGCTTCTTAATTTCATATGTCTTTTCATCTGCATGCTCTTCATATTCATTGGCCTCAAGGTTACTCATGGAAAGAATATGTCTTTTGGTTCAAAAAGACATGTGTAGCCAAAAAATGCACCTTATAACTCGAACAGGTGCCTCAGTTTGAAAGTGCACGGCCGCGCACTTGTGCATGCGCAACAGTAAAAGGTTAATGTCTCAAGTGCACACCACACACTTCTTGATGCGCATTCGCAAGATCGCTTCAGCCGCCAAAGCCGCCACATGTGGCGGCTATCCTGGTGCGCGCGATCGACAAAGACACCGCACGCCGCTCACCTGGCCTGGGGCTTGGAAAAAAATAATTAATTTTTTAAAGAGTTTAAATAAATTTGGTCCAAAATTAAAAGGACCTTGACGCCCAAGCCCAAGCTCACGATCCACGAACCGGACTCGTGTCGTGCTGGGCCGATATATAGAACTGACAATTAGTTGAGTTGAGCTAGCTCGGCTCGAGCCTAGAGAGCCAAGCTAAATCTGGCTGGTTTCCCTGGCCCAAGATTTTATCGGGTTGCAGTTTTTGTGGTCAGCCCATCCCAGGCCAACAAATGTATTTTTGGATGGGTCGTTCAGTCTTGTCAGACTTCGGGCCATTTGAGTTGGACCAAATTAAGTCCGGTCCTTTTCGAATTTTTGAAAATGAAACCCAACCTAACCCTATAAGGAGGTTGGTGGGGTCGGACCAATTTTCATGGCTCGAACGATATATATTTAAAAAACACTACATGCACATAAACATAATTTAATATTTAAAATTGCAAAACCCAAAATATGCAAATAAAAAATACATATCATTAACAATAAAAATTACAACTGCAATTGGGTCCAACATGTCTTCATTTTTTTAACACGACTTACAACATCATCATCTGAAACTTGTCGAAATTTGTTTGTGGGGAGAAGGAAAATGTGGAAGCTTGTTGAGTCACAAGTTGAGAAAATATTATAGTTTTTTGACTTTTAAATGATTAAAATATAATTTTATGTAATAATAGGGGTACAAATGTATTGTTATTATTTATTTTTTAAATATGATTTTTTGGATATTTTCAAATTGGGGGTACAACTGTACCCCCATGTTCTAAGGTGGATCGGCCGCTGGCAGGCGCGCAATGGCGGCGCCCGCACGCGCTTGTGTGTTTTGAACCAAACCCACAAGCATATAGGTCCTCACCCCTTTAAAAACTTTGGTACCCCAAGGACCCAAACCCATTCAACCAACTTGGGCTATATAAATAGAACAATTTTTGGCTTTCTCTCCTATGTGGGATAGAGCTTCACTCCTTCCCCACATTTTTCAATTTCCACATCAATTTCTAGTTTTAAGTTACTAATTTGTAGCATTAATTTCTCATTCATCCGAATTTGATTTTGAGAAATTCAAAATGTTAATCTCATCTACTCACTTAGTAGAATTTTATCATATAATTTAATCCTATTTTCCACTAATTGAAACCCCTAAATATTTGGTCAAAATTGGGTCAACACCCATTTCTTAAAATCAAATTCCAACAAAGTGATGATGAAGAGGAACCAAGGCGCAGTAAAAAGACAAAAGTAGCAAAGTCTTTTGGTACTGATTTTCTAAATTATATGTTAAAAATGAACCTAGAACTATTCAAGAAGCTTTGTCTAGTCCAGAAGCTCATCTCTGGAAAGAAGCTATTAATAATGAAATAGATTCCATCATGTAAAACAAGATTGGGAGTTAGTTGATCTCCCACCGGGTTGCAACCCTTTGGGATACAAGTGAATCCTTAAAAGGAAGTATAAAATAAATAGATCTATAGATAAGTACAAAGTCCGTTTGGTAGCTAAAGGGTTAAACAAAATGAGAGAGATAAGTTTTTCGATACATATTCTCCTGTTACGAGGATCATGTCCATTCGTGTTCTCATTGCTATTGTAGTTTTGCATAACCTTGAGATACATCAAATGGATTTGAAGACTATCTTCTCGAATGGTGAGCTTGAAGAGGAGATTTATATAGAACAACCCAAGGGGTTCGTTGCACCCGCACAAGAGAGAAATATGTGTAAACTTGCTAAGTCGCTTTATGGATTAAAACAAGTACCTAAGCAATTGATGAAAAGTTTGACTCGACCATTGAAGTCAAATGGTTTCAAATTGACAAGTGTGTCCACATTAAAGATACTACAACTGATTACATTATTGTATGCCTTTATGTGGATTATATGTTAATTATGGGTAGTAGTCATGAATTAATCATGAATACTAAGAACATGTTAAAGAAGAACTTTGACATGAAGGACATAGGATTATCTGATATTATATTAGGGATTAAATTCACTACAACTTCAGATGGAATTGTCTTGTCACAATCCCACTATGTCAAAAGCATACTTAGAAAGTTTAATGCTTTTGATAGTCCTCCGGCTAAGATACTTATAGATCTAAGTCTACACTTAGCCAAAAATAGAGGAGAACCAATTTCTCAACTGGAATATGCAAAGATAACTGACAGTTTGATGTACTTAACTAATTGTACACGTCCAAACATTGCATATTTAGTGAGTAAGATAAGTAGGTTCACAAGAAACCCGATTAAGAATCATTGGAAATCTTTGACAAGGTTGTTGATATACTTAAAGTATACCATGAATCATGGAAAACTTTATACGAGATATCCAACAGTATTAGAAGGATATTGTGATGCCAATTGGATATTTGACACAAAAGACTCCAAATCCACAAGTGGATATATTTTCACAATAGGTAGATGAACGGTGTCGTAGAAGTCTTCTAAGCAAACGTGCATAGCTCGATCCACTATCAAATCTGAGCTCATTGCTTTAGATAAAGCTGAGAATAAGCAAAATGGCTTAGAAATTCCTTAGAAGATATTCCTTGTTAGAATAAATTGGTGCCAGTTGTTTTGATACATTATGATAGTCAATCAACAATTGGAAGGGCACAAACTAGTATTTTTATATGGTAAGTGTAGACATATTCGTCGAAGATTCAATACCATTAGACAGTTTATTTCGAATGGAGTTGTTTCGATTGACTACGTGAAGTCAAAGGAAAACCTAGCGGATCCGCTGACAAAAAGAATAAATCGAGCTCAATTGCATAAATTATTAAGTGGAATGGGTTTGAAATCCACAAAATAAAGAATGTTCATAGCGGTCACCCAACCTTGTGAATTGGAAATCCCAAGACCTTGGTTCAATGGGACAACTAAGTTATGAATATTCAACTGTACACTTGGAAAATGTGTTAGCTCATTCCCAGAACTTCCAAGTAAAATAAAAATATATTGAATGTAGTGAAGTTAAGTTTAAGACTTTTAATGGTTCCTATACCAAAAAGGTGGAGTATGACAGGATATTCTTCAATAGGAGATCACATATATAAGTGAGAAGTAATGGCCGCTTCAAAATAATACTTATAAATCTAATATATGGTCCAGGGCCGAAATGGACACAAATGAGAATAGTAAGTGTTAGAATTGTTATTGTGTAAATATTTATTTTATCGGTTTACACAAACGACTGAGTAGTTCAACACATCGCGTCACTAATCAGCTAGTAAATTCAATAGTATTTTACTAAGGACTGTTCAAAGTCATAAGCTACATATTTTGATGTAATAATAGTTCGCTGAGACTTTTAAGCGAATTTGCATACATGTTTGCGTTAATTTCATTCACGTGGGGGATTGTTGGAATTTGATTTGTAAAAATGGGTGTTGACCCATATTGGACCAAATATTTAACTGGTTTCCATTGGTGGAAAATGGAATTAAAATATATAATCAAATTCTATTAAGTGAGTAGATGAGATTAATATTTTGAATTTCTCAAAACTAATTACGAGTGAATAAGAAATTAATGCTACAAGTTAGTCATTTAAAACTAGAAATTAACATGGAAATTGGTAAATATGGGGGTGGAGTGAAACTCCATCCCACATGGAATAGAAAGCCAAGTTTAGCTCAATTAATATAAGCCTAGTGGGAGTAATGGGTTTGGGCCCTTGGGGCCCCAAAGTTTTTAAAAGAGAGATGACCTACATGTTTGTGGGTTTGGTCCAAAACACACGCGCGTGTGTGCCGCCGTCGCCCCATGGCTTAGCTCGGCCTGGGTCATGGGTCGTGGGCTTGGGTTTGGTCTTCAAGACCCTTATGGTTTTGGACAAATTTTATTTGGACCTTCAAAACCATTTTTTACTCAAACTGGGCCTACATGCAACTGGGCAAACCATCACACTTAGGTTGTGCGCGCGATCATGCACTTGGGTTGCGTGCGCAATCACCCGCAGACAACAGTGGGGTATCACACCCGCGAGCGTTGGAATGCGAGGCACGACTTTAAACAGATGCACCTATTTGAGTTACCAGGTGTGTTTATTGGCTAAAGACGTGTCTTTATTAGCCAAAAGACATATCTTTTCCATGAGGCACCTACATACCTATATATCTTCCTCTGTAGATTGAATAACACACAAAAATTATAAGATAATAAACCGATATCATTCTGCATTCTGCATATTATTCATCACCCTTTCCAAAAAGCTGGCAAGTCTAGATACTTTATTGTTCGTTGTAAGTTTGACTTTTGCAAGCGCTACTAAGTCGAATCTGAAAAGTCGTTGTATCTTAGAGACGATTGCTGGAAACTTTAGCACTTCGTACGGGGCAATTTTATCTTGCAGAGATAGCATCAAATACTAGTCTCGATTTATACACAACTCTATCCCATTTTTCATTTCTATACTTAGCCATTTTCTTGCAAACAGTACCACTCATACAACATAATCCCTTATCCCAAAAGTTGCAAACTCGATTTTACCAAAGGAACTTAGACCTTTGTAATGTACGCTATAAGATTATTTCGAGGGCCACGACAAATAATGAAATAGAATGATGCCACTAATGAGTAGAATAATTGACGAGTTCCAGAGTGCTTTTGTGGATTTGAAACTACCGAGATAGCAACCGAGGATAAATGGCTTTAAAATTGAATATGAGTAAGACACATGTTAGAGTTGAGTAGAAATTCCTCTGGGCGATGATGAGTAAACTGGGTTTTACAACCAAATGGATTGATTTGACAATAAATTTTGTAAGGTTGGTCTCTCATGCATTTTCCATCAACCATGATGTGGTTGGTTTAGTCTCTCCACAATGTAAAATATGCCAGGATGACCTGCTGTTACCATATTTTTTTGTTATTTGTGTATATGGCTTATCATCCTTATTTTCCTATCACGTGGATAGGTGATGGATTAATGGTGTAAAAATTGTTATAAATTCCCCACCCATTTGTCATCTCTCTTTTGCTGAAGATAGTTTGTTATTTTATGGGCTTCAGAGGAGGAAAGCATAAGACTTGAACAAATCATGAAAATATATGAGAAAACTTTAGGTTAATTAACAAACTTTGAAAATTTGGCATTAACATTTAGCCCCAATATAAAAGTAGAAATCATAATTTCACAGTTCCGATTGTTTAAGGGCATGATCTTTATCTTGGACTACCAACATTTACGATGAAAAGTAAAAGGTGTTAATGTTTGCATATTTGACAAATTTGGTCTTTGTGCACAGTGCTAGGTTTGGTGTTGTAACGCTGGCGATGCAACACTGGTAGCACAGAATCTGGGCGGATTTTATGCCAGACTTTTGTGCTTTGATTTTTGGCATGTTATCTATTATGTGAATGTTTTTTTTGTGCTTTGATTTTATGCCAGACTTTTGTGCTTTGATTTTTGGCATGTTATCTATTATGTGAATGTTATCTATTTTCGGCATGTTATCTATTATGTTATCTATTATGTGAATGTTGTTGATATTATTGGATAGATTTATCTTAATTGATTCAGCCTTTTATAATTGCCAATTATCCTTTTCTAATCACTTTCCTTGTGTACATGATTCTTACCCACAAGGAAATGTTTTTATTGATTTCCTTCCTTAGCTTAAAATCGTCCACAAGAAATCAGGGATATGATTTATTCTTGAAAGTTATAAGAAGAGAAGTCAGCCACTTGAAGAAATTATCCAGAAAAACACCATTGAGCCATATTGTTCTTCAAGAAATCTATTGTTTGATAATTCTTATTCTTCAGGAGAAGAAGGTGAAACATCTACGGTGTGGATCGACTCAACCGTTCAAGGGATTTGAAGTTGGAGGGATTCCAACAAGGTTGAGGTTTTGGAAGATTCGATTATAGTATTAGTTTTATACGAGTGTTGGTGAATTGATAAAGAGTGAGTCTTTATGCTTTTCGTAAATCCAGTCGTATTTGTAATAAGCATTGATTTTCTAATATTGAATTGTTTCTTCTCTGGGCATGGCCTCGTGCATTAAGATTGAGGAATCTAATCACGTTAAAAATCCTGGTGTTATTTCCGCTGTGCAATCTATTTTTATAGTGCTTGTGTTAAGTGTTATAACATCACTATCTGACACCGAAGATTTTTATTAACACTCACGAAAATCAGACTATATTGATTAATAGGGCAACATATTCTATCAATTGGCATCAAGAGCCTAACACTAATTCTTATTAGTGAGATCCTGTTTTGTATTTGTTGCTAACATGTCTTGTGTTTATGAAGAAAGTTCGATTTCACGCCCTCGACTCCTTGATAGTTTTGAAAAATCTACGAAGCAAAAGAACAGAAGAAGCAAATCCTCAAATAAAAGCAAGAGGATTCAATGCAGAGAATGTGGTGGCTTTGGACACATCCAGGTTGAATGTGCAAATACTCGAAAGAAAAATGGGAAATCGTTCACCACCTCATGGAGTAACGAAGAACCAGATGATGGAGAAGAAGAAAATGTGAGCAATCATGCTGCATTAACCTCCATTGACATAGAGGTTGGTTGTAATGAAACGCACCCCAGTGCTATTTCTGGTGTTACAACACCAAGCAGGTATGACACTAGCTTTCTTTTTGTTGAAAGATGTCTAAACTCTGTGATTCCTGCAGAGGAAAATAACTCAAGTGATGAACACTCTAAGGATGACTCTGAAGTTGATGAAGAATCGAGAAATGAAGAACTAAGGAGAGTTGACCAAAAGATGTACGAAAAATACTTGGTTGTCTTGAAGACAAATGAGAACCAGGAAAAGAAAGTAGTGTGTCTTACTATTGAAAATGACTCACTCAAAGGAGAGGTAATTAAGTTTGAAAAGCTGGCAACGGAGAGAAAAGAAGAACTTGCCAAAGTAAAGAAAGAACTCAATGAGATGACAAATTTCACAAAAATCAACACCGGCAAGGGAGATTAGATGAAATTCTTTCTCAAGGAAAATACCAGCAAGATCGTGCAGGTATTGGTTTTGGTTTTAATGCTAACAAAAACTCTACTAAAAAGGATAAAAATTCTAAGATTGCTTTTGTTAAAGAAGGAACATCATTCAGTCATAATAGAAAAAGAAGCAATGTTTTTGTTCCTATATGTCACTATTGCAACCGTCCTGGCTATATAAGACCTAAGTGTTATCGCCTTCAGAAACACTATAGGCAAGGCAGGGTGCAAACTCCAGTGTTCCAACATCAACAAAGAAACACTCCTCGTTTTAAAATTGATTTATCAAACAAACCCAAGAAAATCTGGGTTAGGAAGGATGAATTCTCTTTGTGTTGTACACACGCTTTAAAAGCGAAATGTGATCAATCATGGTACTTTGTGGTGGTTGCTCTCATCATATAATGGAGAGTTGGAAAAATTGACTGATTTTGAAAAACATGAAAATGGATTGGTCACTTTTGGTGATGGTGCTAAAGGCAAAGTTTTAGGAAAAGGAACCTTGAATGTGTCTGGTCTTCCTTCTCTCAAAAATGTTTTGTATGTTGAAGGACTAAAAGCCAATCTTATCAAGATTCACTCGACTTTGTGATGATGATTTGTGTGTCAAATTTGATAAGAATGTTTGTAATGTCTTTGATAATTCTGACAATTGTATTCTGAAGGGAAATAGGTCCTCCGCTAACTGTTATTTATTGCAGGAACAACTTCAGTGTTACAACACCAAGTGTCATAACACTAACTTGATTGGGTTTAGTGATGTTAATTTGACAGGTGATATCGATGATCGAAAGAGCACTCCTGGAGGATGTGTCTACTTTGGTAACACTTTAATTTCTTTGTACAGTAAGGAACAAAGTTGTGTATCCCTATCCACTATTGAGTCTGAATATACAACCCTAGGGAGCTTTTGTTCTCAAATGTTGTGGATGTGACAAATGTCGATCGATTATGGGGTTGAAGAGAAAACCCATCGCCATCGTGATAATTCAAGTGCCATAAATATTTTTAAAAACCCAGTGCAACACTCCAGAACTAAACACATCGATATTCAACACCATTTTATTAGAGACTTGGTTGAGAATAAGATTGTTACCATTGATTTTGTTATCACTGAGAATCAAATTGCTGATATTTTCACCAAAGCCCTATGCTTTCAAATGTTTAATTACCTGAAATAGTCTCTGGGTGTCTGTTCTCTCTGAGCAGTGTGGGTTTCAGTGTTGCAACACCATATGCATCATCTCTCTTTCTTGATGTGTTGCAACCTCTTGTTGATCTTATTCTTTTGCATTAGACATTTTGCATTTTTAAGATCATTCATCGGCTTATCTCTGTTTTATTATTGTGACTCAATTGAGTACTTTTTTGATAAAACTCTTGCCTAAAAACAATTGTGGATCAAATTGCAAACAAAATGATTTTTCCCATGTGAAAGATGTATTTTTTTTGGGGCCTTTGACGGAAAAAGTTGCCTATACATTATGTGTGAAAGCTATTCAGTTGTGAACTATTCTATGTTCTTTTATATGCTTGAATCATGTTATGATCTTCTGAGAAAGAGCTACCCATGTTTTGGAGCGAAAGCTACCGACTGGCTAAAAGTTCTCTGTTTATTCCTTTCACTAAAAAATTGTTAAATGGGAAAAGGATTTTGATCCATTGACTTTGTGTGGTGATGATTTTAGAAAAGGTGGTACAACACTGGGTTATAGCACCAAAATGCCTGAGGCCTTTTTAATTCTGTCAGTAATAAATTCATCATTCTAAGCATCCCTCAGGATCATTTTTGGGCTTGTGGAAAATATCTCTCTTCTTAAATTCATTCGATGTGGTATATTATTTTTGGAAATGATTTTTTCCTTAAATTTGTCTTTTATAAAAGGTATTGTTCATCTGTGCTTATTCTGGATTAATTGCACACCTTGAATTATGGGACTTTTCCAAAAATATTTGAATTTCATATTTGCAGTTGTGAATTTTTCTTGGAAACTATCATGTTAGCCGCCAATAGTATCTCTCCAGTTGGAAGTATACATACGCTTGAACGAGATTGTTTTGACCAAAAAATAGCTAAAGTTTGGTTGGCTTCATTTGTCTTTTTTTTGGTCAAAAAGGGGGATAGAAGAGAAGAAGAGACTCAAGTGAGGTGAGACCCAAGTAAGAGAGAGCAAACTGACTCAAGTAATATGATATCCATTTGAGGAGGAGACTGAAAACTCCAGTGATGAGGAAGGAGATGATGATGCTACTTCTAAGGGGGAGTTTGAGTATGAAAGATGATGCTGACTCTAAGGGGGAGTCTAAGAAAGAGAGTGGATCTGAATACGACCACTGTATGCTTGTGTTTATCTTGTGTTTGTTGTTCGAGTGATAAACTAGTTCTTTTAGACAATTTGTTGGATGAATTTGAACTATGTATGCATGCTTTTTGAACTGTGCTAACTTGCAGGATTTGATCTTAAGTGTTGCATCATTAGATGTTTTATTATGATATAATCATGTAATGTATGTTTTGACCAAAAGTGCCAAAGGGGGGAGATTGTTAATGTTTGCATATTTGGCAAATTTGGTCTTTGTGCACAGTGCTAGCTTTGGTGTTGTAACTCTGGCGATGCAACACTGGTAGCACATAATCTGGGTGGATTTTATGCCAGATTTTGTGCTTTGATTTTTGGCATGTTATCTATTATGTGAATGTTGCTGTTATTATTGGATAGATTTCTCTTAATTGATTCAGCCTTTTATAATTGCCAATTATCCTTTTCTAATCACTTTTCTTGTGTACATTATTCTTACCCACACGGAAATGTTTTTATTGATTTCCTTCCTTAGCTTAAAATCGTCCACAAGAAATCAGGGATATGATTTATTCTTGAAAGCTGTAAGAAGAGAAGTCAGCCACTTGAAGAAATTATCCAGAAAAACACCATTGAGCTATATTGTTCTTCAAGAAATCTATTGTTTGATAATTCTTATTCTTCGGGAGAAGAAGGTGAAAGATCTACGTTGTGGATCGACTCAACCATTCAAGGGATATGAAGTTGGAGGGATTCCAACAAGGTTGAGGTTTTGGAAGATTCGATCAGATTATTAGTTTTATACGAGTGTTGGTAAATTGATAAATAGGAGTCTTTATGCTTTTCAGAATCCGTATTTGTAATAAGCATTGCTTTTCTAATATTGAATTGTTTCTTCTCTGGTGTGGCCTCGTGCATTAAGATTGAGGAATCTAAGCACGTTAAAAATTTTCGTGTTATTTTCATTTGTAACTGTTTTCATAAATGTTAAGTGTTATAACACCACTATCTGACACCGAAGATTTTTAT
This sequence comes from Rehmannia glutinosa, assembly GCA_016081115.2. Classification (NCBI taxonomy): domain Eukaryota; kingdom Viridiplantae; phylum Streptophyta; class Magnoliopsida; order Lamiales; family Orobanchaceae; genus Rehmannia; species Rehmannia glutinosa. Next base: position 27,209 of record JABTTQ020001382.1, read on the forward strand.
TAACACTCACGAAAATCAGGCTATATTGATTAATAGGGCAACATATTCTATCAAAAGGCTTCAGTTGGACTATATGAAAGAAAGGGTTCTTAAAAAAGTACATGGTCGGAGTGGAAAGTATTGCCAGAAGGGGGAAAGAGGTTCTTATTAAGACGATTTCCAAGCAATACCAACATATGTGATGTCTAGTCTACGAATTCCAAACTATCTATGATGAAATACAAAGTAGGGCTGATAAAAAAAATTAAAAACCGCCAAAACCAACCGAACCAAACCGCACAACACCGCAATTACTTAATTATTGAAAAAATCGTGAATAATATTTTTTATTTAGACTGCACAACATAAGATGGTGCAATTACAATATGAAGGCTCAAGCCGCATTGACTGCACCACAAATAGATTAATATATATATATATATGTGTGTGTGTGTGTGTGTTTGTGTGCATGTGTGTATTATTATATTTATCTCAAACTATAGTTTATTTGTTTATAATTATATACCGCCATATTCAATTATTTCCATTGATTTAATGTGGGTATATTAGTCAATTTACTTAATAATTTAATACATTAAAGGTTAAAAAAAACTTAGGTTAGCTGCCTACCTCGTTTCTTGTTTTCTTCCACACCCACAAGTTGTTTCCCTCTCTCCTTCATTTAGTTAACTGAATATATATTTGCAGGTTTCATTAATTTTCTATTAAAAGTTTCTCATGGGGAACACTAGTAATTCAAAAGAAAGTCTGACAAAAGAAGATGGCAGTTTCTGAAGCAATTTATACTGTGGAAACTTTGGAAACAACAAATTCATATGTGGAACAAGCCCATAATGACGAGAGATGCATGTAACTATTGCGGTACAAGTTATGCTGCTCATCCAAAATTGAATGGAACTACTAGTATGCGGCTCATTTAGAGGCTTCATGTAAGAAGTACTCGTACATATTAGATAAATAGCAGAAAATTTTACATGACTTTAAGAGTGCAATTGGGAATTCTTTGATTAAGGAAAAACTCTAAATGTTGAAGAACTTAGGGCACGTCTTGCTAAAATGGTGATCATTGATACATTGCCTTTTAGAATTGTAGAGGGAGAATGGTTTAAAGCTTTTGTTGAAGGTCTAGAACCAAGATTTATTGTTCCATCTAGACATATCGTTGCAAGAGATTGCTTGACAAATTTTTTTTTGAAGAAAAAACAAAATTGAAAAGTGTTTTAAAGAACCAAAGAGTATGTCTTACCACTGATACTTGGACTTCATTGCAAAACTTAAATTGTATGTGTCTTACTGCACATTGGTATCCAGTGAATGGAAATTGAAAAAAGAATCATAAACTTTTGCATTGTTGAGAATCGTAAGGGAGAACCAATAACAAAACAAATTGAAGAATGTCTGATTGATTGGAGTATTGATAAATTTTTCACGATTACAGTAGATAATGCTTGTTCCAACAATTGAGCAAACAACCATTTGAAAAGAAAATGTAAGTGGAAAGATGATGTCCTAAATAATGATTATATGCATGTAAGGTGTGTGCTAATGTAGTCAATTTGATTGTCAAAGAAGAATAGATGAACAAAATGATGTGATAATGAGGGTTAGAAATGCAGTTAAATATATAAGGCCTTCTCCGGCTAGATTGAAGTCTTTTATGAAGTGTGCAGAGAAAGAAAAAAATTAGTCCTAGATCCTTGTTTGTTTAGACGTGGAAACACGATGGAATTCGACTTATATGATGCTTGAGGCTGCTGAAAATTTTGAAAAAGCTTTTGAGATGTTAGCTGATGAAGACAAAAAAAATTGTCAATTAAGTTGATTGTTATGAAATGAATCAGAAAAATGAGGAATATGAGTGGATGAGGGAAAAAATAAAATGGAATAAGATAATTGGGCCTCCGATGGACATAGATTAGATTACCTCCGATGGACATAGATTAGATTAGTACTCGAAACCTTGTTAAGTTCTTGAAATATTCTATAATGTGATCTTGAAGTTCTCTGGCTCGTCATATGCCACTTCATATGAGTTTTTCGTGAACTTGCAACTTTGCATATTGGGTTATCTACATTGATCAACAAGGGGGATCATTATGTGGTTTCTATGGCTATTCAGATGAAAGAAAAATTCAACAAATATTGGAGCAATGTTGATAATACCAATTGGTTACCGCTTGTTGCAATTATTTTGGATCCAAGATACATGCTGAAGTAGGTTAATTTTTGTTTTACAACAATCTATGATGGTGATGTTTTCTTTGTCAAAAAGAATGACAGACAAAGTAGAAGAAATGATGAATTTGTTGTATAATGTACTATGGAAGTTCTGATCATCAATATGGTAAAGATGAGTATTTGTGGCAAAACTATAGTTGTATGGAGATGGATGGATAATATGACCCCCATGACTTATTAGAATCCCAATTTGCTATGCATTTGGCAGAAGAACAATGTGTCGAGAGCAAATTTGAATTAGCAAAATATTCACTTGATGGTTGTGAAAAGTCTAATAATGATTTTGATGTGTTAAGTTGGTGGAAAGTAAATACTCAAAAGTATCATGTACTTTCCAAAGTTGCACAAGATGTGCTAGCCATTCCAGTTTCGACTATTGCTTTGGAATATGCTTTTAGTACAAGTGGTCATGTAATTGATTCGTTTAGAAGTTCTTTGTCTCTTAAAATGGTGTAAGTCCTTATCTATACCTAAGATTGTTACGTGTTACACTCACTCCAATTGATCTTAGTGCAACAATAGAGGATACTGAAAAATTTGTGGAGTTTGAAAAGGGTAAATACTCTTGAATTTTAAATCTTCTTTGCATATGTTTTCAACTATTTCTTATACTAAGAAAACTATTATTTGTTTATAACTTTATATTATAGAATTAAAAGCGACGGGATTTTCTAAAGTCACAGAGGAATAAGTTGAAGAGTTACAATTCATCTCTACAATTTTTTTTAAGATATTATATTTTTCTTTCTTATTGAGTTAAAATTTTCTATTTTCTTTGCTGACTTTTGGAGTTATGTTATGTATGTGTTCATCATGTTTGTGTCTCTACAAAACATATTAAAACTTTCTTGTTTAGATTAAAATTTTCACACCTCTTCTAGAATACATGCTTATGGAGTTGAGTGAGACATTTCATCAAAGAATGGAAGCTAGCAACTAAGTGCATGATATATACATTCTTTTCTTGTTATGCTTTTGATTTTATAAATTTCAATTGAGACAACAATATATACTTTGATTTTTAGTTATTAAATTGATAAGTTTGTTTTTGTTTATTTCGATTGTTTCATGTAATTTTCATGTATTGCTCGTCGAAACCGCGCGAAACCGTTGAAAATCACATTTTTTATCTAAAAAATCGCAAATTAAAATTAAATTTGTGGCCGAACCACATAGCAATTTGGTTTAAAAATAGTGAAAAAAAACCCCAAAATGCATCGTGATCACCCCTAATAGAAAGTGCTTGCACTAATTTTTGGTGGGTTATGAGAGGAGGAAAAAGAAAAATGCATTGGCAACGAAGGGATAAAATATGTAAACCAAAGTGCTTGGGTAGAATGGATTTCACTAACCTAAAAGCTTCAACCAAACAATTATGACGGATCATTCAGAACCCAAACATCCTTGTTGCTCAGATTCTCGAAGCAAGATATTTTTGACACAAATATATCATGGAAGCATCTCTTGGATCAAACCCATCTTTTATTTGTCGATCCCTACTGTGGGTCGAAGCAATGGTGGAACCAGGAGACCGTAACAGGGTGAGCCGAAACACAAAAATAGGTGGGCAGGATAGAAAATCCGAAAAAAACAATACAAATTATAACTCTTTTTTTTAAAAAAAAAATCCCACAAATTTTTTTTTAAAAAAAAGAGGCTTGGGAATCCGCAGTGGGTCGAAGGGACTGAGCTGGGGAATAGGAGATGTAGCTACTTAGGAATGACAATGGGGTGGGTTGGGTATCTAAAGACCCAAACCGCCCCTTCTCTAGAGTGGGCCAGGTTGGGTCGACCCGTCCTAACCCGAATAAAATAAATTACTAAAAATTAAAAAAAGGAATATATATTATATATAGTTATCAAATATTACTTATAAAAGTTGTTATTATCAATTTATAAATGCTAGATATAATATTAATAGATAAATATTATATTATAATATATATTAATATTAAATTAAATATATTAAAAAGTTTAAATTTACTATGCGGGGGAGGGTGGGTACTCGCCCCGCCCCCGTTCACGAAATAGGGCGACCCAAGTGGGTCGGATATCCACCGATTGAGCAAAATTATTATCCCCAGAACCACTGTACGCATTGCGAGTTGCGACTAAGCAAAAATTTAATGGTTAAATGTAAAACCATTTTATTATCAAGGCCTAACCTTGACTGTAAATCGGGCTCATGATATGTCATCGGCGTTTCTTCTTGAGGAAATTACACAAAATACCCTATTTTTAGAAAAAAGACAAAAAATACCTACCTATCACAAAAATACCCCACCCGCTCCATCCCATGACAAAAATACCCTGATTTCACCCACCAGCTGGTTGTACGCGAGTCGAACTGCTGTGAGAGACTTGCACAAGCACAAGCTGGCTGGTATGTTACCAGGAAAGCTATTGTTCCCTAAATCAATGGCTTGTAGTCGTTGGAGTTTAGAGAAATTGAGAGTGGATATTTGTCTACTCTCATATGATCGCTCAAAATGGAGAAACAGAGCATCTGGGTTATGATGATGAAGATGATGACGTGGAGGAGGAAGAAGACGAAGAAGAAGATGAATTTTCATTTTTCTGTGGAGAAACAAACACGTCCCCGATCGAGGCGGAGGACGCATTCGCCAACGGTCAGATCAAGCCGATTTTTCCACTCTTCGATCGGGATTTGCATTTCTCCAGCGAAGGTTCGAATTTGCCGATGAGGCCGCCGGTGAAGAAGATGTTCGTGAAGATATTGAAACTGACCAAACTCGATGTGCAGTGAAAAAAAAGAAGGATCGATGGAGCCATTGGAGTGATTGCTTGATAGATCTAGGGTTGTGATGGAAGTGGGCAAGCTATCTGATGACTGAGGTGGTTGGAGTAAACCAGAGAAATGGTTACCACTCAAATCAAGAGTTTGGAGATGATTCCTGGTTTTCTTCTTTTTTTGTGTTGAATGCAAATCTGAATGATTTGTTGATTTTGTGTTGCTGATGCATGATTTTTCTGTGTTCTTTTATTATTTTGTGATTTGAAGTTTTTTGTTTGTTTTGAAGTTGTTTCTTTTATGTTTCTTTTGTTCTTTTATGTATTTTCCATTTATTTTATTCTTTTTTTATTGTTTTTGATTTGTTGTGTTATCTATCTGACTGTGTATCTTTTTTTTATATTTTTTTGTAGTGAATGTGGGATTTTTTGTTGCTTGTTATGCCAAGCACTTTATTGTTGGCAAGGCTATGGACGTCGAAGTGTTCGAGATAGAGAATAACGCAAGGCTCAGTCATCTGCTTCACAATCATGCTAAGTTGAAGCTGCAAAATGGTGATGACGATGACAACGACATTGAGATTCTACCTCCACTTCCTAATGATTTTAGAGAATTGTTGTTACGTAAATCTTAATGATGTTGTAATCAGTTAAAACATGTAAGAAACATGTAAGAAACAATTGTGAAACAGAGGATCATGTGATAAAAGTTTGTAGTAAATTGCTTTTAAATTTAGAGAAATAATGTAGTTTTTCCCGATATACTCTTCAACTTTTTTTTGCCATCCTTGTAAATGTTGATCTTGCTTTATTTCGATGTCTGCATGCCTAATCTTGAACTAAAGATCTCACGTACTCTAGCAAAGTTGTTACTAGTAGGTCTTTCCCCACTACAGTTGATATATTCAATAATTCTACGATGTTGGAAGTCAATACAAAGTATTTTTTGGTCTGACAGTGGAGTCGTGTCCATTTCTCATATCCGATGAAGGACAAACAAGCTCAAATTTTCTCGAATTGAATTTGTTGTTCCAAGATTTCTTTTAGTAGTCTTGAATGTGCGATCTATGGAATCAAGATATTCTTGTTATCTCAATGTTGGTATACTCTCTATTTTCTTCCCATTGTCCATTGTGACATACCACAACTGAGATTTTCTTTATGCAACTGTGGAATTCAATGAAAAGTTGGCTAAGTGAAACATATAAGAAACATAAATGAAACATGTATGAAACAACAAAGAAACAACAAATATGTTTGAAACAACAAAGAAACCAACGCAAAAAATCAGTGGAAAATAGATATTTTTGTCAAAAATCAGCAAAAAATGGGTATTTTTGTCAAATATCAGCGGAAAATGAGTATTTTTGTCAAAAATCAGTGGAAAAGGGTATTTTTGTCTAAAATCAGAGGAAAATGGGTATTATGCAGGGATTGAGTATGGCAAGGGCGGAGCCAGCACCCGAAAGTAGGGTGGGCCGGGCCAAAAATACGAAAAATAATCATATAAGCTCTAAATTTTTAAAATAGTAAGCAAACTCAACTAAAGTGTATTACAAAGCTTGAAAATGCTCAAAATCTAATATATTAGACTAAAAAGTTAGTTGGACTCAACCATTTTTGTGAAGAGATGAAGATGATGAACCGATATGAATAAGAAAAACACATTTCTTGCCTTGATGAACTCTCTTCCAATTATCAAATTCATCACTCACTAGAGCCGAAGTGGAAGAGGTATGGATATCCTCTCCAAAAAGAAAGCACGGAAAACAATAGGTCTTGTGTGTAGAAGGCGAATACTCCAACCAATTAAATTCATGAAACCAACTAGACTGAAAATGACGAGTTTTATCTTTATATTTTCAACCTTTATACAGTTGAAGTTTTGGTTGGTATGGCCCAACATTTAAATAAAACCATCTAATTTCATCCCTTTTCTCAAGAGGCCAATCAGATATTCTCCTCCTTTTTCCGGGATCCCGCTCAATTTCAAATGATAAACTTGGAGCAGATTGTTGATTTTCAACCAAATAAGAAGAATGTAGATTTCCAATTGAAGGAAAAGATTGTTGATTTCCAATTGAAGGAGTGTCTTGATGGCTCATTTTGTGTATTACGTACGGGCCTAAAGAATGAATGTAATGTAGTTTTCCTTTTCGCTTGAGGAGGAGGTTGTTGTGTAGAAAATACTTCTTATATGAATCAAAATAAAAAATATTTGATCAAAAAAAATGCAGGGTATTTAAAAAAATAAAAATCATCAATATTTATGTTATACTCCAATTTCATTCATTTGCATAACAAGATAACAATTATAATTATACTCCAATTTAACATAAATTCTGTCTTTGTTCATCCACAGATGGTCAGACCATATTTATAATTTTCTCAAGAAAATTTTAGTATTTAAATTACATAAATTAGTTCAACTAAAAAAAATACACAAATTAAGCTAGCTACTACTAATCAAGCTTTTGAATTCAATTAATTGCAAGCTACACAAATTAGGGGTAAATTCATTTCAATCCATCTAATCTATCCAAATCAACTATTCAATTTTTAAATCAACTTAAACAATCATACATGAAGCTGAAAAATTGAAGAAGAAGAAGAAGAAACTCATTGGCCCTATTCGCTACTGTCGCCCGCTCGCTTAATCCTTCAGCTTTAGGTTTGTAAAATTTTTCGTCCAGTCTGCAATTAGACTTGAAGAGATGTTGATGGACATTGGTGCTTTGGGCTTTTTCTCTCTTTTTTTTTTTTTTTTTTTTTAATTTTAATTAGTTTAGTGGGTCTTTAGTGGGTTTTTTTTATATATTTAATATGGATAACTTTTTTTAGTTTAACATTTGTACTGGCCCAGATTTTGAAGTGCACTGGGCCAGCCTTAAGGATTTCTTGGGCTGGTAATAATTTTTTGTTTTTTAACATTAGTTGTAAGTTTTGAAAAGAGGGGCTGGGCCCTGGCCTAACTCCTCCTCCGCACTGGAGTATGGAAAATAGGGTATTCATGTCCTTTTCCCTTTCTTCTTTTTCCCTTTGACTTTTTCTTTTCGTGTTTTTTTCTCCTCCTTTATTTCAGGCCCATCACCTACAAATTTTGTTGGGCCGGACTCCGGAGGCTAAAAATTTAGTGGTTGAATGTAAACTAAAACCCTTTCAATTGGCCACTACATAATTCTTTGTGTTATAAACCCTCTTCTCTTTCTGTATCAACAACAGCTCTCCATTTACCCCTCCAATGGCTACAAGCACAAATTTCGTTTTCGAACCGCCTAGCGACGAGGAAATCGAACACGAAGCTGAAAGCGAATCCGAAGAAGAAGAAATAGAAGAAGAAGCAGAAGACTCCAAGCCCAAAGAAGAAAAAGTACCCAAAAACAAGAAAACACAGTCGCCATGGGATTTCTCGTCCTACTCCGAGTCAGTGGCCGATGAACACTCGCGGCGGAGCACCACTTCAATTGACTACAAAATAGACAAAGCTCGCGAGCGACTTCCCATCGCCTCCGCCGGAGATAATGACTCCGACGAAGACTCTGATTCCGAACCCCACTTCCAAGTAATTCTTTTCAGTTTATTAATGTTGAGAATTGTTAGTTTATTCATGGTGGTAGGGTATGTTTTTATGGATTCACATAATGATTTTAGGCTTAATTGGTTTTGGTGCAGGAGGAATATAGGCCGGAAGAGGAGGATGACGTGCCGACTACGAGCGGGAATGACATCAAACCATTCTTTTCAACGGTGGAGGGCGTATCATTCCACGCGAATTCGTTTCTGGATTTAAATCTTTCGAGACCGTTGCTTAGGGCCTGTGAAGCTTTGGGTTATAGTAAACCCACCCCCATTCAGGTTCTTAATTATTTCCACTTTTCCTCTTTTTTTTTTTTTTTTTCTTATTTAAGCCTTGGTGAATTAGTTTTATGTGGTTCAGCAATTTTATAGCAGATGTTTGTCCCCTTATGGTAGGCTGCTTGTATACCATTGGCGTTAACTGGGCGTGATATATGTGGGAGTGCTATTACTGGTTCTGGAAAGGTATATTTGACTCGTTTTCTCATGATAAGTGCATTTTGAATTTGAGCGTTGTGTTTAAACCCATCTCCTCTCCAAAAAGATGGAAAGTCCCCCAATGCAGAAGGTGCATATTTATGGTTTAGTTTAGTATTTTAGTGTTGCCTGAGATGCCGCTCAAGGTTGTGTTCTTATCTTTTACCCCCTTCTGCTTTATTTCAATTTTCTTTTAACAAAAGTCTTACTGTAGAAATACATGGTACTTATTTCGGATGCCCTTGTGACAAAGATCAGCTAATTAACTGTAGGACTGATGAATATATTGTTTGTGTATACAGACAGCTGCCTTTGCTCTACCAACATTGGAGAGGCTGTTTTTCCGGCCAAAGAATAGGCCAGCTATTAGGGTCTTAATACTTACTCCAACAAGGGAGCTGGCTGTTCAGTAAGTTCTGCTTCCTATGAAGTTACTTTTGTTTTACATTAATGCTTCTCGACTTTCCATTCCTTATTCGTGTTGGCTGTTGGTATTGGATGAATATCACTGCTTTGTATTTTGTTCTGTATTAATCTGGTATTTATTTTATTTTGTAGTCTTTTCATCACAACATGCTTCATGGCGTTGCATTTAATGGAGAAAATTTTCATATACTTTCTAAAGGAACTTGAGAATATGCTTTGAATTTATTTTTCATTTTAAGTCCAGTGAATTTGTCTTTTTCTATTACTTTGGTTTGTAAAACTTATTCTTTTTATCTCTTTGTTCTAGGTGGTGTTGATTATTATTTCCTTATTCTCAATTAATTGTTAATTGAGCAAGATATTAGTCAATTGGTATTCTCTAAAGTCTAAATATATTGAGAACTTTTCTGATGAGAGAGTTGCTCTAGGCAGTGTTTAATTTTGTAACATATTTCCCTTTTATTAGCCATTACCATTAGAAATAAGTAATAGGAGAACTAAACAATTTCTTTGTGCAGGTTGGATATTATGAAATCAAGCTCTTAGATTCCTTGCCCTAATCAACAATTTCATTTTTTAAATCGTGTTAGGAGTTGTACTTTTTAATCATTTTAGAATTAAAGCATAAATCTTTAATATGAAGAACTCATTACCCCTGATGGTTCTTCATCTGGTTTCTAGCACAAAACTAAATCTTTCTGGCTATGTCTATCGGATTTTGATCTTGGTGGAGATGTTTAATTCTGTTCTCTATTATATTTTTGTTTTCCCCGAAAGCTATCAGTGAGGTCATAGGTTTCCTTTCACCTATGCTTGTTGTCCTTCATGAAGATTAGTTAATGACATGAATCTTTTTGAGTAACAGGAAATAGTGAATTGCTGAGGAGTAGAGAAATGTAGATTAGGAATGTGGACTTAAGAAGCATCTAGAAAAGGTTGAGCAATTGTTAGAAGAACATAGAAAGTTTCATTTCTTGTTATAAGTTCAATATAATAGTAAAGTTCTGTCTGCCTGAGAAGGGCAGGACAAGTATAGCTAGGGAAAGTTAATGTGCGAAAAGAATGAATACCTAAAAGGAATTTAACATGGAGAAATGAGGGAAAATCTATTAAACTATTCTGCTGGTATAGCTTCAGCAGACCAACAAGATTAACATAGCATGTATCAGTATTACTTATGACTTGTCAATAAATGAGTTTTGTAACATAGAGAAATGAGGGAAAATGTATTAAACCATTCTGTTGGTATAGCTTCAGCAGACCAACAAGACTAACATAGCATGTATTGCTTATGACTTGTCAATAAATGAGTTTTCTGTCATCAAAAGTTTAATGGGTACAGGAAAAGTGTGAATTACCATGTTTTTGTTATCCAGAATTCTGTAATTTGGCCATGAATTCACTGTTCGCTTTTGTTTCACTTTAATAAGGCTTGCTGCTTGCTCATGCCTTGTACTCGTGCCGCAGTGGCCTTGAAAACTTTGATGGCAGCATGCATTTAAAATCTATGGGTTTGACATATTAAGTTTAATTTCATTTGAATTCCTCTTTTTCTGTTTTGTATCTCAAATCTTCTGTAATTGTAGTCTTTTAATGCTAGATTATAGATTATTTGACTTATTTTTTCAGGATTCATAGCATGATCGGAAAACTTGCTCAGTTTATGACCGATATCAGATGTTGTCTGGTGGTTGGTGGTCTTTCAACAAAGGTTTGTATCCCCTGTTTTCTTTGGTGATGCTTGACATTGTATCATGCTTTATATTCTCTTTCTAAATTCTAACCCATTTGACCTCTAATTAAAATATCAAGAAGTAAATCTATTTCTTCCGTGGGAGACGCTATTTAATTGGAGTACATAGTGATGAATGGCATTTATATATACAACTTCTATAGCTGGTATGCCTGCAATTGTCATGGATTATATGCCCTTGTAAACTATGGTTCAAGTCGAACTATTACCATCTTCACAAAGAATGGTTGCTTATGTATTTTGCAAATGAACTCTACATAATCCTAGTGTCTCTTCAAGACTAGCAGTTTTCGTCGTTGCAGAGCTAGGCGAACATAAACAGTGTCAACGCCTACATTTGTTGTTAGACTGTGAGAAATGTTGACTCAGGTTGTTGAAAATTCATCTGGTGGGAAATTGAACAACTCATTCTTGTTACTTTTTGGCTTGAAGGGGAGAAGAAAAGAGAACAGGGTGGGATTCTATTTGTGATGATTATAACCTGCTATTAAATACTTGGTCCTGTCCTTGATTCATGAAACTATTGTTGAATCGTCACTGGAATAAGATTTCTTTAGAGTGTAAAAGATGTTATATCAGCCACATGCAGAGTGAAAGGTTCTCTCAGACCAGTTACTTTCCTCCAATATCCCAGTAAAATTTGGTAGGTCACCTGAGGTTTTACCTAATTAGCATTTTTCTTCTGGTTGACTCACTGAAAGATATTATAGCAAATGCATGATGCATAGAGCATGTAATGAGTTTATGTTCCTTGTGAAGGTTTCATCTAAACTAATGCTTGCTAACCGGACGGTGAGAACAGTATGTAATGGGAAAACCCTCGATGAGGAAGTTCTTTGTGCTTTAGTTTCTGTTGCCTTTACAATTTCTTCTTTTATTTGCCCAAACTGATATACAATCATATTAGGTGCAAGAAGCAGCCTTGAGATCACTGCCGGATATAGTTGTTGCAACTCCAGGACGAATGATAGATCACTTACGCAACTCTATGTCAGTACATCTGGATGAGCTTGCAGTTTTGATACTTGATGAAGCTGATCGGCTTCTTGAGCTTGGATTTAGCGCAGAAATTCGTGAACTGGTATATCTTCAGACAGTTTCCATTTCAGTAGGAAACACTGTTGTTTTTTGCATCGTGAGTATATGGAAACATAGTCTGGGAATCTGGTTTTGTGGATCAAAAGAATCATTTATTGCACAGAGAGAAATTTGGGAGTTTCATAGACTTTGTCAAAATAATTCTTGAAATTTTGTTTGTGGTCAGTACTCAATGTACTAAGAAGCAAATAGTGCATTAAATCATTTATGATGGTCTTACATGCTTAGTGTTTTCACAATTTCTATTTATCATACAAAAAGAAACTAGAGATTGCATTGAGGCAAGTACCTCTGTTTCTCTATGTAAATTTGGTAATAAAAATGAAATGTTATAGGATGTTTCTTCTGCAGTTTTATCATGAAGAAAGTCAACTTTATATTATTGGTGCTTGCTCTCTTTTATTTGTCTGTGTTAGATTTATCTACTAATTGAAGAGCACTTTATAATAAACAAAGTCAATTTAAATATGTTTATGCATAACTGATTTTTATGAAACTTTTTTGACCTCTTTTTAACAGAATGTCAGAACCAAATTAACATTTCTAGGACTTTCCTTGTTGATAATTTGCAGCATTTTTGTCTCTTTCTACTCATTTTTTTTATCCCCAAAACTTTTTTAAGTCATACACACTAACACAAGCGCCTCTATACTACCTAATTAATTGAATTTATAGACATCAGTGAGAGTTCAAAGAAGAAAATTTTATATTGGTATGAATTCTATTAGTGTGATTTGTAGACTGTATTTATTGTGTTTTAAAGAGAATTTTAACTTCCATTTAAGAAATGTTTTAAGAAAGAAAAAGTGAGTTTAGATGTGGTATCACTATTTTATAAGTATTTTTAGAAAATTTTATTTTCTTAACTATTTTTATCTCTCATATTCATTATCAAATATATAAAAAAAGACCCTCTCCTGTCCACAACAGTTGGGGACACAACTGAACATGTAAAGATTTTTTTTTATATTTGTTTAATTTAGGGACTCGACATGTGGCTTATATTGGAGGCATGTTGTGTCTGATACGGTGTCCCATGCGTCCAACACGACATGGATGATTTTTTGAATTTTGTTGCATTAAAGATTTTATGGTTGCTGCTGTTTGAGCCAATTCGAGGAAACACAACATTCACAAATAGAGAACATCACATCATTCCTTAGCTCGAATTTGGTTTTTGCAAGTTAAACTGATTGCTTCCCCAAAGAGGACCCAATACAGTAGTATGAACAGTAATGAAACAAAGTACTTGTGTTGGTTATCATATCGATGGAAAAGCAAAATGGGAAGAGACAAAAATAGAGTGCTAGAAACTCCGACAACCTTTTTTTGGGGAGAAGTTGTGTACTGTTTTTTCCCCCTCTGTGGCAGTCACTTCAGCAGATTTGTTTTCCTTATTTGTTTGAGCAAGTATTTCCATTCGTCTGTTTGTTTGATTTTCTAAAATTTATCTTATTTTTAGCGCTCCTTTGATGTGGAAGTTGCCATCTATCCTGAAGTTTATATTTTGAGATAATTGGTATTTCTCTTCAGGTGAAGTTGTGTCCTAAAAGGAGGCAGACCATGTTATTTTCAGCAACCATGACAGAGAAAATTGATGAGCTTATAAAGCTCTCTTTGAATAAACCACTGCGCCTATCAGCTGATCCATCTACAAAGCGGCCAGCAGCTTTAACTGAAGAGTACGTCATAGTAGTTCACTTTATTGACTACTTTAATGTTCATGGTCCTTCAGTAAAGATCCGTGAAGACAGGCCAAAGTATCAGTTGATGAATGTTTAATTTTTCTACATTAACTTCTCATAATGGTACGTTGTCACCTTGTATGCAGGGTGGTTCGATTACGCCGAACGCTGGAAGGGAATCAAGAAGCAGTTCTTCTTGCATTATGCTCCAAAACCTTTACATCTAAAGTGATTATTTTCAGGTTTTTGCCTGTCTCAAATGGAATTAATTGCGATTTAACCCTTGCTGGAATCATAAGTTTGCATTTTCTCTTATTGAGCTCTCCGTTGAGTTTATATTCATTGTACATCAGTGTACAGTGATGAAACAGTGTGCACACTACATTTAGGCATTATTGGCTAATAGACATTTGAGCAGATGGAGAATATTGAAGGTGACTAGAATAAAGCAGTTAGTTATTGACAAGAAAGGCCTAATTTCTCACAAGAAATGTAAATAGATCCAGCAGTAAGAGCAAAATGTGTGACATGTTGGTCTCTGCTTCTGGACAGTTGTGGGGAAGGCTTTAGATATCCCACATGATGCACGTTTTTGACTTTTTTGTGTCATCTTCAGTGAGGGATGGAAGGGTTAGCAGAAGCATTTTCTGTCCCAATAGGACACTTTCCATTTTTACTTTTAACCTCAATTGTGTTATTCTTAGTTGAGCAGCTTATACTTTCAGATGCTAAGATTAGCTAAGGGTAGTAAATTAATTGATGAAAACTGGGCCATGATTTCCGATTAATGTTCTTCATATCTTCATTAATGTTAATTTTTTTTTGAATTATCTAATGCATTTTTCTCGTGTCTGAAATTCTTAACTAACAAATTTTACATTATATTGTTAGTGGAACCAAGAAGGCAGCACATAGATTGAAAATTTTATTTGGCTTAGCTGGTTTTAAAGCAGCTGAGCTTCATGGAGACCTAACCCAGGCCCAGCGTCTTGATGTAAGCCCCTCCCAGCATCATTATTTTGTTGGGTTTGTGAATGGTTCCTACATTATCTTGAAGTATTTTGTTCTTGATTATTGGATAGGCCTTGGAAATTTTCAGGAAGCAGCAAGTGGATTTTCTAATTGCAACAGATGTTGCTGCTCGTGTAAGAATAAGACTTTTGTATTCATATAGCTAAATTAAGAATGCACATTAGAAATTTAAAATTTATGGATTCCATGTTGGGTTTGAGTGTTGCAATGTTGTTGTTGCCCCTCTGAATGTTGTATATTCGTTTTCAGGGTCTTGACATAATAGGTGTTCAGACAGTTATTAATTTTGCATGTCCACGAGATCTTACAAGGTAAACATAGGCTTCTAAGATTGGTTTACAATCTGATCATCCAATATGTAATTTAAGTTCCGTTTTGTTACAATGTAATTATCCAAATCTAGTTTCTCAAAAAACAAAAAATTTCTTTTTAGCTTTCATAATTCTCGTTATAACCTGTTTAACCTAATATTTCTTAAATGTTGTACAAATGAAAATTTATATATTCATGCAGTTATGTCCATCGAGTGGGTCGAACTGCCAGAGCTGGCAGAGAAGGTTATGCTGTTACCTTTGTTACTGATGATGATCGATCTCTCCTAAAAGCTATTGTAAGATCTAATCTCTCCCATTCAACTTGTAAATTTGTCTAGTTTTACTTGCTTTAGGAAGTTCAGTTGCTCGATTGAGAACCTGTGGAAGTTCTGTTTTTGTTTTTGAGTGCAAATTGGTTTATATGTCATAGTTCTCAAATATTTATGTGGTGGGACTCAAGTGGAATATAACATGGGTGGTTGTGTTCTGTGGGTCTTCAAAATGATGTTTTTCATTTTAAAGCAAGATTTCTTGCTGTTATAATTTCGTGTTGTGGATTGTTTTTTTACTAAGGTCAAGGTTCCACACTTTTGGGGAGTTGGGCGCAAATAGTGTATTTTCCTAAAGAACAAATTTCATGACGATAAAATTTACACCGAGCTTTGAATTACGCCCATGGTAATTCAGATGAACTGCATATAGGGTGCAAAAAAGTGCATATGAAATTATCTCAACAACATGTTCAGTATAGCAACAATAGTGCCAAACAATAAAGAATTTGCTTCATTAGTTTGTAACAATAGATTTGTTTCTGACAAAGGCAATAGTTAATTAATTGAATTAGCTTGTTAATCTATGGATACACTGCATTACACTCAGCTGACTGAAAATACAGATTCCTATTAAGCAAATGATGATTTTTCTGAGGCCGTGACAGATTTGAAATGGGTAATAATTCTTATACCCCTTTATCACTTTGGGAACACTCAAGACATGTCCAGAACAGGCTTAGGGAATGTTTTGCATGAACATCTAGCTTTCTAAAGGAAAAATAGACTAAATCACCAGATTATAGAAATTTAAACTTCAAACCGAAGACTTTGAGTTGCCATGAACAAATTTATTGCAGATTTATTGCTCTATGTAAGTTCTATGTCCACTGCTCGAGGATTTACCACTTAGCACGTATCATTTAGTTATAGCTTCTTTTCAAGTTCTAGAATAGCATGCTCTTCATTTTTTGTTATTGTTTGTCTTTTCGTTGTGCTGTATATGTTTTAGTTATTCTGTTATTTTAACATTTTTTCACGACGTACACAAACTATGTTTGAATCCAGTTGTTCCCTGCTAATTGTATATCTTTCATCTCGCGGCACTTCTTTTGTGTGTGTCTGCTTTTCATTTTGCCCATTTGCTTTCTTTGTGTGTGGTACTTAGTTGGATTAATATAGGTTCCTCAGGTTTACATCCAAAGTGTTATGAAGATGATTTGTGGGCATCAAGTTGGCTAAAAAGATATTTCCTTACTATCCTTGTAATCAGTGCTGTTGTTTGATCGATGTTTCAGCAAGATTGATTATATATTGTCACTAACGCTCTGCCACTAACAAGTCACAGTCAGTGGATAAAAATCATGGTTAAATTATTTTAAGTTCTTAATGGATGATTTTGTCAAGGAAAATATTTGGATTCCCTCTGTAAATAGAAAACAAAAATGAAGCTTTTGCTCGAGTATAATCTTACTGCATATAACTATTGAACCATTATGACAGGTTAAAAGAGCAGGTTCGAGGCTTAGGAGCCGAATTGTAGCTGAGCAATCAATAAAGAAATGGTCTCAAATGATTGAGCAAATGGAAGATCAAGTGTCCTCAATTATTCAAGAGGAAAGGTAACTGGTCATTTTGTCATCTGATTCCCCATAGAAAGTATATGATTTATTGTTTTTTATTGTTGTAGGGAAGAAATGGCGCTAAGAAAAGCTGAAATGGAGGCAACAAAGGTTTTCTTTTCTGTAATTTTGTTCAGTTTTTCGAAAGTTGGTATATTCTTGGTGATAAAAAGTACTCCACGACCTAGTCATGGAAATATATTGATTATTTGTATAATTCTAGGTTACTCTGGGGGATGTTATTGCACAGAAACAACAAATATCCTCTTTTAGCTTGTAATGTGTAAATGTGTTTCATCCTGACTTTGTAGGCGGAAAACATGATTGCACACAAAGATGAAATTTATTCACGCCCTAAAAGAACTTGGTTTGTTACAGAGAAGGAAAAAAAGCTTGTAGCTAAGGCAGCAAAGGTAATTTTCATTGTCTGGAATTGTATGTTGCATTGGCTTTTCTATAGGCTAGTGAATCAAAATGTTGTCTGCTTAAAAAATTGTGAGTTATTGAGGGGGTTGTCCTTTTGGTTAATTTGGCTGTTTGATGATGGCATATCATGATACCTCTTCTCCAGGCATAACTTGTTAGTATGTGCATGTTTTTTTTTTTTTCTCAATGTTCAAACTTCAAATGACTGAAAATAACCTCACATCAGTTATGTCTACATTGATTGAGGCTTTTGTGTGAATGAATTAGCCTCAAATATCGTGTTTTCAATTTTTAAAACCTCATTGCGATCTCTTGCTTTATTCAGGATACTACCAAGAAAAATTTGGATAACCAAAACTCTGTTTTTCTTCGCTTGTATTTTGAATATTTGTCATTCCATTGCCTATTATCTATCAATACTTAGGATGGCACTGCGAGTAATCATCGATCATGCAACTCTGATACTCTTAGTTTGTGTATCATTGTATTCATATGCTGGAACGGTGTTTTTCATGGCTATATGTACAGCTCTGATCTTTTCTTTGGACAATTCAATCCTTGTGTTTTTTTTTTTTTTTTTGGTATTGGTTTGCTAAATATTTAAGTGGCATCTGCAAATGAATTTACCAGGAAGCTGTGGGTAAGAGAAAAGGTTCTGGCAATGAGGCGATCAGTGCTGAACAAGCTGAAGAATTGAAGATGAAGGAAAAGAGAAAGCGAGAGCGTGAGGTGCTTACTGCACTTATCCACCTGAGTATAATTTGTTTGGCCAAATTTATTTATATAAAGCTGCTTTTTTTGTTAGAAAAATTTGCCTAGGAAAAAACGAAGGAAACTGGAGGCGGCTAGAGAGATGTTAGAGGATGAAGATGAAGTCAAGGCATGTATCTTCTCCTTTTCTCTGTTGTATGGTCACATACTCTTGTTTATAAATGTTTTGGACATAAAAAATCATGCAAAGGTGCTGTAATTTCGAATAACTTTGTTACAGTACGTGATTGGGATCTCTTAGGGTCATTCTCACATGGACCTGGGTCATGATGGTTGTCTATTATTTGGGACTTACTTTTGGGAGTCCACTAGGTGGACAACATGATGACCCGGGACCAGCTAGTCCCCAGCCTATGCAAGAAGTTACCAAATTTGCTTATTTGTTGTAGGTTATCTGAACAAATTAGACAGAATGCCATACATACTGCTGTAATGGTTATATTTGTCTTTGTGTTATTCCGCCTGGTATCTTGCTCAAGCATCTGCAATTCTGCATGTTTTTCTTGATTAATTAACTGTTTTTTCTTTTTCAAATAATTGTATTATCCTTTTAAGGATGGTTAACCCAGACCCGCCACTAATGGGTCCCGCTTGAGCCTGGTAACATGTAAATGGTTTGGGTTGGGGCCTGGGCTTTCTGTTGTCAAACCGGACCTGGCATCTGACTTGTTTATATTATATTTTTGAAAAAAAAAATTATATATATATATATATATATTTATACGATTTTTTAAAAATATATTAGTTGTATTAGTTTTTAAAAATGGCCAGATTCGATTCACTGCCATGGCTAGATTCAATGAATGCATATTACTTGAGTTGTTTCTAACATTTACTGTTTGAAATCACCAGGGAGAACAGAAAAATAAGAAAGAAAAAACTGGAATTTCTCTTGTTGATGTGGCGTATCGTAGAGCAAAAGCAGTGAAGGCTGCGAAAAAGGCTGTTGATGCCGGCAAGATTGTGAAAAAATCCGTTAAAAATTCCAACCATCCTACCAAAGTAACTAAATCAAGAACAGAAGAGATGGCGGAACTTTTCCAGGACGACATGAGTGAGAAAAGGCAGAAAAGAACTCTTCGAGGTACTGGGAAGAGGAAGTCATCATTCAAGAGCAAGTCACGGTATGAATATCATTCTGATTTTTTTATTAAAATCAACATATATGTATTTTCACACTTTCCTGAAGCAATTTAATTCTATCAATCAAACCAATGCCTCAGAGACTCTTTTTCAAAGTTGCTGTATTGTTAAGCAACAAAGTTTCATATTGGTTTCATGTCCTTGTTCCCTGCCATTTTATCATTTTATGCTGCATGTGTAACTCTAGGTTTATCAGGAACTGCCCTTACTTTTCCCTGTCAGTGGTTCTACTTTCTGCTATTTATTTAGGGTTAATTACAAAGGCTACCCTTGATTTCTAACCTAATTACAAAAAACCCAACTATCTTTCAAAATTACAAATACCCCCTTAATATTTGTTTCTATTTTACAAAAAGCACTCCCAACAGACTAGTGCATGTGGAAAATGTATTTTTCAACATATTTTTCGTAGTTATCCCATTTATTTTTGTTTAGATGGTTTCTCCTTAATGTTAATGCAAGCAGACTAGTGCATGTTGAAAATGTATTGTTTTTGTCTTTGATTATTTACATTTTGGAACATTATTATGACTCTGTCACCCTGCAGGTACAAGCGCAAGTAGTTCCAAAGTGTTTCATGAGTGAAGTTAAGCAGACCATCTATTGAGCATCTGTTGTTTTATTTCGCCATCCGTGATACGTTTATATAGCCAATCCTACCTTTCAGTGAGTTAAATTGCTAGCACCTGATCCACACAGAAATTCGTACAGATTTCACCGAGTATTGCAAGCTGATAGAATTGCTGGAGTATTTTGTGTTATGATTGATGTTGTTATTAAGCTATTTGCTTGTGTCAAATTTTGGGTTTAATTTTTCTCCTAGTAATATGTAATGCAAGCTTTGAATTCTGAGTTTAGCATTGTCATGAATTTGAATGATTTAAGTTTAAAAAGGTTTCAATCAAATATCTATGTATTTGCATATAATGCTAGAGTATTTGTTAGGATTGTAATTTGACTTTTTCAATTTAGAAATATTTTCATAAAAAAATCGTTATGCATATGTACATGTAAATGAATAAATACATTAGAAGACCCTATGGATCAATATAGTTGTAATCATTTCTAAAAATCTCCTTCCAGCCCAGCGTAGTTCTCATTTAGGTGCTAGGTTCACTTTGATTGCATATTTTTTTTCTTCTGATTAGGCTTTCGCCTTGGCGGATATAGTCTGTTGCGTGTCTAGTGTTACTGTTTGTTGCTTGCCTAGCGCTTTTTTGAACATAGTTTATAAATAAGAGAAAAAGGTCCAGGATTATTTAAATTCTAATAATGTATATCTTGATAATTGTTCTTATTAGGAGCAGCTATATTGATTTGCTCATAAACGAGTTCAATATTGATATTGACGTTACTATCAGTTAAATGAATTGTATGATTTTGTAATGAAAAGGTCAAAAGAAAATGAAACGATCACTCTTGAAGAGAGATGGAATTTTTAACTTGTTATAGAACTTTGTGGAATGGATATCTATTTCCAGTAAACCAAAAAAAAAAAAAAACTAATTTATTTTCTTAAATTTGATCATTGGGGTTTGCAATGAATGTATTTGATAATTATCAAATTTGTTGAATTACCTACATCACATCATTTTCATTTAAAACGTAGAAACCTTAGTAATAAACTAATTAATCGTAGGTGGTGGTCTCTTCTAATAAAATGTGACGTACTTATACCAATTGCAATTGTGAAAATATCCCAAGCAATGTGTTGAAAAAGAACTTCGAGTATTATATATTTGCTAAAAGAAGTCTTTGAAGTCGTCTACTATGGGATGAATGAGTTAAGCTGGTGCTCGGATTGATATTAACTGCATAATTAGTGTGGTGAATGGAATTAGGTAGTAATGAAAATGAATGATATGCTTGGTATGCAAATTATATGGAATGCAAAAAGAAATGAAATGACTATTTTTCTACTTGATTTTCAATCTTTTGGCCAACGCTATTCACATCTAAGGTGTCAAACCGGCCGGGTCAAAGCAAAAAATCGGATTGGACCTGTTGGGCCAAACAGTAATCGGACCACTATTTTTGGAGCTCAATCCACGAAAATACAAAGAAAAAACCGGCCCAATTGGTCCAGTCCGGGTTTTTCGGGCCTAAAGGGCCGGACCAAAAAAGCCTGGCTCATTTCGGGGCTAAGAAACGCAGCCCAGCCCGACCATTTAACCGGTCAATTACATAATTGTCATCATTAAAACAGACTACAATGCCCTTAATACACTACCAAAATTCTAGATACACCCAACAAATCTCTAAATATACCCTCTTTTTTAAACTTATAATCTTTTTCCACAAAAACTACATGTTTTTTCTCTCCCAATAATAAAATTTTCAAATCGTTTGTGTATCGCGCCATCAAGAACCGTTCAAAATTGCAGCCTCGACTATCGGAAAGATCCAGTCAAAGCAATGCAAGAATAAGATAGAAGACGAAAAATCCCATGAAAATGCTTATGGAAGAGGAGTGCGTCTGCAGAATGAATATGCTTTAGTTTTTTCATTTGATTGATATGGAAAAATTTCATCGTTAAACTGCATAAAGTATTCCCAATTCACACCAGTGAATTACTGTTGGGATTAATTTTAACAAAATTAATTATTCATTTTACCCTTCCTTTCGGCTTTTTGCTTTATTGTGGCAAAAACCAAATTAAATCGTGCTAATATGGCGATTTTGGTACTATTGTTCATTTACTTGATGGCGCACATGGCTTGCGCGCCACTCTTGGGCGCCCGCCATGTGCGCCAATGTTAGAAAATTTTTTTAAATAATTCTCGGTGGCGCACATGGGTTACCCTTCTTCACGGGCGCTTCACCCATGTGCGCCGGGGTCGATATTTTTTTTTAAATATATTGCATGATTAAAACACGCGCCAACCGTTTAAGTCTAGAAAAAAAAAAAATTGGTAAAATGACAAACCGTTATGAAAGATGATTGAGTAATAATTGTAAGTTTTAGGATTAATAATTGTATTCATTTTGATTTATAAAATGATTGAGTAATCAATAGTTTAAATTGTGGACCTATTTTCATAAAATGGATGCAAATTATTCCAAACATTAATAAAATAATTTTGACTAATTTTAACTAGTTTTTATAATTAATCCAAATATGTCCATTAATTATAAATTTACATTCAAAATCAATATGGCTTAACAAAATTAATTACTAAATACATAATTTTGACTAATGTTAATCCTAAT
>JABTTQ020001383.1:0-323729 GCA_016081115.2 Rehmannia glutinosa
ATCTATGACCACCAGTGCCACATCTCGGAGGATGTCTCTCTCGTTGGCTCCGCCTAAGACCGTATTCAGCATTATCAATATCATGTTGGTCGGAAGTAGACGGGTTCGGATCCATGTCCATATAACTCCCCTGAAATCCACTGGGAAATGGTACAGGCGAATGCTGAAAACTTGGACGCGCATATGTGGATGGACCTGTCATTCCCACATCCGTGTTGAGCATATCAGTAAATGATGTGAACTGGGGTGGTATAAACTGATCATAATTCACAGGTTGTGGCATATATGGTGTGTGATGCGAAGTGGAGGATCGCCGCATATCGAGATGGACCTCCCATGATAAGATGGACTCGACGATATGCAGATGGACTCAACGCATATCCAAATGGACGCCACATGTGTGTGAGGTGTCTACGTGCGGGCAAAAGAGTGGTCGCCCATGTCTTCGCGTGTGTCGATCATGCGCTTGTGACGGATCAGCTGGTTCTGGAAACGGCTCTGGTGGAGGCATCCCTAGGAGACGCCGCACACTAGTCATCTCCTCAATAAAATCACGTCTAAGGTGATCACCGATCGGGTCGAAGACTAACATCCCGAACACTAATCCACATCCGATCGAGTAGAGTAATTCGTAACACACAAATATCATAAATAGATACATAATGTTATAATTTAAATGTGCATAATAGTAAATTTATAGGTAAATTACCATGGCATCTCGAGCTGCAGTGTCGCCTGGCTGATACCCGATTGTCATATGCTCGTTCTCGTGGAGTTATTAATCGTTGTGTAATACGATTGTACCATGCACGATATCCATGAACTGTGCTCCTACCTCGACCTATCACATCACCTCCAACAATTGGTCGGTGAGCCATCCCCAATACTTTCGACCCATGTAGCATGGGTCGTGGCCTGCCCCATCCGGGAACCCTTTGCGAGTAAAATCATGGAGTGATGTGTGTGTTTCTGGCTGCACACGGTAATATGTTGTCAAAGACCAAACTGCCTTAGACTCGCTCGGGATGGTGAATCTCCACGATAGCGTGATTTATCAATGGGCACCGAGACCTCCATGACTCACGAAATACATCGTGGTCCCAATGTTGTTATATCCGTGACTCCATGTCATATGGCTCCCAAATCCACTGTGATAAATTGAATTGTAGATTAATAAATTTGAATATGTAGTTAAAATTACTTATGCATGTAAATCCTTACGTGTTTATCCTGTAAAAGTACCGAGCATATCTCGATGATACGTCAGAGTGACTAGCGTGTGTGTGTGTAGCTGCGATCGCATCCACCTAAATGTGAAAATAGTACATATTAATTACATATTTTGTTGTAAGGAGTTTAAAGTTGAATATATGCAATGTTAGTAGTGTAGTACCTAAAACTCAATCCCAACCGACGGATCTATAAAAGACCACAAATCTTCATCATTTGTAATAGATACTATTCCACACATATTGTTATAACAATATTTAGTCGAAACCTTTAACTTCCATTGACTTACATCAACCCCCCGTTATCGAAATTAATATTTCCATCAATTTCACAAAATTTGTTCTGCGAGAAATTCTCCTAGCACCAATTGCGTTACGGTCATATCTCACATCACTCCGACCGCACAATTTGCCCTCCAAAATATACGATTATGGTGATCATGTTTGACATCGCCTATATATTATAATGATAATACAGATTAAATAATTGAAATAAAATTTGACATTGTTTATATACGGGTATTATTTATACAATTTAACAATTATTACAGGATAAATAATACGAATATTAAAATTTATTTCAAAGAATACGAAGTAATTTACATAAAAAAATATGCACTCATAAATATAATGACGAAATTAAAGTATAATATTTTCGGACAAAAATAAAATATAATATATTATGAAATAAATATTAATTAAAGACATACTTGAAAAATGCCGTAAAACTCAAATTTGCCGAAAGATGCCAAAAGCCCAAACCGCGGAAGCCCAAATTGGTCGGAAACGACTATCGCCGAAACTACTATCGCCTTCGCCGAAACCGCCGTGTGTGTGTGTTTGCTGGCCGTATGTGTGTGTTTCTCGTGCGTGTGTGTGTCATTGCAACGTGCGTGTGTGTTTTTGTATTTGTGGGAAGTGTTTGTTGGGGTGAGAGTGATATAGAGAGTATAAAGAGTGTTTGTGATGTGTGTGTGAGTTTTGGGGGATTTTATAATGGCTAGAGATCCGGGTTTTTGGGCTTTTTTTTTTGTTTAAGGGGTTGGCGCACTGCAAGGTGCGCGGGGGCTTTGATTGTTTCTTCACATCACGACAGAGACAAGATCATCGAATCCGTGATGTTGGATTACCGGGCGCACTACGCACGGTGCGCCGTGGGCTTTAAATTTTTTTTTTTTTTAATATGAAAATCTTTGGCGCCATACGAGGTGCGCCACCGTACAAAAATTTTAAAAAAAAAAAAATATTTAATATTTTGGCGCAAGGACGAGGTGCGCCAAAGATGACTCTGGCGCACTGCAACAAGCGCCACCGAGTAAAAAAGGCAATACTATCAAAATTTACCACATTTTAACGATTTGATTTCATATTTACAACATTTAAACTATTTGCCCTCCTTTCCAACACATTTGAAACATATTGTTGTTGGGATTTTTTTGAAAACTGAAACATAAGGTGCCCTTCGATTTTTCTTTTCTTTTTCTTTCCCTTTGCAGCAACAATGTTGTGTGTTGTGGGTGTATGTGTTGGATGAGTTTATGTTGTGGAGGAAAACTAAAGTTTAAATGGGGGAAGGGTAAATCGGGGAATATTAGGGGCGTATTTATTAAATTGAATGTTTTAAAAAGGGAGTGAATGTGTATTCAGAAAATTGGTATATTTAGAAATTTTAGGGTGTAAATAGCGTCACCCTAATTATAAACAAACAACTATAATTGAGGAAAATCGTTTTAAATATCAAACTATTCATAAAATAGATTTTTTAGATTCAATTATGTTAAATATATTATATTATACACAAATAGATTTTAGATCTATTCCAATATATGTTAAACAATATATGTTGATAGTATAGATTATAGACAACAATTTATGCAATACATTTTTTATAAGAAAGGGCCAAAAATCAACAAAAGAGTCTTATTATCAAGTTTTCTAATCTAACTTTTAATTTTGATAGAAATCGACTACGATTTATGAAATTATTAAATATACTTTATGTTTTAATATTTGGACGGAATACCATATAGCTGCCTTATTATCAAGTTTATGTTTTAGTAATATTTTTATGCTGGGTTATCTATTTTTATTTTTATTTTTATTTTGAGAATGTTATGTCGGGTTATTTTATTATCATAAAAAAGTTGAAAATAGAAAATGAAATATCATGCGTTAGTTGTACTTCTATCTATGGATGTTTAGCTGAAAAAGACTATAAGAACACTTTTGAGTTGAGTTGCAAACAACCTAGACAAGATAATTTCGATTTGCCCACTTCTACGTCTGATTTAGAATTAAAATATTTAAATCAATCAAATTTGGCAAACCCAATAACGCTTAGCCTGGTAGGTTTGCTGATCGAAAATAGAACTATAAAAAACATCAGATAAAATTCTCAGGACCAAACCTCGAAGGTCTGATATTCCTAATTGTGGCATGAAAGCATCAAGTATAATGTGAACAATATATATGTGCAAGAGCCAATTACATATCTGCTAACATTTAGTAAAACTCAACAGACAAACAGGGAAAACACAGAGAAAGGAAAGCAAAGGCCCAACTTAATAGTACCAAAACAGCAATTATTTACAGCTCCTCAACAATCTGTTACATAAAAATGACAATGTGAATACTATATATATTTAAGAGCCTCTCTTTAAGTTTCACTGAAATGTAAGAAGATCAATGCTAGAATATGACAAGTTCTGTTTACTTTTCCTATTACGCATAAAAAAGCAAGATATAAAATATCCGGTCAAAATCTTGGCTAATTGATCGAAGTGGGTAAAAACAAAAATTTCAAAACAATTAAACCTAGCTTCTATCAAATTGCACCATCAACTTCCTTCATTATTAGGTTTCTATAGATCCTTCTCCCTACTATGTCAATATGGGACTCTTTTCCCTCACGGTTAACTTATGCTATAAAATCACTAGCCTGCTCTGGTTGGTCCTAATCCGATCCCAAGAAAAGACCAAATAACTCAACATCTATTTCCAAGGTGGTGTATAATGTTTAAAAGGATATTGATCATACCCATTTTCTGGTTCTTTTCGCTTCCCACCGACAGCTGAACTCATGGAGGCCTGCGAGTTGGATCTCAGCTGCTCGTCGGTGGGCCTGACTTGGGCCGAATTTAAGAAAAGACCAAACCCTAACCCTGCAGGGTCTTTACTTCCACTTTCCACTAACATTCCAGAATTGAGATCAAAACTGCTCCGTGAAGGCCCAACCCCATTCGAATGAACTGAGCCGTTCATGTTTATAACAAATGGCTGTTGAGAAAAACCAGTCGGCAGAGCTGAAACAGAGCCCATCATCTGTTGGATAACAGGTGCTCCTCTGGAATCCACCATGTAAGGAATGGGTCGTCAGGTCCATAATACATCGCGGGGAGAAAGGCATAGCGGGCCCAGGTGCAATGTTATTGTAACCATAAACTGATGAATGGGCATACGGAAGTGCGGATCCAATCCCAAGAAAACTACCTGTTCTCCCGGAGTTAATATCGAATGCTAGCTCCGGAGTTTGGCCATTTGGTAAGGATGGAGTTTGAGAAACGAAATCTTTCCGATTGACTTCAACTTTCGTGCCCATTATGGATATTACGGAGTCATCCGACTTAACATTAATACTTCCGGAGACATTGAAATTTTGAGAAGCCTTACTTAGATAGGAATTATCAAGAGACACATTGAGAAGTGATGGCTGATCATTCAGATCAATATTCCTTACAGGCTGCTGATTTGACGATGATGATGATTGAGACCAATTACGGTGGCAATTTCCTTGGGGGAAAAACTGACCTATCCTCCAATCTAATAGGGCACCATCATTTTCGCTCGTGCGATTCAGATCCAGTTCGAGATGTTCGGATCTTCTCGAATTTGTTTCCACAGAGGATTCTCCAGAAGGAAGGCTGGAATGTTTATCTTCAGCCACGTTCAGATCAAAATCGAGACACCCTTGTCGTTGCTTTGAACTACTACTGCTTCCCCCAGTGGAAAAATCCTTGTCACTTTCAGGCATTCGACGAGGTGATGCTGGGCGAAAAGCACTTGTTACAGCAGAACCTTTCCAACCGAGATTCCCTTCAAATTGCAAAGGAGCACCTGGCAAACCAGGAGCTGCTGCTGCTCTTGAAGCAGAAACTATAGATACTGTTGTCGGAAATTGATTCTCAGGATGATCATAATCTTCTGAACAAACTTCTTGATTCAGATCAAAATCACAGAGACCTTTCTCTGTATTGGCTTCTTCTTGAGCCGCCTCAGTGAGTTGAGAGGTTGCATTGTCTTGTGTGCCATTCGTCTGCTCAGCATCTAGGTTCTCAGAGCTAGTTGAAGATTCTTCCTGCATCAGAGAAGATTCATCCGACAAATTAGGGTCGTTTGCCAACTCCATAGGTGAGCCTTCACTGCCATGGGATTGTTTTCTGCTCATAGAGTTCAGGCTATTGTGTTGCCGTGTATTACCTTCTGGAAGTTTCTCAGAAGAACTGCAACTCTGTTCTCCGTAGTCTACAACTTCTCTCTCCACTTCCATGGCCACCTGCATAGCAACTTCTAGAGGATCTATTTCAACATCAGACTTCTTGCCAGCCCGATCAGGTTTTTTATCCATTTGTTTTTTGCCAAAAGTAAAATTATTTGCTAGATTATTGTCATTTACATGCAGGCCAAATGCATTCACCTTTCCATCATGTTCAATCCCTGAAAGAAATGTCCCTAAATCCTTGGGTTTTCCCCAACTTTTACCACGGCTAGAGGATTTCTGCAACATCCGATGGTTAATATCACCAACTTCTTTACCGACAAATCCACTTGAACTTCTGTGTTGATTTGCATCACTGCTATCATCCTTGGGACTCTTTCCATCAGAGTCAATTGTTCTCAAGCCAACATAGGATGAATCTTCATCTCGTGGATTTTTGCCCCCAACATTAGAGTTTTGGTGTGAACTGAGTTCAGTTACAGCTTTCATTTCAGCAACAGCATCAGAACTTGAACTAAAAGGTCTGCCTTCAGACATCTTAGATTCTTCAAGAGAGCCTAATTTCTCTAACAGACTTTCGATCTTCTGGGACTGCTTCATATAACTAGGTGAATCCAAGTCATGCAACTCTGTGCGAGTGTCAAGAGTATCTTGCCTAGAAGAAGCTTGACTACATGGCTCAAAGTTAGTACCAACAGAATGACATAGAGGGGGCTCCACACTAGGCTTTGGTAATGATGGTGAACTAACATGATCTTGAGGCCTCTCATCCCCAATTGGGGGATCTACAATTTTGTTCGAATCATGTGCACTTTCAGCTTGGTGCGGTTGAACAGCATCGGAACTTGTAGATACCACTGGATCATCTCTGGCTAATTCATGTCCCTTATCTTTTACAGAAGCTTCTTTTGAAATGGAAGCATCTCCCAGGGAAGATTCTGAATGTCCTATACCTGTCCCCATATCAACACTATCTCTTGCCTCATCATCAGTTAAAGCTCTGGCTTTAACAACATCTGAAAGAGATGCATCATTGTCTCTCTTGCTTTTCCAGCTTTCAAACAGCACTCGAGCTTTATCCTGAACCTTGGAACTATTGTGGACAAGGAGATTCTGGACAGTTGTCCAGATTTCAGAAGCAACCAATTTTTCATAGTTTACATGCAGTTTCTCAAGTGCTCGCAGCAAATGAGTTATGGATTCTTCAACAACGCTGTCAGTTGTATCATCACTGAACTCCTGGGCATCTTTCAACCACTTTGAAATGAAGTGAAGGCCATCCAACTGAACAAAAAGATCAAGACAATCCTTATTCTCAGTGGCAGCTATAGCAGTTGTAACAGTGGACCTCTGCCTCATCGAGTCGGTTGAATTTTTCGCAATACAATCTCTCTCTTTCTGCATCACAGCCATAAGTTCCCTGACTCGAGAAGGGACTGTAAGGCCATTATCCAACTCAGTCAAGGTGAAGAAGTCGTCAAGTGTCATAGTATCTCAGAATTTAGGACTGTAATAAACTACTGTTTTTCCATGCATCCTCTTGGTTCTAGCCCCTGCAAAAATATCCTGGAAAAGGTTACAATCCACCAACATAATAAAGATCAATCAGATATTCAAAACTTTTAACCATCAGCCATTAAATTGCAAGGTTCCAATCCACCAACATAATAAAGAGCAATTAGAACGCAAGTAAATTCATTTCATGCAATGAATGCCAGGATTTTACTCCCTTATCTGGCTATCGATTTCTTACAGTTTTTGGTTGAATGAAAGAGATGAATAACAAATATGGTGGCGGTTGTGGTAATCCGACCTAAAGTGGATACTGTAAAATTGCCAAGTTTGCCAACCATATGAAATAGTTCAATCATCACATGATTTCAAACAATTAATGGCAACATAGCAAGGAAGCCACCGTAAAATAAAGAAACGAGGAAATGCTGGCAGATTGATCCACAAAAGTGTCTCAAAACTAACTTTCCCTAAAAGAATTTCTTGGAAAAAACACCACGAACCAATAACATATTACTAATGGTTGCAATGTTAACTTTAATGATTTAGGTATAAGACCTTGCGGCAGGATCATGCATCGTGCTTTGCATAAGAAATATCAAAACAAACGATTAGTAAAAATAATACGAAAAATCATCTTGAATTCAGAACAATTATATTTGCTACACATATACACTGCTCGACAAAGCAGGCTTAATTATGTCATCACCCAAAGCACTGTCAAGATGCTGTTTGAATAAACAATTCTGAAGCAAATTAAATGCAACATCTTTTACAATGACTCCAAAAATAATCACCCAGAAAAATCCCCTCTCGTTCTCCAAACTCAAGATAATTGAAATAAGTTATGAAAGTACCCAATTTACATGACGAAGTTATGAATACTTAACAGGTATGTAATGTCATACTTATCAAGTGGTGCAGAAGGGCACATCATCGGTACATAGGTCTACGAATTATTCCTTTCGTAAGGCCCTTTTCTCATGTTCTATAAATATGTTTATGCAACAAAAATTTCATAAACCAAACTATGCTATACCCACAGACGGTTGAAAGTTTGGGCATATCCTTAATACCACAAAGCACTATATATATCAACTACTTCATGTCTAAAACTTCTGAGTTCAATGTTTCCAAATGTCATCATGTGAGTAGTAATGGCAAGACAGATCAGTCTCTAGAAGTGAATAATATCACAAATGTAGTATTAGTACGCAAAACAATACAATAAAGTTAAAGATGCCGATATCAATTTTTTTCCCCAAGAGCATATAGCAATTCCATAACAGAATTGATTCACGAGCATAGGCAAATAATGAACTACTATTAAAAACAACTCTCGCCGTAGAATAATAAATCCAAGCTTTTTGATAATGTGTAAAACTGATACCATTCACTTGAACATGGTGGTATGCAATTAAACAAAGTTTCTTCTAAATGGTTGTTATCCAACCACAAAAATTTGAGATCTGTTGTCAATTTCACCTATCAAACATATGCCAAAGTGGGCGATGAAAAGTTGAGAAATTATTGTTTTTCATAATTTAAAACAGAAGCAACACAAGCCAATAACAAGACACAGATGCACACTGGAACCAACTAAGATTTGCAATTAAAAGTCATTGAGAAAAAAAGACATCATGATATGCATAAAGTAGTTGTATAAAATTTACCACTTCAAAAATGGCCTGTTGATCGACAATAAACTATTTCTCTAGAGAAATCACTGCGCGGGTCTTGCTTTGAGTCCTGAAATGAGTAAGAAATTGAGAACAAATGGTAAATAAACAATAATGAATAATTCAATGGATGAAATATTTCTCAGATACAAAACGAAAAACAAAAACGGAATAGAATTTACCAAGTCATTCAAAGAGCACCAATCAACAAAAAAAAAAAAAAAACGCAAAGAAAAGAAAAACGACAGCAAGAACCAAATCTAGGGCTTTTTGCACAAGCTAAAACCAAAATTTTCAATTAAACAAAAACGAAACCGAATTTCTCTTATAAATTATAAAGCCTAACAACATGAAACAGAGGCCGACCCCTTAATCGAAACCCTAGAATACCTGTTTTCCCCCCTTTTCAACTTAGCGTCAAGAATTAGCGTTTCCAAACGCATAAAGTGTGCATATATCCGCAATTAATAGGATGCACATGGTAGAAATTTTATAAGGAATATGGTAATTAATGCAGCGGAAAACCAAATTAAAGTCGCTTCAATCCAGAGAAAAATTATATTAAAAAGCATTGAATAGTTAAGGAAATAAACAGTGCTTTATTACCTCTTTCCAAAACTTGGCAAAGCTTGCAATTCCAAAGCCTCCCGCTCCTTAACTTAAATCAACAACTCCAATTTCTCTATATGCGAACCCCAATTTTCCTTTTCTTCCGCAATTGAAAGACAACAGAAAAAATCGCGAAGAACACAATTTAACGTGTTGCTTTGAAATCTAAGTTTGTTCGTCGTCGTCTTCTTCTTCGCCTCGCTGAATTTTCCTTCCTCTGTTTGTTTGGTGTGTTTTAGTTCACAACTCACAAGTGGGTATTCTACACGTGCGGCGCGTGTCGATCCCCTATAAAAAACAAACCGTAATGGGCCGGTTACGGGTTTGGACAGTCTGATGGCCCTAAATTCCAAGAAGGAAACAATAAATTAATATTATTAGTCAATCAATTTAATTCTAATTAAGTTTAATTATACGTAAATAGATTAGTCTTTTTGATTTGATTGGAAAATATTAATTTTAAGTTTGAATATATATTGAAGTTTTAAGTTTGACGTTTTAGTCTTTCAAAAAAAAAGTTTGAAGTTTTAGTGATATTAAAATTATTCTATATATATTAGACCCACCCCTATAAGGATTTTCCACCATTTTCAGGCACTACAAGAAATTTCTAACTTACCAACTAATTTATGGACATAGATGAATTTATCACTAAATTTTATAGTTACAAGTAGAATACCTATAGAATAAAATATATTATTTTTTTCAAATTATACTGATAGATCACTGACAAATTTTAAATTTACCGATAAATATTGTAGTTATTGTATCAATAGTTTTAGATTATGTAGGTAAATATTTACCTATAGTGATATTACTCACAATGATTTCACATAAAATTTACAGTTGTTTTAATAATTACATATAAACTTTTTCTGTAAAATGAATTTTTCTTGTAGTGAGAATTATACTAAAATATATATTTCAAAATCTGATGTAATACTTTAGTTCAGAATTTTTAATAGCTATATCTTGAGTCTTTTTATTTGATAGAATATACCATTATAATTATATTTTTTCTCACAAATTTCTTAAACAAAAAAAGAAGTCAAAATTTATAATCTTATCTTATAAGAAGTAAAAGTGCTGATGTGAGATACACGATTTATTAATTATTAGTATATTGACTTGTGCCTTTTTATTTGATCCAATAAAAATTTACATCAATATTGAAATATCATTCATAGTATATATCAAGTGGGGTTATGAAAGGGGACATGGATTGAAGACAAGAGTGCAAAAACAAAGAAAAAAAATGGTGTCAAAATCAAAAAGTTTTGGGTATTTCTATAATGACTTTTAAGAAAAAAGGGCAGGTGCAGCTGGTCCTCCCTGAAAGTGATATCACCTTATCTTTTTCTCTATTTTTGTGGATGGTCCCACCATTGTCACGTGGATGACACGTGTTATTTTCTTTCTCTTTAAAAACGAAAGAAAGAGAATTAAAATGATTTATGGATATTCATGCGGGCAAAACTTTATTTTAATTCAAAACTGGTTGTTGTCGAGGTAAAAGCATGAAAAGAAATATGCACATGTGCTTTGTTTGGGAATGTGATAGCTTTTAGAGGTGTGCACGATATGGGACGGTTCGGAGATTCATAAATCTCTAGAACCATCCCAAAGTTCGGAGATTTTAAAAATCAATCTCCAGAACCGAATCTGTAGAAAAAGATTTTAAAAATCAATCGGTTCTTGATGTCCAGATGTGAACCGGAGATTAATCATAAGTAAAACACACAAAATACAAAAAAATAAAAAATGAATGTAAAAATCACCAAACAATTATAGTCCATTCCTTTTATTAGTGCAATCTCAAAATAAATATTACAATCATAAAGGGCAACACAATCTCAAATTATAAATTCATAATAAATAATATAATTCCAAAATTAGAGATAAAAATGAATGTAAAAATCACCAAAAAAATATTACAAAATCTTTTATTAGTGAAATGGGGAATCCAAAATAATAGCCCATCCTAAAAATAAAAATACATCGAAAAATCAATCTCAAATTATAAATTCGTAGGGCTTTTGAATAGAAAAATAATTAATCCCAACTAAATTAAGAATTACTACAAAAATATGTGTTGTAATAGCACATATACTTTTACATAAGCTCCATCAGTGAAACTTAATATAATAATTATATCAGATAATTTTCTAGGTTATTTAAATGTGGGTGTCATAATATCAAAATATAAATAAGATAAAAATAATATATATATATATGTATTAAAAAAATTCTTAAAAATCGAGTTCTAGCCGGATCTTCGGTTTAGTACGGATCGGCACGATTCGGTGAGGTTCTCGATGCACGAATATTTTAAAAATCTCCAAAATCGTACCATAAAATTTTTGAGACGGTTCGGTTCGGAGAAAGTCAAAAAGTCAATGGATATTTTTTTCGGTCGAATATTTTTCGATTCGAATATCGGTTCGATTCGATTATCTCCAAGTCTCGTGCATAGTCCTAATAGCTTTACAAGAGACTCGTTTTCTTTCTTTTCTTCTTCTGTTTCTTTTTTTTTTTTGTTGGAAATCAATTTTTCATTTTCTTGGTTGGAGAAATTGTTGAAAGGTTTTAAAATGAATTAATCGAAATAATAATGTTTTTTTTCCTTCTTCGCACTGGTGGAGCTAATGGGGCCACATTTTAGGCCTCAACCCCCTTTTTTCTTGTCATCCTATTCAAAATAAACTACGTTTTAGGAAAACAACAACGGCAAACTAAGCCTTAATCCCACTATGTGGGGTCGGTTATACGGATCATATTGCGACATCATTTATGGTCATAAGCCATATTTTCAAGTCTTGTTTGATAGTTTCTTTCCAAGTCTTTTTAGGTCTTCCTCTGCCTCTTTTGATTTGTGTGAGTGATTCCCTACCTTAAATGTCACGGGTGCATCTATAGGTCTCCTGTAAATATATCCAAACTATCTTAATCGTGTTTCTCTAACTTTCTCATCTACTGGTGCTACTCCCACTTTGTTTCTAATGTGTTCATTTCTTATTCTATCTAATCTAGTGTGTCCGCACATCCATCTTAACATTCTCATCTCTGCTACTCTCACTTTTTGTTCGTGTTCATATTTAGTCGCCCAACATTCTGCTCTATAAAGCATTGCGGGCCTTATGGCCGTTTTATAAAATTTTCCTTTCAATTTTAATGGTATATATTTTACGGTCACAAAGGATAGAAGATGCGCTCCTCCATTCATTCCAACCCGTCTGGATCCTATGTGTGATATCTTTATTGATTTCTCCGTTCTCTTCACTTATAGATCTTAAATATTTAAAACTATTTGTTTTACTCACTTTATGTCCATCAATTTTAACATTTGTCTCGTTGTTCCTGTTGTTTTTACTAAAGTGACATTCCATGTATTCTGTTTTAGCCCTACTTATAGTAAAACATTTTGATTCGAGTGCTTCTCTCCAAGCTTCCAATTTTCCATTTACTCCTTCCTTTGTTTCATCAATTAAAACTATATCGTCCGCAAATAGCATACATTTTTTGTAAGTGTTTAGTGATTTCATCAATTATTAGGATAAAAAAGTAAAGGCTTAAAGCGGATCCCTGGTGTAAACCTATAGTGTTTGGGAATTCACTGGATACTCATGTTGGTGTCCTGATACATGTTATATACATATCTTTTATGACATCTATGTAAGCTATTTTTATTTCTCTTTTTTCTAATACGCGCCACATTATATCTCGGTTGACTCTATCGTATGCGTTTTCAAGGTCAATATAAACCATATGTAAATCTTATTTTTCCTCGTTGTATTGTTCACATATTCGTCTAATTAAGTATATAGATTCAATTGTGGATCTTCCTGGCATGAAGCCAAATTGACTATCTAATATACTAGTTTCATTTCTTATTCTTGTCCATATAACTCTTTCTCATAGTTTCATTGTATGACTTATTAATTTAATTCGTATAATTTGTACAATTTTGTATATCTCATTTGTTTTTATATAAGTATCAATATACCTTTTCTCCATTCATTAGGCATTTTCTTAGTTTTTAGGATAACATTAAATAATTTAGTAAGCCATGTAATTCCATCTCCACCTAGATATTTTCATGCTTCAATTGGTATATCATCTAGTCCAACCGCTTTGCCAATTTTCATTTTTTTAGTGCATTTTTTGTTTCATGAAGTTGAATCCTACAATAAAAGGTACGGTTTCTATTGATTGATTGGCCTAGTTCCTCTAATGTGACATCATTCTCTTTGATTCGCTAAAAGATTATTGAAATACCTCTTCCATCGATCTTTTATTTCTCGTCTTTAACTATAAAATATTATCATTCTCATCTTTTATGCATATAATTTGGGTTAAATCTCTTGTTTGTTTTTCTCTAAATTTTGCTATTTTATATATATTTTTCTCTCCTTCCTTAGTATCTATTTTTTTAATAGAAATCTTCATATGCCTTGGTTTTTGCTTCATATATTACTTTTCTTACTTCTTTTTGGCGTCTTTATATCTTTTAAGATTTTTTTCATTTTTACGGGGAATATAATATTTTGTAACTAGTTCGTTTTTCCTTTATCTTCTATTGGATTTCTTGATTCCACCATCATGACTCTTTATTCCATTTATTGCCATTTGACACTCCTAATGTTTCTTTTGCGATCTTTTTCATTTGAACAGTTACATAGTTCCATGTATCATCGTTTTGTCTTCCACTTTCCAATCAATGATTTCTACTAAAGATTTGATAAAGCTATCTCTTTTTCTTTATTCTTTAAGTTCCACCACTTAATTCTCGTGACGTTAATTTTTTTCTCTTTAAGTGTATGTTAATAAGTTTTATATCCAAAACTAGTAGTCTATGTTGGGTGGTGAGGCTTTCTCGGGTATTACTTTGTAATCTTTGCGTGTTTTTCTATCACTTTTTCCTGGTTAGGAAGTAGTCGATTTGTGATTTGTTAGGACCACTTTTAAATATGATTAAACGTTCGTCTCTTTTTAAAAAAAAAAAAGGTATTACCTATAATAAAATCATAAGCAATCATGAAGTCTAGGATGGTTCTACCTCATTATTACGCGAGCTAAAACCATATCCTCCATGGACCCTTTCATAATCTTCATTATCCTTCCCCACATGTCCATTTAAGTCCCCACATATGATGACTTTTTTATTTTGAGAGATTGATTGCATTAGAGTTTTCAAATCTTCCAAAATTTAGTCTTAGTAGAATCATCTAATCCTACTTGAGGTGTATTTATAAGTTCATTACCTACAATAATATTAAGAGCTATAATTCTATCGCATTTTCTAGTTACTCATACTATTTGATCTATGAAGAGAGGATCTACATTGATACCCACCCCATTCTTAGTTCTATCATTTCCACTATACCAAAGTTTATAATTTGTAGTATCTAGTGTCTTATCTTTCTCGCCTACCAATTTAGTCTCTGGATACACATAATATCTATGTTTCTCCTTTTCATAATATCTACTAGTTCTATAGTTTTACCCAATGACGGAATCACATTTCCTACTATGGGGGCACGTTGCCCATAGCTTATTTTTCACTATTTTTTTGTACTCTATATATACATGTTATACATATAAATAACACTACTACTTATGTTCAAAAGTGTTATGTAACTATATTAAAAAAATAAAAAGGGTTATAGATTATAAGATATTATCAATTATATAACATTATATTAATAGTTGACCCAAAATTATAACTAATAACATATTATAATTTATAAATTTATAGTCCCGAAAATTATAATTTATAGAACAATGATAACATTTTTAATATTATGTAACATTATTGCAAAAAGTGCTTATAGTGTTATATAACATTATCATTTTTTAAAAGTTATATATTAATTAGGTTAAGAAAAGGTCGAATTGTACTCTGATAATTATTTTTGATGTAGTTTATAATTTTATTCATATTGTGCCCCAACGTAAAAAAATTTGATTGTTCCCTGGTTTTACCTGTCACAAAGTACCTATGTTCTAACTGGCCGATTCTTACTTCATGATTTTCTTGTTATCATTTATGTTCCTCTTATTAGTGTGTGAGGGCTCTTGTGTATTTTTCACTACACTTAAGCCCTTTATGGAGTGTGCGGTCCTTGCCAAGACACCGCAGTCGGACGTCGCGGTGCACTTCTTACGAGGAGCATCCTAACCTTATCATGACATCTCATATGGTCTATACCATAAGGGAATGACAAGATTTTTCTTTGTCGTCAACCGAATGCAACCCTCCTCCTTTATTCGGGCTTGGGACAGACAACATATAGACAGGTTGCCATGTCTATATGCAGGCGGAGTGTTTTGCATGTTTTTGTGTGTGTTTTATGTGATGATTTATACATATTTTTGGCGTAATTTTTTTGCATTTGCATGTTTTAGTGTTATGTTGTGTTATTTTATTGATTGTTTAGGTTTTGGTGGAAAAAAATAAGTTTTGGAGCAAAAAACGTTAAAAAAGTCATTTCGCAGAATCGGATCATCGTATTTTGGACATAACATTCGCATCAAAAGCCTAATTGACATGATTCATACACCATTGGAAAGATAAGTCAAAGTTATACAATGCCTATATGTGCTACTAAATGCAACTGAAGACGTTTAGATGGGTTAAAATCATGTACAAGTCAAAATAAAATGTCAAAATCTCAGAAATGACACGTCTTGGTATTTTGGCCATAACTCTCTCTAGAAAATTGATATATTGAGGTGATTCAAGTGACTATGGAAAGCTAAGAGATGGAGCTACAATTCATAAGAAGAGACCAAGACGAAATTTCGAAGTTTAGAGGTCGCGCGCCGTGACTTGCAGAACACGAAATTTTCGATTTTTTTTTTGAGTTTTTTGGCTCTTCCACCTTGTTTAGGACTTTAGGATTATAAATAGGACCTGAGGAGCCCTTATTTTCGAGACACTCTCATTCATAACACTTCTAGACTTTAGTTTTGGTATTTTTCTCTTGCTTTTCATCATTGGGATTGCTTGGGTTCTTCCCTTGAAGTTATTTTGCTTCTTAATCAAAGAGTAAGATTTCTTTATCTCTTTTGTTTGGTTTCAATTGTTGGGTGATTAATTATTGCATGATTATGTTTTATTATTGTTTTCTTTCCTTCAATTGAGATTATGATTCCATCAAGCATGAACTAATTTCCTTATTCTAGGATTAAGATGATTTGATTCAAACAAATAAGCATGCGTATTGATTAATTGATTTGTTTCCTGAATGAATTGCTTTATCTGATAATTGATTGTCTGGTCAACTTTTGATTATTTTGGGGGAATAATTGAGATCGAGAGAAGATATTATTCCTGGACTAAATTTATTCAGGGGGTTAGAAATGAATCAGAGATGTATTATTTAACCCTGGGCATAATGAAAATAGCAAATTATGTTGGGATAGCCCTAATATGTGAATACGTGAGTTATCAGATCTAGGCCTAGTTTTTACATGTTTGTTTTATTTGTTAAGCGCATGATCAATTAATTGATATTCTGCTTGCAAGTTTGATGAGATGATTCCGAAATCCTAGTCTTTCATCCATATATTTTTTTTCTCAAAGTTTACTCGTGTTTAGTTTGATTATTGTCTTCTTAATTATTTTTCTTTAGTTTATTAAAATCACAAATCTTGTTAGAGTGTTTAGGATTTAATTTTTGTTATTTGTGAAGCATAATAATTAGTTCCGAGAGACGACTAAGTCAACTTACCCTACGCTGATCTTGTTCTCTTGCGAGGATTGTTAGACTTTTATAGGTGTCTAGCGGTCGAACACGGAGTTAAAATACGTTTTAGGAAAAAACAAACATATTAAAAATTGTGTTAAAATACTCAATATACCCTTATTAATCATAAATGTTGCTTTGAAACAAAAAAAGTTTTGGTATTATTATTAGTTGAAAAATGATACGTTATAAATATAAATACAAAATGAATTAATAAGTATATGGATAATTTGTAAAAAAATTATTCTTATTAGTTTTAAAATTATCAAAACGTCATTCTTTTTTAAGAATTTTTTATATGTCAAAACGTCACTGATTTTGAGTAAGAATGAGAATTTCTTTTAAAAAAATTAAGTTAGAATTTTTATGTTCTTTTTTTTTTTAGTTTTCTATCTGGTCAACCCCACTTTCGTGTATTGGTCCACTCAATATGGTGTGATGGCTCCAACATTGTTTGTTTGTCTTTTTTTTTTTACTAGAAAAGTTGAACTTTGGTGAGTTTTCTTTAGTTTTTAAGATTTTTTGACCAAATCAAGAAATTCATAAAATATATCTAAGAATAAACATATGGTAACCTTTTTTTTTTTTCAAATTTTGTTGTCATATTGCTGAAAATTTTGCATAAGTCTTGTCATTATTTACACCAAAAAGCTATGATCATTACTTATAGTATAGTATAGCAATGGCAAAAACACAAAATCAAACAAAAAACAACATTTTTGTATACTCTATTATCTCGACTTTTATTACACCAAATTGTCAAAAATATGAGACAACAACTACTTTCTCAAGCAAATATTGTTTTTTCTATAAAAATACCTTAGAAAGAACATGACTTCTTTTGAGACATCATTCAAAAGTGACAAAGTGTAATAACGATGAATGGAAGGGGTAAAATGTTGCTTTACTTTTCAAAAACAAAGACAAAGTACAAAAGTTGAAATATAAGACATAAAAAAGAATGACACCTTAACTTGATCAAAGTAAGGCCCCACTTTTTTCAAAGGTCCGTAATTATCTTTTCTTTGTTCCACTTTTTGGGGTTTGAAAGTTTGAAATCTACAATGACAACACTTTTGACTTTATACCATGGTCAAATGAAATTAGGTCAGAAGAGTTTTAGTGGTTAACTATTTGCAACAACTTACACCTAATTTTTCTTGTTATTAAACATGTGGGGGATTTATGACTTTGTAATCATGATTATTACATCAACTGACTAAGAGAAAAAGTCAACGGATATCTAATTATAATACTAAGTAATATCATATTTCGTGAAAATCTATTGAGTCGAATGAATCTTGTACAAAAAGACTTAACTTGTTGAGATTATTGGCATAATTGCATGGACCATTGTTATTTTGATTGGCATATATTGAAAGTACTAATTGGAGTTATACAAATTGAATCACCAGTGTATTGAAGTAAACAACAACCAAGATGATATAAATATTTATGATTTACATATTAACACTACATTATTTGTACTTTTCTTGGTATATTGATATTGATTTATCCTCACTTTTTCTAAAATGCTTTTCAGATCAATGGTTGAAACTGGCCTGGTAAAATAGTGGACCAAGCTTGAAATGCAAAGCTCAATTCAAGCTCAACTCAATTACGAAAAAATAATAAAATGTATAAAATTATCAAATAACTCGAGCTCAATTCGTGTTCAACTCAATTAAAACTCATTCAAGTTGCATGCAAAATAAAAGAAACTCACACAACTTCTAAAGCAAAAAACCAAACAAACTTGAACATTACTTTGTTCAACTCTACTTGTTTCATTTACGCCCCTAGAAGGAATGAGACGAACCAAAAGGACTAAGTAAGCTTTTCGAGACGTCCCTATCCAAATATCTGAAACAATAGTGTACCATAGTTGAAGTCTTTTGGCAGAAAATGGCAAATGCGGAAGTCCTAGGAGCATTAGGCTTGTCTATTGCGTATGAGCCTCTTTGCAGCTCAAAAATGGCAAAGTTTTCTGTTTTTTTCTCAGAAAATGGACAGCTCAATAAGAAAACTTTTGGATGAAATGCGTTCTATGTAACAAAATGATCTGTGTGCAGTTATGGATCGACTCTAGCGACTTCAAAGAACAGATGTTCCAACATATGCCTGTACAAGATGATTATATACAACAATTAGAGAATGAGACTTTCTCATCTGTCAAGTTTTATTTGTGAGCAAATTAAGAAGAGATAAGCTGCCTTTTGTTCTGTTCTTGTCATCTACGGTCACTCTCTTCCCGCCCCTAGCTCCCTGAAATAATGGCAGTTCGTAATTGTCAAAGCTGTAATTGATTTCATGGATAAGGAAATGAAGAGCCTGTAACACAAAGGCTAGCTAATACGATATTTGTTGAAATAGAGATTGCACAAGGCAACAAGCTTTTCTTTTTTTTTTGTCCCTTTGGTTTGGGAAAAAATTAAATTCGGAACCAAATGCAATTTTATGGTTGAAAAGAGACATGAGTAACAATTCGAATTTCACCTTCGGCTTGTCGTTTTCGTCCTTGATGTCCAATATGTTGATATCCTTTAACAATACAGATGAAGCTGGTAGTAGTCTCCTAAATAAATTGAAAGATAATCCCAGTAATGAGATATGGAATTGAGAAAATTAAAATAAAATAAGATTTAAAAACAAAACATAAAAGGTTACAATTTATCCTAAACTGGAGCAAGGACTTTCATAAAGATAGCATAAACCAGTCATCAAACCTCTTCGGTTTCACTGTATGTTGGAAATTGTTGCATGAAGCCTGCTTAGGCACAAATCTAGCCACGTTTTCGGCATCCCTTCCGTCCTTGGGCAGAACTGTGACCAGTGGATCCACCTGCTCCCACATTGGGCAACAGTATAAATCTTTTGTAAATGAAACCTCCACATAAGTTTCAATTAGTTCAAATTTTAACACCAACCACATACATAATAACTCAACACCTTCTGGAGTCAATCAGTTATATATGGAACCTAATACATGTATGATACTGTTGAAGACTCAATAGAAGAAACACCGAGAATTAGAAGCAATGGACTCCAAAATTCATTTAAATAGAGTATCAAAACTGCACTTGATCATGTCCACTACAATACACCATGA
This sequence comes from Rehmannia glutinosa, assembly GCA_016081115.2. NCBI lineage: Eukaryota > Viridiplantae > Streptophyta > Magnoliopsida > Lamiales > Orobanchaceae > Rehmannia > Rehmannia glutinosa. The sequence continues at coordinate 20,382 of JABTTQ020001383.1, forward strand.
TATTTCTGGTAAAAGAGAGGTCAAGCCAAATGACTGAGATTTTCTAGATAGACGCTGCTATATTGAAATGTCATAAGAACAAGACAAAGTCCTATTTATTTGAATTTGTCCACTATATCCATGGGGGCTATATACATTAAATCTGACCAAAAATCCAAAGGAAGTTCCTACGATGGAAAAGCTACGGTGCAGTACTGAGTTCACCCCATTAGCTGATGAATTACATTTACCCCAGTACAAGTGCAACTGAAAAAATATAATGAGTGGCATGCAAGCAGACTTGAGAGCAATGGCTTTCTTAGTAACAATGAAGATACCAAAACTTTTTAACAAGCATAAACATTGAAGAAGACACAGACCACTATGTAAGGGGATAATATACTGACAGAATCTCATTACAGTGAAGAAGGGCCACATATGAGTAATATAGACTAACCCAGGTAAGACAGAACTTACTTTGCTATTCCTTACGAGGAAAAGAAAAATGCAAAGTCATGTATATACGCAATATATTTATTGAACATGTAATATGAAAAAGCAGCTGGACGATACTCATAGGAATAAATTTTCCAAATAAAAGCTAAAACCATATCAAGAACTTCTACTCTGCTTCATGTTGTTTCCACTGTATCAACTGCAAGCAATATAGAAATGCAAACAATGCTAGAGAAGTTAAGGTTCACCTCTTTTGCCCCCAAGAGCCCCCACACCCCCGCCAAATAGAACGCTTAAAAGTTATCCTTCATAACAACATAGTTGATGTGTTCATAGATAGAGTAAAATAGATATATCATCATAGTTGTTACACCTTTTTCTTGACTAATGGAGCAGAAGAAAATTCTTGAAAATATCCCCCATGCACACATTGGCAAGCAAAGGCTAAGCATTGGCTGTTACACACAAAAGACGAAAATCCAGAATATTAATCTAATTGTCATTCTTTTTGACTAAATGAGCTACACAGCTGGACTAGTAAATTGAATACATTTTTCAAGAAGACAATTGACATACCATTTGTAACAAGAAGATAAATAGTCAAGCAGATTCATGAAGAATAAACAATATAATAGTTCTTAAAGCACAAAAAGCATCAAGTTAACCTTTTGCGCCTCATTATTGAGCCGCTCTTCATCCACATGAAAACTGACGTCATCTTTCCAAGGAAATTCAGAAGAGCTAACATTGGTGTGTGAGTCGGCTGCAACAGAAACGATCTGGTCCTCAACCAATGACAGTCCGTAGTCATCTGGAAAATTGATATGACTGAGAAGAGTGCAGGAGATGAAAAAGGACTACCCTAGAAGACTCCAAAAACAAATCTGAAAGAAAATAAACGCAAGGAAGGGAGAGAATGCTGAGAAACTGATTCATATCAGAAAGTAAGGATAGAAGAAAAGGTCTCTAAAGAAAAGAATCAAGATCACGTCTCAGCATGACTTTGTCTTTGAAGCGAAAGATTCGTAAGCCATGTTCATGTTTGCTTCGAATACAAGGTGGTTTAAGTGTTAATTATCTTTTTTGGGCATGTACAAGAGTAATATATTCAGTGTGCAACATTGACCAGATCAACTGCATTTTGATGTATTTCTATAGATGTTAGTAAAGCAAAGGAGTTAGTTCTATTTCTGACAATATTATATAAAAGGACTTAGGGCAGCTCCATAGACATTTAAATAAGAAGCATGCTTTAACAATTGAACCTGTTGCACCATTTTCAAGCTGAGTTGCCTCTCCTTTAGCATCTTCTAGATCTTCATAATCTTGAGATGTTTTGGCACTCTCACATTCACGAGAAGTAGCAGGACATGATCCCACTGATACACAGTCACTCTCTGATTCCAAATTCTTTACAACTCCCCTAATGTTTACAGCATCTGACTTGTGACTTGTGTAGAGGCATGCGCTGGCCAACTGGCTGGTTGAGTCATCTGGAAAATTGATATGACTGAGAAGAGTGCAGGAGATGAAAGGGCACTAGCCTAGAAGATCTCAAAAATAAATCTGAAAGAAAATAAATGCAAGGGAGGGAGAGAATGCTGAGAAACTAATTCACATCAGAAAGTAGGGACAACAGAAAACAAGGTATCTGAAGAAAAGAATCAATATCACGTCTCAGCAAGACTTTGTCTAGCGAAAGATTCTTAAGCCATATTCATGTTGTTTAGAGTAAAAGGTTAAGTGTTAATGAACTATTTTGTGCACGTTAAAGAGTAATGTTATGCAATATGCGACTTTGACCATATCAACTGTTTTTTATGTATTTTGTAGATGTTAGTAAAGCAAAGGAGTTGATTCTATTTCTCACAATATTATATAAAGGAATTAGTTCTGTTCTGACAGTATTATATAAGAGCACTTAGGGGAGCTCCATAAACGTCTGTAGAAGCACGCATTAACAAATGAACCTGTTTCACCATTTTCGAGCTGAGTTGGCACTCCTTCAGGATCGTCTGGATCTTCACAATCTTGAGAACTTTTAGCACTCTCACATTCACGAGAAGTAGCATCACATGATCCCTTTGATACACAATCACTCTCTGGTTCCAAATTCTTTACATCTCCCCTGCTGTTTACAGCATCTGACTTGTGACTTGTGTAGAGGCATGCACTTGTCAACTGGCTGGTTGCTTCACTTAAGGACAACTTGTCTTCTAAGCCCACATCTTCACCGGAACATGAAGAAGAAGTCACAATTGAATCTCTAACCTGACCATTAGTGAAATAATATTCAAAATGTAAGAGCGGCAGTGTAAAGTGGCACTCAATGTAGCAAATGCAAACGGCTTACTGAGGGTTCAGTTTCCTCCTCATTTTCAGTTTGCTCCAACTGCTTTGAGGAATAAGATGAAACTTCTGAGTTCACCTGAAGGTCCTGAACAAAATTTCAGAAGCTGAAATCAGATGATCGGCAAACTACAAAATGATGATTGAAATATCAATGTATATCTAGTAGCTCTATTTCAAGGAGTATGAAGACAGAGAGCTCAGAAAACTGTTTCATAAAAAAATATATCCTGCACTTTCAAAGAATTATGGTACACCTAAGAAGGAAATTTATAACTGATATCTCTGTTCAATCACTGAGGAATGAGCCACCCATCAAATAGCAATGTAAATAACAAAAATGAACACTTTCTTAGATGTTGCTGGACATTTTATGACATCCCTCAGATAAGTTGTAAGAAAAGAAAAGCTAAAAGGTACAGATACAGAACAAGCTAGATGTTAGACCTTGAAGAGATACAAAGCATGTACCTCTAGCAATTCAGCCATCTGATATTGTGAAAGATTGAAACTTGCATCATGCAATGAAACTGGAATTGTAACAGCAGAAACATTTTCACATGTACATCGGGACTTCAACTCCTGTAGTTCATTTTCCAGATCAAAGAGCGTCTTCTTTTTACTGGTCAGTTCATTCTCAAGGTCCAGGCTTCTTGCCTTTTCATTGGTTAAGCTGTCCCTCAGATGGCAATTTTCACTTTCAACCCCCTGTTGACAGAGTAAGAAATCAAAGTTAAATTGAGTCTAAAACAGTATGTAACGGATTAACCAGTATCCAAACATACCAAAAGATAATGTTACTTCTGTTTCCATGGCAATCAATATTACCTTTAATTTTTCTCTATACTGTTTCAAAACAGTCCACAAAGCTTTTGAAAATCCTTGCATAATTTGGTACTCCCGATCCTTTTCAGCCTTAATTTTACTGTAATCTGCCCTCGGCAAGGATTTCTCTTGAATCCCCAAACCGACAAAGCCATCCGACAGAACATGAACCTCATCTAAGTTTTCATCAGATATGTCTTCAATGGTTTGATTAAGGCAATCCTTAACCACTTTCTTAGCAACCTCTGTCCATGGAATAGTTATACGATATGAGGAACTTTCAAAATGACAGTAAGACATAACGCCAGAGACAACACCATGACATGCAATGCAAAGTAACAAAAGTAGGTGTCATTAACCAAAAAGATATATTACAACCACCTTTGCGCATTAAAAGAGAACCTGTGTCAGTATTTCCATCATCAATCTGAAAGAAAACAGGAATAAATCGAACTATGAGGCAACATTACACTAAAAATAGTAACAATAGTTTAAAGGTATGGTTAAAATATTCAATTTACTACCACGATATAAGATAACATCGATAATATGAAACCAAACCATTCTTAAGTTGCTAAATGGCTGTTAAAAGTATTCAGAGAGTGCTCTACCGAAAAAGCTTCACTGCCGGAAAACTTCATTTTCTTAAGTTGCTCTGCTCGTGGCAATGCTTGGTTGAGCCTCTTGTTGCAAGTCAAGTTTACTGGGTCATCCAGGTTTTTAAACCTACATTCAATACCAAAACACTGTAACTATATTGAGAAAGGTCTAACGGGGAGACAAAGTAATGATCATATAGAGATCCTTACTTAATTTTTGTGAATGGTGAAGCCTGCCTCAACAGAAAGGATGTGTCAAGATAATCTTCTACTCCAGGTTTGACTGTTAAAATCTGCAGAATTTCAAACTTCAATAATTGCAAACACAATAACACAAAATGCTGAGAATGATAAAAACAGCATAGTTGATGCATATCCCCACAGGAATACAAGGAGCTCACCAACATCATCCTCTTCTTGCCTTCCAGATAATCTCTCAGATATCTGGTTAACTGAGCAAAATAATCAATTCAAATGATCCATTTGAACCAAAGAATTCATATATAAATAGGATAGTTCCAGGAAAAACAAAAATCATTGTTTTTACATTAGCAACTCAGATTACCAAGGAGTTTTGGTAGTGCTTCTGCAGTGGCTTATTTCGATTCTTCTGGTGCTCCAACAAAGACTGAAAGTGAAAAAATGGAACTAAATAACTATAGAAGGCAGATTCTTATTCAAGTAAAAATAACATGGAACTGAACACAAGTTCATCCCTGTGATTGATGTTAGAGATCAAGGGAGTCCAGCAAAATACGCTAGAAGAAAAAGTGTTCATCATACCCTCAAGCACAGACCAAACACCATTGAGGTATTGTTGATAAAATTGCTCTCAAGCAATCTTGCACCCTGTGAAATAATAACATCAGTTCCAATAGCGATCAAATAAGTTTGAGGTATCCGACACTATTGAAGGTATAACTTTTTAGTTCAATAAGTATATAAATAAGGATACAACTTATTGCATGCTAAGTCCCAAGTTCTCTATATGTAGTTTTTTTTTAAATAAATATAAATAATGTATGTGATATATCTCAGAATTTTCTGGCCCATTGTTTCCAAAAGTATTATTCCAAACTAATCTTTCTAAAATATATGCAGAAGAAGAGTAGATGTGCTTATTTGTAACATATGTACTGCAAGCTCCATAAATCGAAGTACAAACTGCTACAAGCAAAATGGGTGTATTTTTCGACTGTGAACCCTTTCCATAATAGTCTTGTAAAGTCATGACTCTCTCATTTTTAAATCTAAATTCAAACTACAATAATTTGACATTGAACCAAAAATCACAAACTTGCTGGTGAAATCTTAAATAATATTCAGGCACAGGCCTCAATTGATATCCAATGAGTTTTTGCAAAGAGAAAACCCCATTCATTATTTTAGACATCCCCATTTCAGTGGAAGATAGAAAATCTACAGTAGCTAACTTTTAGGTGCAAATTACACTTAAAATAGAAAGTTGGTAAATATTTCTGATAATTTATAAATATGAGCACTTGAATGGAATTCAAGATCAAGATCTTCCAGCCGCAGGCTTTACCATACCCAACAGATATTATTCACCTGGATTAACATGATTGGACTTATACCTGATTGCCAGTCTTCTTTTCTCTCTCAGCACCGGCAAGGTCCACAATTGTCAACATACTGCTGCTTGCTTTGCCATCAACTTCTTCATCATCTTTCTCAGAATCACACCGGATATTAATGATGCATTGGGAACGACTACAAGAATTTGTCAAAGAGTAAGTACAGACCACCATGCAAACCAAAATGAACAATCACTAACACAGGTACAATCAGGAAAATTTTGAAAATAGACGATAAAGAAAGTCAAAATAGACTAGGAGAACGGAAGCAGAAAACATAAACAAACTAAACCAAGATATAACTGCACGGTTAAGGTCAATGGGCATATCCACTTAAATTCACAGCTGCTACCCTTAGAAATATATAGCTATCCATTGTTCAATAAAAATAACAAACATAACAAGTTCCAGAAAAAATCTCAGTTCCTTAGTTCCTCCAGACTAATACAATATGGACACTTTGCAAATGGCATGTTCACAACTATCACTTTGAAAAAAAGCACACTGCAGTGACGAATAGAACAATCATTTTCACATTGAGCTAGTCGTGCTAACTAGATTAGAATAGCTCTACTTGAATCCAGCACTTTCATGCATAATTAAATTGACATGAACGGCATAATTGATATTGGCGTACAGAAAGTCATCATATATAGACCAAACAGAATAAAATATGTGGTGAATAAGAACTTCTTTCAGAAAAGCAGCCAAGTGTAAGTAGGAATACGAAATTAACAATTATGTACATCAAGCACAATACTAACGGATGGTAGTCTTGCTTCACATCAAATACGTGACATAACCTTGCCAATACGACATTTAGAAGACAATATGGCTGAAAGCCTGAAACCAAACCTTGACTGACTATTCGAATTTGTCATAGCTGTTGCACGTTTCAGCATCCCATGTGCAATTAGGGACTCAGCTTGCTGAGCATCACAAACCACAGCCTATTTAAATGATTACAAAATCGTTAATGTTGCCGTCATCCACTAAAAAAGAATCAGAACGCAACTGGTTAATAAGAGATGAACTATTCACTATGAAACAAAAATTCTTCCAGAAAACACAGTGTGACACCTCTTGAAGTCCCTTGAGAACTGAATGTTGCATGCATATGTCACCTCCATCTTGTAGTAAATCTATCATTCTCTCGGCCTTTCCTTTTTCCGAAGAGATTTCAAACATTGACAGATAAAATACCCTGTTCACATAATATTTAAGAAATCAATAAGCATGCACGTAATAAAAATCCAACTTTTACAGGAAACGTGAAAGAATAAAAAAGTCAGTGACTGCCTTCAATGTGAACCCAAGTATACATACTTACGAACACCTAGAACATAAGCTAAGTTAAAAATAACCTTTCGAGCACAACCAATAGCTACCCTTTATTAAGAACGTAATTAACAATCTTTTGTTATCTCAGTGGCCGTAGATTCTCAATAAAATTATACCTCGACGACAAGCCCGTTCCACTGCTTTTATTTTCACCGAAAATGCGACGAAGGGCTAGAGGTACCATGCCAGGTTCCCTAGCACACCCGAAGACCGTGTGAGTTTTCCCAGAGCCACTAGGCCCCATCGCAGCCAACATCCCACTTTTCCCCTTTAGAAAATCTTCTACTAAAGGCTTCACCATTTCCTCATACAAATCACTCTACAGAACAGGATGAATATCAAACCATGAGCGCACTTAATTTAAACCTTAAACCATGAAACAAAATGATTATAGTTATCTAAAATAACCTGAGACGCTTCAGAACCAAACACATGTGAAAACCCCTCATACACCTCCGACTTGATCCTCTTCGTTTCTTGCAATGGTTGAGGAGTTGAAACTGTGACAGAACGCAAATCCTCGTTTACCTGCACACATAATTCACTGCTCTTCTTTGTTTTCGGTCTACAATTACTCTTGGTTTTTGGATTTTTGGGCCAAGCATTCTTCAATCCTGCTGTATTTTTGCTACTTTTCTGAACTGCCAGGGGCGGATTCTTAAGTAAACTTTGAGATTTTCTGCGAGAACTTTGAGATTGTCGGTAATGTTAGGGTTTTGAGGAAGCTCAGTGGAGAAAATGTCTCGTGACAAAGATGGTGAAGAAAGCGGTTGACGGAGGGGGATGGCGGATGAAGGGGTGGCGCGTGCTTTTCGAGGTGGGTTGCGGCGGATGGTGACTGTGGCAGGACACGGCGGAGGAGATTTCATCTCCATTTTTTTGACAATTGAAAGATCCGTTCAGCTATTTTGGATTTGAATTTCTGAGAGGGAGATTTTTGCTGTAGGGGATTTAAAAGGGCTTGGTAACGGGTCGTTAGCGGGTCGGGTTATGTTCAATTCAAAATTATCAGAAAATAATTTCCATTTTTTATATGCAAAGAAGTACAGTCCGTCAGTCCGGTCCGTAATCACTACTAGGTTTGGGCCGTTTGGCCCATGGGAGCATTGCTTGTACAGAATTTATCATTCACTAAATCTTTTTTCTTTTATTATTTTTAATTAATCAAACTTCAATGTTATTTATATTTAAAGATTACATGTATCTGCTCTTATATAAAATTATATATCTTGAGTGAAGAAAATATTGTGTAAAAAATTATAATAAATAGGTAGTATTCCAATTATTTCACACATAAGGTTTTTATCTTGAAAATTGGATCACTATAAAATATCAAAAAACCCTCTTCCTAAAAAATCGTAGCCATCTTCTCCTTTTTCAACTTATTCTTTATTCCTCCGTTTCTTCCATCACCCTCCATGAAGGATGAAGAAGTAATTTTCAATATTTTTAGTCCCAATTTTATGTATAAGTTTGTCCATATATATGACTTTTGTTTATCCCCAATATATGATTTTTATTTTATGTTAATTTAGTGTGTCCTCATATTTGGGTTTTTGTCGGAAGATTCAAATGAGACATAATCAAATATTTGTGACATAAGCAAGATCAACTTCATTGGTAAGTGTTTTGTCTAGTGCATTCGTTACAATTTTTTCTCATTCTACAAATCTATTAGATCTAGATTTTTAATCCGTAGACCTTGCAACTATTTTCTATTCGTTATGATAAATGAAATTCATTTTGATACTAAAAAAATTGACAACTACAAAATAGCATTTGCATGATTGATGACAAGATAATCATCCTATTATTGATACCCCTTAATAAAAGAAGTTTCCCAAGCTTTTCTACTTCCTAAATAAAATAGCTAACATTTATAGTATCTTGATTACCACTTACCAGCTGGCATTTCATCCATTAGATTGTAAAAGTGACCTTATGTTCCCCTTTTTATATATCCTAGTCCTATAAACACAAGTGGTTGATGGGATACAAAACAAAAGTGATGATCACAAGTAGATTATTGAAGATATTTCAAAGCCGCACAAGGAAAAAAGACAACATATATTCCTCCTAACCTAAACATTTATCCACTATGAAAAGAGAACAAATTCACATTCCCTATAAAAGTTCTAATGGAGTAAATTTCACAATGAAAACTAGATTCAATAGAGTGATGTGGAGAATAATAAAGAGGACTACTGTCTTCAAAACAGCAAGCTCAATTTGGTGAAAGAATAAAGGTTCCTTCATAAATAATCACCACCTAGTTCACTAATTTGTCCATGTATTACCACGTTATATATAACTGTTTACCACATTTTACATAATTTATTTTTGTTCCTTCAGGTTCAAATAATCAAGACTCTTTTGTTTAATGTTTCATCTTGTACTCTTATGAATTGTGTGAATGTTGCGTATACAAAAATACCATCATCATATACGCATGACATGTATTGATGCTATTAAAATAGAAATGAAACACCAGTAGAAGATTTCAATTGGTTAAATTCAAAACCGAATGCATTACCACGCATGAGAAGGCACCAAAAATTGATATACAACCATTTATGCTTTGCAAACTTGAATCCGAAGACCTCATATCGAACTGTGATTGCTAAAAGTATTATCTAAATTTAAACCAAAATAAAGACGTCATGTTTGTACACATCATATTTAATGAAATACTAAATGAAATAGAGAATTTCAATTGATATAAAGGGATAATTACAAAAAACACCCCAAAGATTTGGATTAATTACAAAAAAACCAGAGATGTTTTAAAATTACAAAAACTCCCATTCAAGTTTCGTTTTGTCTTAAATTTAAGGGGGGAAACTATAATATTTTTGTAAATGTCAGGGGATTTTTTGAAATATTTTTGAAAATCATCGGGAAAAATGTAAAACGTAATCAAAACTCGAGGTTTTTTTTGTAATTTTCAAAGAACTCCATGTTTTTTGTAATTAGCCCAAACCTCAGGGGTATTTTTGTAACTATCCCTGATATAAATGACAAGAATTTTGACAGAACGTACTTCACTAGACGAACTTCCGAATAAAATTACCATCAAATTACAAAACATTCCACAAATTTCTTACATTCTGATACTCATAAACTCATCAACCCCCCTGTAACAACTAAAGATGATATTTAGCTAGGCCAAAGCAGAACCAAAAGCTTTTATTACTATTACATATTCCCACCACCTACACCTGCCACATTATTTCCTCAAAAGTTCACACACAATTCATTCATTCATTCATCTAACAATGGCATCAAAGATTGATAAGTTTAGGGCTAGACGACGGCGGAGGATTAGTGAGCATGTGAACAACTTCTCGCATTGTAGGTCTGGCCGAGCTTTCGTCCTCCACGCACAGCATTGCAATCTTGAACAAGTTAACCACACTGGCCAGTGGGTATCCGGTGAGCCTGGAGTCTATCACTGCCAGTACTAAGGCGGCATCCGATGGCTGTGAAAGCTCGGATTTTGTTTTATCGACCCACCTCACGATGTCGACACCGTCCCCAAACTCCCCCACCGGCTTCCGCCCGGTGATCAGCTCTAGTAGCACTACCCCAAAGCTGTAAACATCACTCTTCTGGTCGACTTTCAGTGTGTAGGCATATTCTGTTTAAAGTAAATCATAAACATTAATAAACTGTTCATTTACTCAAAAGCTGGAAGGTTTATGAAAATTTAGATGCAATTGCACTATATCAGGCATGATGAAGGTCAAATTCTATGACAATAAATATCTGAACATGTAATAGTTCTAATGATCAAATAAACCTGAGGTTCGTGCTAAGTACAAAAAAAGTCCAGAGGTTTTGGAAAATTGCAAAAAAACAAAAACTTAGAATTTGATTTCGTCTTATTTTCCTCGTTCATAAGCAAAAAAACATTTCAAAGCCCCCTATATTTATAGAAAAATTACAATGACCACCTTAAGTGCAACCAAACTAAGTAATAACTGTGCATAAGTGAAATCCCAACCAGCATACACAAATTTTTCTAAGAATGACATTATTTACACTTAGCACAATCCCAATGCAATACTCTGTATATGGAAAAACAAAAATTAGTACAGTTCAAAGAACATTCACCTGGTGCAATGTAGCCATATGAGCCAGCAATCGAAGACATGCACTCGGACGCACCGGCATCGTGCAAGAACTTGGCGAGCCCGAAATCAGCCACATGAGCCTCATTATCCGAATCGAGCAAAATGTTATTCGACTTCACGTCCCTGTGAATGATCGAAGGCGAACAATCATGATGCAAATAACACAACCCTTTCGCGGCCTCAACCGCAATCCTATACCTCGATTCCCACTGCAAATGAGCCCCTTTCGACCCGTGTATCATCTCACCTAAGCTACCGTGCGACATATATTCATACAACAATAAGTTTGTGTCCTTGTTCGACAAGTACCCTAGTAGACGAACAATATTTCGGTGCCTAATTCTCCCCAACGTCTGAATTTCCGCCATAAATCCATGATCATTGCAGCTATTTCCACGTCCTGTTAGACGTTTTATGGCGATATCAATCCCATTTGGCATGGACCCTCTGTAGACGATCCCAGCTCCGCCTTTGCCTATAATGTTCTCTTCTTTCAAGCATTCGACAACGTCCTCGGCCCTGAAATCCAGCTTTTGGAAAGCTGTGAGTTTCCAGGCTCTTGATTTCTCAAGATGTCTCCTCCTAAATATAATCCAAGTACCAGGTAATAGTAATAAAACAGTAACTGATACTATAATTATGATGGCAATGTTCGATGTACGCTTCTTGTGAGAATTATGAGACGGGCTTAAAGCCGATTGGCAGAAAGCGGCATGGGGCGCGCAAAGATTAGGATTACCAGCGAAAAACCGATCGTCTAAGTCTTTTAACAGTCCCGTCGTCGGCCTTCTGCCAGAAAAGGCATTGTAAGAAAGATCCAAAACTGTCAAGCTCTTCATTAGGCCTATTTCCCCTGGAATTGGGCCGTCGAGGTGATTTCTAGACAGGTTTAGCACGTTTAAATTCTGTAGCCCCGAAATATTTCTTGGAATTTCACCATGTAAACTATTCCGGCTCAGATCGATAAACGTTAAATGCGAACCACGGGCGATAAAAACCGGATTTCACCTGTCAAGCTATTGCCACTGAAATTCAGCTTCGAAAGCTTCTTGAGATCGAAAATCTCCACGGGAATATCACCAGAAAACTTGTTCATATCAAGAGATAAAATCTCCAGATTCATCAAATTCCCAATCGCCGGTGGTATTTTACCGGTGATCCAATTATTAGACACCGTAAGACTCCCAAGAGTACTATTCGACGAAATTTCCACCGGCAGCTCACCGGTGAAGTAGTTATCATCCAGCTCGAGTATATCCAACGATGGCAAGCTGAAAAAACCGGCCGGAATCGTGCCGTTCAAGAAATTCTTCTTGATTCGAATTCTCAGCAGGGATTTACAATCCCCCAATTCATCAGGCAAAGGGCCGTAAAAATAATTATCCATCAAAATTAATGTTTTCAGTTTCCCGCCTTTACACAGATCCTTTGGTATAATCCCCGTCAGGTGATTATTCGAGACGTCGAGCAGAGTTAATCTTCCACTCCTGCCGAGATTCTCAGGCAAACCGAGCGTGAAATTGTTGTTCCATATCTGTAAAACTTCGAGATTCGGAAGATCGCCGATGAAACCTGGTAAAGGGCCCTGGAATTTGTTCTGGAACAAATTAAGAAGCGTCAAGTTTTTCAGTTCTGAAAAACTCTCCGGGATTTCTCCGGTGAGGTTGTTAATGGACAGGTCTAATGACATCAAGCTCATTAAACTCGATAGCCCGGTGGGAATTTGCCCCGTCAGGTGATTTACCTGTTTGATAAAAAGAAAAATCAACAATCAGTATTTGATGTGAACTTTTTTATCACTATATTTAAAGATTGTTAAATAATTAACCTGAAGAAACAGAGAGTGCAAATGCTTGAGATTTCCGAGACTCGCCGGGATTTCACCGCTGAGATTACACATTCCGAGATCAAGCAGCTGAAGAGTAGATATGGAGCCAAACTCCGGCGGTATTCCGCCGGAGTACGTGTTAAAATACCCGAGATAAAGTTCTAGAAGGTTCGGAATCTTAGCCAAGCCGGCAGGGATTTTTCCTGTCAAACTGTTTCCCTGTAAAGCCAAATGAGTCAAGCTCTCGAACTCGGAGTAAATCTCCGGGATTTCCCCGGAGAAATAATTTCCGGCGAGCTTAAGAAACCTCAACTTCTTCAGCTTCACAAACTCCTCCGGCAGATTCCCGGAGAAATTGTTGTTGTACACGTCGAAAACTTCTAGGTCCGCAAATCTCAGCACTATTTCCCCGGGGAACGTACCGTTAAACACGTTCCAGCTGAGATTAACGTTTTTCAGCGAGGTTAAATCAGAGATTTCCATAGGCAGAGGGCCTGTCAGGTTATCGGCGGCGAGCGTCAGGTTGACGAGCTTGCTCAGCATCCCGATTTCCGGCGGGAGAGTGCCGAAAAGCGGGACGTTGGTGACGTTGAGTGACGTCACTCGGGCTTCATCGTCGCACGTGACGCCGGAGAACGAGCAGTGGGCTGAGGGAGAGGGCGAAATCGGGGCGGCCCAGTCGTGGAGGCCCGAACCCGAAGGCCCAACGAGGGATGATTTTAGCTTTAAAAGGGTTTCGAGATCCGAGTATGCATGGAGATGTAGAGTTGGGTAGAAGATGAAGATGATGAAAAGCAGAGGATATTTTGTCATTGCTTTTTCGTATCAATGGAGGGTTTAGAGTACTGTTTGGATGAGTACCAAATACTTTGTACGAACGAAAGAGAGTTTTATAGGCTGCTGAAATGAGTAGGAAAAGAGTGGAAAGATCGAAAGAGATAAAATATTATGCAAAAAAATGTGGAGTTTTCTGCTGGAATTTAAATCTGTTCGTCTGTTTCTTCTTCTGACAGTCGTCTGTTTCTTCTTCTGTGTTGGTCTTTGCGCCTTTGGATGTTGGGACCGTCAAGTTTCTCACGCCGTTAAACGAAAGTATAATTAATGTGTATTATTAGAGGTGACAATTCTTGACAGGATACGAAAATAATACAAAAATAACGGTTTGTGTCCTTGTCGTGTCGTTACGATAAGGACACGAAAATTTCGTGTCGTGGTCGTATTATGCTCGTGTAAACACAATAAGGACACGAATACGATAATGACATGTTTACGGTTTACCTGTTAGTGACGCGATAATTACAGGTTTATTTATTAATGGCATGATAACATGATACTTTGTATGTTTGTATCTTGTATTGTCAATTGTCATGTAATATCATGTCATATTGTGTAATTTGATATTGTGTATTAATGTGTAAATCAATTTCTTTTTATTTTTGATTTATCGTGTCAAATCATTTCGTCGCTACCGACATGAAAATTTTCATGTTCGTGTTTGTGTTGGAGCAGATCAATATCGTGTCGTGTTCGTGTTTGAACTTATCGTGTCGCATCAACACGAAACACGATATAATTTCACGATTTGCCACCCCTAGGTATTATAGCATCTCTAATGCTCCCCATAATAGAGGAATCCACTAATTTAGTGGAGAAAACTTCTTCCAACTCAACACTAATTTTACCCAAATTAGGGCAATTAATATCATCTATTTCATTTATTGTTTCATTATATGCTCTTGTGAATCGTGCAAACATCACGTGAATAAACATAACGTTATTATTTATACTTACCATATCTTGGATATGTAAAGTATTAAAACATAATTGTGCGTGTTTAAAAGTAGCATAAAATTGCCTCAAAAGTTAAGTGGTCTCCGCACTAATTACTTAAAAAGTATTTCATTACAATTTGATAGTTAAAAAGTATCACTATTTAGTGAAAAAGATATCACTTTTGATGTTTATAATATTTAAAATATAAAAGTATCACAAAACATCCTAAAAGTGTTATATTTATTGCTCAAAAGTATTATTGGCGAGATTTGTAGCTTTGTTGGAGGAGATCTTAGAATAAAAAAAAAGAGATAAAGAGATCTATGAGCGGACCACAAGATAAGAGGAGAAATAATATCTGTTCAAAATATCTCACAATAATAGGCAGCGTGACCACGCGGATCCAAATTGTAGGATCCGTAAGACGGTCCTACAAGAGACATTCTCTATATTATTTTGATATTTTAACCATTCAACCATCTAAAATACATTTTCTTATTTAAATCTATAACTTTAGTCTAGTTTTTAACATGTGTAATATTTAGTCTAATTTTTAGTTTAGTCACATTGGTATTTTTACCATTCTACCTCCTACAAAACATTTTTGAGGATTTCCACAAAATTATGTATAAATTCAAAAAGGATTTAGAACATAGACATTTTATAATATGTCATTTTGGTAATTGAGTAGTCGGCCAAATTTCTTCCCTGAAATTGGTGAAATCTTATGGATCGGAAATAAGATGTAACATACAAAACATGGTTAGGTGTACAGGATGATAGCCCACATGAATTTATTGTAATAAAGTGGGCTACTTGGACGGGTAGGCAAGAATAAATAGTGAATCAATCTCATAAGATCCTCAATAATGGTTTTGGCCTCATGGACCATTAATCGATGATTTAGACTCAATAATAAATATTTAGTGCGTGAATAACTAAATATTGAATATTATTTGTTATGTGTTGAATAGTAATAATAAAAATTAATAAAAATTGATGACAGAATTAATTAATAAAAACATAATTAATAAAATAACTTACCCCTTCATAACATATGAAAATATAAAAAAGGATGTAATAACTACCCGACTGATCACCCCCTCCGCCTAGAATGTTTATTTTTTAAAATATATTTTAATATTATTTTGCATATATAATATGTATTATATTAGAATTTTTATGTATACTTATATTATATCTCATACTTATAATTTGATAATAATAACTTTTGTAAGGAATGTTTTATAAATATATTATAAATACATATTTTTCTATTTATTATATTTAATTTAATTCAAAATGGAGTAGAAGGGATCAACCGCCACCGCGTGACCGCGATGGGCCGACTACGAGTAGCTAATCGTTAGTATACATTACAGAAATGACTTTTAGGAATCCGACTTTCTTTAAAGTCGGCTATTGAATTGGCGTTTTTGACTAAAATTTTAATTCATTTCTTTTTCGGTTCAATCGTGTAAAAGAATATTTGTAATATTCGTTAAAAAGCGATTAAGTTGATGTGATGGAGAATCGTTTTGAAATTATAATTTTATATAAAAATAATAGTGTAGGATATAAGACATGAAAATTGAGTAAAAAATGAAAAATCGAACAAAAAAAATAGTCAATATGAATCTCATTTTGTTCCTTTTTGTTATTAGGATTAAGAGAAATATAATAAAATAATGATAAATTAAATAAATTACTGAAATTCTTTATATGAATATGATGGGAGAGAGAAATAGAGAATATGATTTGACATAAACTCATAAGAGACGGTCTCGTGATTAATTTCATGATACGAATCCTAAAATGACATGTATTAGCTAACCCAATTGAATTTAGATCTAACTTACTTTGATTTGCAAAATGAGTTGGATCCGTTTTATTAATTTAAACGTGAGACAGGTTTCACACAAGATTTACTCATATGATTTAGTATTGGGAATCGAAAAGTGTGATAGAGAAACAGAAAAGTGAGTTTTTTTTTTGTTGAAGAAATAAGATATTCTTGAAGGATTTTCACATTTTTCACAACACAATCACATATTCAATCAATTTTTTTCGGCAAAGACGAAATTTTGAAAAATTCCTCACAAGCAATCATAGCTTTAGGCCTTGTATGGTTGTGTTTTCAAGAGCATTATTCCACTTTTCAACTATTCGAAAATAGGTGCATGTTTGTCTAGAAAGTTTTTAGAAATGAAGTCGTTTTCCCAAAAAAATGAAGTCGTTTCCAGTTTTCACATTTTTATGGAAATATTCTTTTGAAAATACAACCAAATAAATTTTCACCAAAATCACGCAAATCTATGTGAAAATACATTACATTCACGCAAACTTATGTAAAAAATACATTACAAAAACTATAACCAAATATGTTTTCATTTCCAAACATATTCTCAATTCTCACACGAAAATCAATAATGTTTGAAATTACATATAGTTTCCTAAATCTGCAGGTTTTAAACTTTCATTTTAGCATACATACATAAACATATTTTTTGTCAAAACTTTTCGATAAAAAAGAGAGTACAAAACATTCGAAGTTTGTCGTCTCTTGTTGTTCGGAGTGCTACTACAGTAAGAGGAGACTGTTGTATCTTGGTAGACGTTTGCTATTCAACCGTGGGCATCGTAGCGGGGCAACTTGTCTTAAAGACATAGAGTCGAACTCTAGTATCAGTCTATCATTTCAATTTCACAATTTTCTGCATTTCATTTTCTAAAAGTCTAAGTAAGTTTTTCTGATTTAATTCTCGAATGTAATATCGCACGTAATATATCTCAACAAAATTATGCACATAAATTGTTTAGAAATTGAAAATTGAACTTGGAAGTACATCCCATACAAGACCTTTTAGGGCGCGATTGGATATACTTTCATTTTGAAAATTTTCATTTTCTTTAGAGAATAGTGGTAAAAAATATTTTAGAAGAGAAAAAAAGATGAATTTTGAGATTGTGATTGGATGTGAGATTGAAAAGTAATGATGAAAGTTGATTTGATTTAAGAATAGTAAAATAATGATTGGTAGTTAGAAATGTGTGAGTGAATGAATAGTGAAATTTGTGGGAGAATGTGTAATAATGATTAGTTTTTGTGAAAAAAATATGTAGATGTGATTGGTGATAGAAAAAAAATAAGAAAAAGTGAAAGTGAAAGAATAGTATATTTTAGAAAAATTTTCATAAACAATCATATGTTTGGTGTAGAAAAATTCTCTAACTAACGAAAAATAAATTTTGTTGTTTATCCAATCGCGCCTTAGATTTCTACTTCCACTTTTAGTTTAACTTAGTTTAACTTTTACAAACGACTAAACTCTTTTCCAACATTTCATTAGACACTCTCAATTTTTATTCTATTTTCCATATTTTCATTTACTTCTTATGATTTACATTTTAAAGAGAATTGCAGACAAGCCAAACACCAGCCTAATAAACCAAATTTCAAAACCTAATGCAAGTAGTCTGTGTATTGACGGCGTGATTCGACGGTTTTGAATGACAGCCTAATTATCACAAAGCTGACCCTTTTCCCCTCATGTGTCAGGCTAACACTGACGTGGCCAACCAACGGTGTCGTCTTAACCTTATTCATCCAAATACGACACACTTGTGGTTTTCGGGTTGTGGGCCATCCGAATATGAACTTTTGTGCTTTTCCGATAGATGTTTTGGGCAAATGGATCCGGGTCAAAGGCTATATGTGTCTTTACCCAAAAAGACATATGTACCCTCTCTGTCTCTATTTTGGTAGTAAGCAGAAAGTCCACTCTATTTTTTGTATGTTTCTTTTTCTGTTGTTTGTCTCGTGGGCTTCAACCAATCACCATCCATCATTTGATCATTGGGCCACACACAATTGGGCATTAAACGCCTTTAGTAACATTTTTACCTTTGTATATTTAAATTCTTCTTCAAATTTGAATTATCAAATTCAAGTTAATTTTAGGGAAAATCTAGGTAACCAATTGTATGTGATTATTATGCAAATTATACAATAATTGTGATTTATAAACTGAGTTCGGTAAATATCGAACGAAACATTATACAGACTAACTTGAAATTTTTATCGAACTCAAAAGTGTAATTGAAATTTATTGGATCATTAACCAAGCAATGTTTGAACTTGAAAAATTAATTTATTTGTATAGACTAAAAGTTTAAAACAAATTTATTCGACAATGTTTGGAAAAAATGATAATTTTTCTTTAACTAATTGAGCTTTATGAATCAAAAACTTATGTGTCTTAAAACCCAATTCAATAATTTTTTTTAATTGAGGAAGCCCACCCACACATAATTTTTTGAGTACATATCTTGTGAGGGGAATGGTGATGGAAATCAAGCTACAGACTTGAGAGTTTTAATTAGTTGACCACTATTCGTGAATCGAAAATCCACATATAATTTAGTCTAAATATTACAGAAAAAGTTAAAACTCTACATTCACAAAACAAAAATGTGGATGAAATACGAATATTTTGATTAAACAATATTTCCATCGATTAATTTTTTTCACGAAAAAATTAGCCTTTATTTTAGCAATGTTTTCAATCTGATTTAAGAAAACATAGTATATCTCAATAACACACAACCAATTTTTTTTTTTTATGAGCTAATCAGACGGTTCGATTCCCGACTACCGCGGAGTTTTGAGGTTGGTTTTGCCCCACCTCCCCAGAGATTGGGGACCATCCGGGAATGACGGATGTTTATAGAAGGTGTAGCATCATTACATGGTGTGGGTCTGTCTCACCGGTGGTGTGGGATCTTTCCTGGGCCGACAAAAAAAATAAAAAATAACACACAACCAATGATGTACCTTTATAAAAGGAGTAGACTTCCTTAATTAAAATAGGCATAGATACTATCACACCAAAATGCATTTCAACTGTTTGATAAAGTGACTTTATGAGAGAATTGGTCCTCACTTTCACGACTATATTATATACAACACCATTTTGAAGCCGCACAAAGTTGTGCACCAAAAGAAATGGGCAGCATATATTCCCTAACCTCAAAATTTATCCACTACGGAAAAACAGAACAAATTCACATTCCCAATTAAAGGTTTTGGTGGACTGAATTTCACAATATAAACTATAGTCTATATAAAATGACGTGAAGAATAAAGAGAATTTTTTTGGTTTCCAACTCAAGAAGCCCAATTTGGTTGATACACGTGGGCGCGTACATTTGTGGTGAATATAGCTGTCAAACCTAGTGATAGGACTGGCCGGGCTGTAATATTGTAAATCCAAAAAAAGAATTGAGCCAAATTATATCCGAAATCTCGGCCCACTCGATCATCCCGACTTTTTATTTGTATTTTTATGAGTTGTCTTGGGCTTGAGCCTCTAAAATAGCGGTCCGATAAAATTTTGGCCCAGATCGATCCGGTTTTTTCTTTAGCCTAATGAATTAACACCGACCTGCACTATTTGACAACTCTAGTGGTGAATGTCAGATGACCCTAAATCTTGTGTAAAAGAATTGCAAATCTATCAATAATAATAATTATTAAAATATATAATAACAGTATAGTATCACTTTAATTGGCAATACTTGTTCGAAATGTTTGAAAATTAATGTCTGAATCATAAACAATAGTTAGGAGTGTTGAAAGTTTGCTTAACAAAGACCCTCAGACATTCAAGCCATAAATAAAATAGAGAAAAGAAGTAGACAACTAGAGTTATGATTGGATATGCTTTCATTTCTTTCATTTTTATTTTTAAAGTGAATAGTAGTAAAAAGTTATTTTTGAAAAGTAGTGAATTTTTTTTAGAGTGTGGTTAATCGTAAGATAAAAATGTGATGATAATAGTAGATGTGATGATTTTTTTAGTAAAATAATAATTAGATGTGATTGATGATTTGAAAATTTAGAGAGTGTGAATAATGTTTTGTGATGTAATTGTGTAATGATGATAGTTGATGATACTATTTTTTTAGTAAAATAATAAATTGATGTGATTAATGATTGGAAAATGAAAATGAGTGAATAGTGTATTTTCTGATTTTTTTTACAGCCAGTTATATTTTGCGTCAAAAATATTTTTTGAGGGAAAATTTTCACATCCAATCACAGTCCTAGAGATAACTTTCAATCATGACGCCCAAAAGTATTTATAGATAAACTGGTCTTCGTGAATTTAATTTAAGTATTATTGCTCAAATTAATTATACAATATTTATTCTCGTAAATTTAATCCACGGGACTTTAGTAATCCTCATTACAATCCAAATAGTTTCGGTAAATTTAGAGGGTGTTTGACTAAGCTTATTTAAAAGATCTTATAAGCTCCTACATCTTATAAGTTATTTTTAGAGTTTATAAGATGTCATGTCTTATTTTAAGAATAAGTTGTTGAAGTGTTAGGACAAAATAAGATGGTGTAGCTTTTAAGACGTTATCAATGACAATTTTGTAAATAAAATAGTCAAAATTAAAGGATGTTCTTGAAATAAGATCTTGTTTTGAAAATAAGTTGAGGTTCCCCTACTTTTTTAAAAACAACTTATAAGCTTCAGGCATCTAATTTTGGGAGCTTATAAGAACTTTTTTTTAAAAACAATTACCAAACAAATTTAAATAGCTTATAAACTCTCAAACATCTTAAAATATATTTTGAAGAGCTTATAAGCTCAGCCAAACACCCTCTTTGTCTATCGAACTTATTTAAACTAGTAATTTTACCAGCGAGTTGCACGCGTATTAGTATTTTAACATTATTAATTTGTAATGAAACTATTTATTAACAATGAGTTGGTATTTATATCTCTTGTAAAAATCCCCGTCTAGCCCCGATTAATCCGCGCCTAGGCGCTAGGCCCTCTTTGCCCGCCTACGATTTTTTTTTTTTTTTTCCGATTAGGCACCCCAGTCCCGCCTAACCCCGTTTCAGATCCGCCAGCGCTAGGCCCCTGATGATGAGAATCCATGGACAAAAGACCCCGATAATGGATTCAATTAGTCCCGGTGACGCAGGGCGAGGGCAAAGAAGTTCAAGGATGCACTAAACGGGTGATTCAAGTTATTCGAGAACAAGCCGAGAGTGCACATCAAGGAGAAAGATGAGCGGGTGGTCCAGTTGATTAGTGTCATCAACGGCCCAGTCCACCAGATCGAGCAACTACATGATGCCAAGAATACAAGCCACCTAGCTTCTGAAGACCTCATAATCAAGTGCTCGATGGTGTTGTATTCATTTATCATAGTTAGTTGTAGTTTAGTTTTTATTTTGAGTCATGTTAGTGTTTTGGAGGCCAAATAAACCTTTAAGGTCGCGTTTTGAGTTGTTATTTCGAGTGCAGACGAACAGGGGGATAAAAGATCAAGAAATCGAAGGAGGCAAAAGTCGTGGAAGGCCGTGCTTAAGTTACACGGCCGTGTTCGGACCTCTTCATCGCTAACACGGCCGTGTAGGAAGAGGAGCTCATGGGATCGTGGAAAGCACGACCTAGCCGTGCTTGGGAACACGGCCGTGTTCGGAAAATCCTTCGCGAACACGGCCATGTGGGGCCGAACGGGCGACGTGCAAAACACGGCCTGGCCGTGTTTTCTACGACACTGGCGTGCTTTTTACCAGGATTTTCGAGATTTTCATGTTTTTGTTTCTTTTTCAATTTTAAAGTTGTTTTCTTGGTAGGTTAGGGCTTGGACCCTTTATAAGGGTGAACACTTGTTATTTTTCAATCGATTATCAATACAATTAAACTTTTACTCTCAAATTGAGTGTTTCTCCAAGTGCTTCAAGATTTACGTTTCTTGTAGCAATTATCGACTTATCAGGCAATAATCCATAATTGCTTGTGGCATCTTCGCATACCGAGGTTCTTGCTTCGCTAAGCAACGGGTCGAGGTTTTCCACCAAATTAACCAAACTAGTGAAGATTCTCGGTTAACAACATATTGTTCTTGGGTCGTATGCACAATTATTCTTTGCATTCACATCACCCGATCCCGCCTTTAACGAACGCCAAAGACTTTTTACAACATTGGTATTTATCCACGTCATTATAAACATTATATGTTGCAGTCGTACTTTTTCTGGATGATGTTTGTTATAGTATACCAGATTCCAAATTTGTAACAGTTGATGCTACAATCCTCGCTTGTGTACATGGATAAGATGCAGCCGCATTTTTTTTTTTTTTATTTAAACCCGAAAAAATCTTGGAACCGTATTCCTTGGTACATATATCCGCAATGTGTAAGAAATGTAGATGAAAAAATATGAACTTCAAAATAAATTTAAACAATTACAAATAACTCAAAGGCGCTGCCTTTGAAAATCACCATTTGAAATGTCACGGAAAGACGTTCTTGAAAATGGATAGGTTACAGTGCTTAATTCAAAATTTTCACTATTTGTAAGTTTCTCGGACTTTTTAGTGCCATGATCTCGTAGGTGTGGATCCCGATAATCCAAGTTTTTCTACATACATACAAAGTACCAACACTTTACAGATGATATAAAAGACAAAAAAATAATAACGGAATGAAATACATTCAATTATTATTAGTTCTTATTGTATTATCAATAATTTAATTAATTGTCAAGATATCAAATTTCATACATGAAAATATTTGATCCCGTTCGAGATATGAAAGTTCAGACATGAAAATATTATGTTTGCTAGTATTTTATTTTTTAACAAAATTTTAAAATAAATCATTATTCTGAAAATTCTTTTTAAAAGATGCAATTTGCGTATGTCAAAACTTTAACATATGTACCAAACAATTGACAATTATTATCAAAACTTTCTAAAAGACTTCATTCCAAATATTCCAAAATATGCACATAGTTTTAATTAAAGGGTGGCGCTATTTGCACCCCAATATTTGATTAATACTCCACATCCCTATTTTACAAACCCAATTAATTACTAAATACATCACACCTGTATTTTCAATTTTACCCTCCAAACTAAAAAACTCTAACTTAAAAAATCAGTTTTTTTTTGGGAAAATAGAGAAACAACTTTTTTTGGGGAAAAATGCTGTTTCCAGCGTTTTTGAAAAAAAGAAACACCTTTTTTGGGAAAAAAAAGCTGAAAAAAATCAGTTCTTTTGGGAAAAATTTGCTTTTTTAGAAAATTTTTTAGAAAAAACAGCTTTTTTGGGGAAAAATGCTGTTTACAACGTTTTTTTGGAAAAAATCAGCTTTTTCCGGGGGAAAAAATCTATTTCCAGCATTTTTTGAAAAAAAAACATCTTTTTTTCGGAAAAAAAGCTTTTTTGGAAAAAAATCAGTTTTTTTGGGAAAAAGTTGTTTACAACGTTTTTTTGAAAAAATCAGCTTTTTTCGTAAAAAAGAGCTGAAAAATCAGATTTTTTTGAGAAAAAGAGAAACAATTTTTTCCGGAAAAAATCAGATTTTCTCAAAAAAAAAAAAAAAGCTGAAAAAATCAGTTTTTTTTTGGGAAAAAAGAGAAACAATTTTTTCCCAACTTTTAAAGGGGTGTATTTACACAATTTTATTTTATTAAGGGTATCATTGTCTTTTTAACTTATGTCATTTTTGTAAATATTTGGAGTGGGGTGTATTAGTCAAATATTGGGGGTAAATAGCGCCACCCTTAATTAAATTGTAATCTATTATAAGAAAACCAACTAAGCAATTTCTATTAAACTCCTAGTTATAAAAGGGAATGTTAAAGAAACCAACAATAAGAAAAGTTTACAAATAAAAGGCAAGCCCTAATTCTTAACTTTTTTGAATTTTTGACATGCTCAAGAAGCATTATATATCGTAAAAGTATTTGCAAAATTTAGAAACTCCTGGCAAAAAATATAATGAACACGCCCGGTCCTATTTCGTGCATATCAAATGAAATAATAATGAAAAATGTAATATGCATAATGTCATATTGAATAATATAATCTGCTCTCGGTTAAAATATAAAACTATTAATCGACATTATGCATATTATGTTAACCGATTAAAAGTCATATTGAAAAATGTTTACTTTGCGTCAACCTTCAATTGTAATTTGCTCTCGGTTAGCCAACTGACCAATGATCACAATTGCTCAGTGACCTTTTACGGTAAATATTTAACAGGACATGGAAAAGAGACTATCTTATATAATATTTAAGTTGGTTTGATAAACAACTTATATTAGACAACAATAAATATAATTAAAAATTTATGAATATAAACATGATACTACTGAAATAGATAATAAAATTGTACTATATATTGCTCTCTATGTTTGGTCTCTATTGTTTATTTCCAATAATTGTAGGCCCCTTGAGTTTTGTCATTTGATCAGCAATGTGAATCACTAATCAATCAAAGAGATTGTAAAACCCGATGCAAAGTTTTATAGATTAAAAAAAATAATATATGTTTTGAGCAGTTAAGAGAAAAAGCAGTTAGTACTTTCAAACTTGATAAATTGAATTGAATACAAAAAAGTCAACGCGCAAAATCTCCATAAAAATCAATGGTAAAATATACATAAAATATTCCTATAAATATTTCGTCGAATATAATTCGTCTATTTTAACTATTATTGAGTAATAAGGAAAGTTTGAATCGACCCTAATTTACATACCATTTACAGTATTTTCCTAATCTAAAATATTACCGAATATAAGAACTAAAAAGAGCGGGAATGTTTTTGTTTCAGACTCAAAATTTTTTATACATATATATAAAATGAAATAATAATACCATTTATAATATTTTCCTAGTTTAATACCATTTATAATATTTTTCTAATTTATATACATATATAATTTAGGATACAAAAAAAGTCAACGTCCAATTGAAACATAAAAATCAAAGACTATATATAGTTTTTGATTTTTATGTTTCTTTTTTAAAATCCTAATGATGATGATGATGCATAGGAATATTGATAATGATGATGACTTTTAAAAACACTAACATATATAGTTGTCTAAATAATAGGAATATTGATAATGATATATATTATTATGAGTAACATATTTTTTGGTAAACTTTGAATTTTAGACTCGCTGATTTTCAATAATGAATGCAAGATCGGTAACATATCTTTCTTCCTAAATAATTGTTGCAAAATCCTAATATTTGGTAACTTTTTGTATAATAATAAGTCGGAATACCATTTATAATATTAATTAATTGTTGCAAAATTCTATTATTTGGTAACTTTTGGTAAAATTATAAATAGTAATACAATTTACAATATTTTCCTAATATATAGAAAAAACCTTTTAACAAAGTAAGATTAATAGTTAGAATTGTACAATAAATTATTTCCAAATATAAGAAATAAAATGAGCGTTATTTTTTTCCTTTATTTAATTTCATTTTTTCCTTTTTTTATTTAATTTCATTTTCCCCTATTTCTTTATTTAATTTTATTTTTCTCTTTTTTTTTTCTTAAGTGGTCATTTATTAAAATTATTTAAAATTATGAATTATTTAAAATTATTTTAAAGAGTAGTTAAAATTATTGTAGCCAAATATTTACCAACAAAGTTAATACCTACAATATTTATGTCGATCGACAATATTGTTCGAAGTTGAATTTCGAAAGAGAAAAAATATGATGTAATTTAACTATTTGACTTGTATATGACTTTTTGAGCTTCACCATTCGAGTAAACTCTTTTGATACATTTGATGTCAATTTGGTATTGAATAGGACTTGTTTATTAAAAATATATAAGACTTTTTACTATCGAAAAGTTGGAAGACTTTTAATATCATTTATATTTGTAATGAACATATAGTAAAAGTATAATCCAAAAACAAATGTAATCGAGAATACTAGTTTAACAAAATTATACTAATTGCAATTGAACCAATACAAAACAAATATTCAGATATTTAATTTGTTCTAAAACATGATATAAGAAACAAAAATTTCATTAATAATAATATATTGTTCATAGAAACACTCCATAAAAAAGTGACATAAAAATATTCAAATATAAATATAGTTTAGAAGTAGTTCAAAAACATCAATCTTATATCATTCTAATCATTTTTCTTCTTGATAACCTCCTTAGTTTTCTTCAAAGAGCCGGTACTGGAGAATTCTGTCTCAAGCTTTCTTTTAACATTATTGCCATCATCAAGATCCAAAAAAGAGTCAACATTCTTAAGTTTGGATTTGTCTAAAGAAGAAACTTCTTCCTCAGATAAATTAAGATTATCTTGTTAAAGTACAATGTCATTAATTTGCTATCTGTAAAAATTTCAAATAAAAGAAAAAGAAAAGTATTAAAATCCAATCAACAATATAGAATTAATACCTTATCACCAACCGATTCAGAATGAATGACTCTAGAGTCAAGTTCCGAGTCCTGTGACAAAATAATAAAAATAAAAGATACCTATTTGAAATAAATTTTCTGCTTATTATAATCAGTCGCCAATTAATGAACTGTTCATACATGACTGTCAATAAAGTTGACTGAAATCTTGATGTGAACTCTGAATCCATAGTCAACTTTACGACTGTAAAAGTGTTTCTAAAACTGTTAATTGGATCTCTTTTACTCTGAACTTTGAATATGACCTTCTTGTCTACCAGATTCTTAATATCAATTGGAACATATTGAGGATCAGTGTCTTGCTTAAGATTGATTGATAAGAAATTAGTTAATTTTAAGATACATATTATAAAATTATTAAGTCAAAAATTATAATTAAAATTTGGTAACCAATAACAAAACTCACAATAATTGCTTTGATATCAGATGCTTTCTTGTCGATCAAATCAACACTATCCTTGTCCCAACAAAGAAAAAGAGCATTTCTACTACAATCGATCACATGCGATTCCGTTATCATGGACGAATTTGCTCCATCCATCCGTAAAATAGAATGCACCATAGGGGCTAACCATTTTGACCGTCCAAGTATGTCCATTCACATTATGCATGTCACAATTTAATGGTGTAAGACCATTAAATTGACTGCCAAATTTGCATGGAAGACGCTGGCACAAAAAATTTAATGTAATTATAATTTGTAATGAATTTCTAATTGAACAATATAAGAAGCCATTATAATAAATAGATACAAGTTCATTGCCGAATCAAAACTATAAAAATAATAACCAAAACAATGTTGCCGAATCAAAATAAAACAGTATTTGTCGAATCAAAAATATAAAAGTAATAACCAAAAAAAAAATATTGGCGGGGATAGAAATTTATATATATAAACATAAAAGATATGTTGACACAAAATATGTTTACATAAAATATGTTAGTATGAGGAATAATTAAAAAACAAACAAACAAATAATACAAAAACAACTTAAAAAATGCAACAAAACTATCAAGAATAATCAAAAAGAAACTCACCAAATTTTGTCTGTACAAATCTATAATATAGTGTATATACAAACTCTTCTTTATTGCAGTATTCGAGTTCAATACTGTCAGTGTTGGTGGTATATTTGATGATTGGCGAGACACTTGATGAAAACGAAAATAGAGGGGCACGTGAAAATGAAGCCATATTTGGTGTTTATGCTTGAAAGTGTTTCTCCAATGTAATTTATGTAGTATAAATATAAGAGGATTTAGCATAAATAATAAGCTAAATATAATTGGCGTGAAAGATATGTTTCTCCATTGAAACAAATAAAATTATATATAGAAACAATATCAATATGGCGTGAAATATATGTTTCTCCATTGAAACAAATAAAATAATAAGTGAATATAATTTTATCCATTGAAACAAATAAACAATATAATTGATGAAGATATGTTTCTCTATGTTTAAGAAGAATTCACATATATGCAATATCAATTATGGTGAAATACTACTTCTAATTTTTAAAATCTATATATTATATATAGATAGAACTGATACTATTTAATATTTTCCTAATTTATATAACTACAATGATATTCTTATAATACGTTCCTAATATAAGAATTTATACTTTTTACATTTGTTTCCTAATATAATAAACAAAAAGAGTGGAAAAATAAAATTCGGACTTCTACTATTATATATACTAGTAATTCACCTGTGCGTTGCACATATATTTTTATTTTAATATTATGGTTTTACAATATCTGTTAACATGAATGGTATTTATTACTTTATTTTAATAGTAATATTCATATAAGGTTATTAAAAACATAAATTTATTTATAAATTTTATATTTTCAACTATAAACTTAAATGTCTAATTCAACTCATTCAGAATTATCCCTCAATTTATGCGTGTCTCTAAATTATTGTTTTATATATCCTTTTCTTTCTCACACACCTCTCTATAAAAAAATTATATATAATTTGTGAGACATGTATTTTTATATTATACTTGTATTATTGAAAAAAAAATGAATATTTCACATTGTTAATCAAAAATATAAATTGAGATATTATTCAAAATAATATGGTAGAAAAAATTGTGAATAAAATTTAAAATGAACTTTTACGTCATTGATATAAACGTTAGTAGTATTAACATAAATTTTATAGCAATATCATAGTAATCCACTAAAAAACTTACGAACATAAACATGATATAACTTAAACAGGGTATAGAAATAGTACAATTGATATCAATATTCATTCTTTGACATTTATTTTCAATATATGTGATTTATTGATTTAGCAAAGTAAAACACCATCAATTCTATGATTATTTTCAAGAGTTATAGTTAATAAACTATAAAAAATAATAAATACTAATTGATTACATATACCAATTAAGTAATGATATGATTGATTTTATAGAAAAATTGTAGTATTGATTGATCATGTCAATTATTTAACGTCAATTTGATTAGTTTTATTAATCTCATATCAAGATATGAAAGATATGTGTACAATTTTCAAACAATCAAATAATTGCTACCATTTTTAGTTTTTGTAAATATTTTAATTTGTTGTTTTTCTTAATTAAGGTAATATATTGCTTTCCAATCATAAACTTGTACACTCTTGGAAATTTCAAAAAAAAAAACTCCTATTGACAATTATTGTCTTTTTTTTAAAGTTAATACATTTTTCTAATTTGACAAATCTTTAATCATAAGGTACAATTTTCTTAATTTTTGTTAAACTTCTTATCAATTATCTCGTTTTGTGTAGCATAGTCAAATTTGATTAAAAAATATAAATTGACACTCTCAATTGTTTTACCAAATGATTAGTTTTAAAATTCTTTCAATCAATGCTTGATGGTATTTATAGATTGAATAAATACAATAATAAATAATTATTGTATTTATAGTAATGATTACAGTCAATTTATTGATTGTATAGTACAATTATAAGATTGATTATAGTTAAATTTTCAAATCTAAAAAATATTACAATCATGACCGAAAAAACAATTAGCCAATAAAATATTTATGTTACTAAAGATTCTTGCTATTGACTTACCAAATTAAAGTACCGCTAATTTTGGATAACTCCAACACATGCATTGATTTGTCCAAAACTGTATCTTATTTTATATATTTTATTTTTTTATTATTTGTTTCCTGATTGAGTTGCCTTAGTTATATCATATATATACTAATTTTATTCGATAGTAATTAGAGTTGTTAATTATTCTTAATTAAGCAAATTATCATCAAATTTAACACAAACGTTGATCAGTGGACCAATTAGAAGATAATTCATTTTTCTAGACTGAACTTAGTATTTCTTCACACTTCTGAAATACCATATTTAAAAAATAAATATAATAAATAATTATTGCAACAACAATTGAATCAATATGAACTAAAAATCCAAACATTCCTTCAAAAGCATGATATAAAAATCAAAATCAATATGAACTAAAAATCCAAATATTCCTTCAAAAGCATGATATAAAAATCAAACATCTTATTAATAACAAAATATTTCGAAATCATCCATAAAAAAATCCATAATCCAAAATCAATTTAAATATAAATGGAAATTGACAACAGAAAAAAATATTTCAATCAATATATGAAAGAGATATATACAATATTTTCGAGCAATAGATATTTGTTATCATTTTGAGTTTTATAAATCTTTCAATCAATTGTTTTTCTTAAGCCAGTACGTTGTTGTCCAATTATACAATTATTCTCCCTTGTAGATGGAAAAAAAATGCTCCATTGACCAATTATTGTTTTTTTTTATTAAAACGTAATACATTATAAAGTGTGTTTTTCTCATTTTTTTCCTTAAACATCTTGTCAATTATCCGCTCACATAATATTGTCAAATTCGATTAATAAAATATTAATGGTTATTGTCTATGAATAAAAGTACAATTAGATACCGCCGATTGTTTTACCAAGGCTAAATTTTAAAAAACCCCAATTAATAGTTCGTTGTATCTATAAGATTAAATATCATCAATTTATTAATTGTATACAATATTTATAATTTTGGCAACCACATTGCATGAAAATCCTGATTTCTCTTGCTTCAATCCGACACAATATTGCCTTCCATTATGCCTTATAATTGCATCTTTTGTTCTTGGTGTGTACCCTTGATAAAATCATTTCAAAACTTCATAGGTATAGGCTGTTGATAAAAAAATATTAACAAAAAAATCTCACCACTAAATAAACATAAGATATCGCGAACTCACACACGCGCACACACACACACACACACATATATACATATATGAGTAAATACATACTAAGCGAGTTTTTTATATGTGACTTTCAGAGAATCAATCGAAAAGTCAAATTCTCAACAGCATCCACCTTAATGTCATCATCTCAGAATCATCGTTGCCTATTACACACGTATTAATTCGATCAATCAATTAATCAATTAATTTATAATTAAACAAAAATATCATATATATATGATTTAAACTATAATATACTACCTGAACTGATATCAAATACACATATAGTCGGGTATACATGAATCATCATTAGAAAATATTGACACATCAGAAATGTGGTTGGCACGATAAGAGAAAATCAATACTTCACCATCTGAAATTTTGTTATCATGGATAAATTTGCTCCATCCATCCGTAAAATAGAACACATCATATGGGATGACCATTTTGACCATCCAAGTGTGTCCATTCACATTATGCATGTCACAATTTAATGGTGTAAGACCATGAAATTGCCTATCGAATTTGCATGGAAGACGCTGACACAAAAAATTTAATATAATTACAATTTGTAATGAATTTCTGATTAAACAATATAAGAAGCCATTACAATAAAACTATAAAACTAATAGCAAAAAAATAATATTGCCGAATAAAAACAAAACAATAATTGCAGAATCAAAACATAAAACTAATAATAAAAAAAAGATTGGCGAGGATAGAAGTTTATATATATGAACAGAAAATGTATGTTGACACAAAAAATATTGACACAAAATATATTGATAAAAAATATGCTAGTATGAGGAATAATAAAAAAATAAACAAATCATACGAAAAACAACTTAAAAAAAAATAAACAAAACTATCAAGAATAATCAAAAAAGAAACTCACCAAATATTGTCAGTACAAATCTACAATATGATTTATATAAAAACTTTTGTTTATTGCAGAATTCGAGTTCAATACTGTCAATGTTGGCGGGACATTTGATGAAAATGAAAATAAAGGGGAAGATGAAGATGAAGCCATATTTGGTGGTTATGCTTCGAATTTAGGATCAACAATATCAAAGTGTTTCTCTTATGCAATTTAAGTATTAATTAATATACGAGTATTTAACATAAATAATAAGCTGCCAAAAAAATCTCTAAACACAAAATCAATTGTCAATTCAGTGGTGATTGGTGAAAGATACATAAAATCATAATTCATCTATTATAACTATTATTAAATAATTTAGGAAAGTTGAATAGTCATCAATATTCAAAACTTGATTAATTAATATTATATTGTACAAAATTGTATCGACACCATTGAAATAAATAAACAATATATTTTACGAAGATATGATGTATAGAATCAACACATCATTGTAATATATATATTTTAAAAAAGCTGACATATACTAATATCAATTATGGTGAAATACTATTTGTAATTTTTAAAATCTGTATATTATATATAGATAGAATTAATACTGTAGACTCACTTTTGATATATAGTAGGAATACCAGTAAATAAAATTTTCCTATTATATATATATATATATAATAAGAATACCATTTATGAGACTTTCCTAATTTATATAGATATAAAGTAGGACTACCATTTTCAATCTCTTCTTATAATATTTTCACGATTTTTTATAATATTTTCCTAATATAAGAATTTATAATAATTGCCATTTACAATGTTTGCAATTATTTCCTAATATAATAAGCAAAAAGAGCGGAGAAATAAAGGTTCTGGACTTCTGCTATTATATATATATATATATATATAGATGATGATTCTTAAATTTTATATGTATATATATAATTTTTTTTCTATATATTGATCTCTTGTGAGGTGGATGTTCAGAACTGATCCAAACAAATTGCTCTTTGGAGCATATATATGCGAACTGGTGAGATTTGTAGATATATATTAATATTGAATAATATCCGTGAGGGTACTTCAATTCTGGGGAGATAAACTATTATTAGATTTGGGGGATCAAACATACTTATTCTTTTTACCTGTAAGGACCTGGTAGTGCACAAGCAATAGAGCTGTCAAAATGCCCGGGCTAGGCCAGCCCGGCCCAACCAACCGGGCCAAGAGCAAAAATCGGTAACGGGACCGCTAAGATTGGAACCCAGCCCGACCCAAGCCATGAAATACACTATAAAATTTAGGCCAACCGAGCCGATCCGTTTTTTCAGACCTAATAGATTGAGTCAAATAGGCTCGATTTTTTTTGGAGTTAAAAAATGTAGCTTAGCCCGGTAAAAATATTGGGTTGGCCCACCAAATCAGAATTGACAGCTTTAGTCAGCAGAGTCTCGCCACAATATTGATCAGTCCGTACACATTTTGCAATTTATCTTGGTAGTAGCAGTAAAAAGCAAAAATTATTGTCGTCAAGCATAGTCAGACATAAGCCTCTATATCGAAGGCGATACTGCGCAATATTTTGTGTGCAATTTGTGTAGGAATATTATATAATTTTAAGAAACATGATTATGATGAGGTACGTGAGAAAGGGAATTAGGTATATAGGTAGCTAGGTGAAGTGCATGTGAATATATAGACTGACTAGTTATGATGACCAACTTTTACTGAATGGAGAAAACCCCATTGGCTCAATTGTGAGTTCAATCAAAACTTAACTTGATGGGAATGGTACTGATGATGATGATAGATCAGACAACTGCGTTTCTGCATGAGATTGAGATGAGCCCGCTTTTCTATGATTAAATTCCCATTTCAATTTGCCAGCATAAATCTGTATTCTTTTGAAATGCTTTTTTTCATTTTTCCATGTTGCAACATGACTAACTACCGTGCACAAATTGGCGTTCTCAAATAATTGCCGTTTAAAATTTTCAATATTAAATGTTCCACTATTATACCTAAGGTGGCTCAAACCGTTGATCTCTCAAAGAAGGGCTAAAAATTATCTCACTTGTGACCATTAGGCCACAAGATTATTGACTTCCTACTTATAATAACGTGAATAAGTAAAATTTCAATTTAAAACACGAACAAACTGTTACAAAGACTTTCATGTATACAAGTGGTTTTCAAAACCGAAGGCAACACATAAATGATACATTGGTCGTAGTAGCGTGACACAATGAAATTTACTTGAAAAAAATCACAAATATAAATCAATACAATCATATTCATATAAATCGACACGACCAACAAAGAAATTCATATAAGTTGACATGGTCACCATTATATAAGTCAACAAATAAAAATTTATATAAGCTGACAAAGCAACAAAATATAGATATATGTAATTTGCTTGTCTTTTAATACTTATATTTTTCTTTCATTGTTGCTTTTTATTTGAGCTTTAGACTCTTTAATCCAAAAAAAAAATCATACCTAAGCCAAGAAGTTACAAAATTTAATTCATTAATCTCATAATGAATTAATTATAAAGTACAAATTTATAATTATATTACCATTATACATTTACATGAAACATTTTGGAGTAGGAAAAAAGGACGATTTGCTAAAATAATTATGAAGATATATAACTCTAATAGATATGTAATTTATAGTTCGTGTGTAATTTTCTGGTTTCATAAAAAAATATTTCATTTTAATTTGATATGTTTTTGATGAGAAAGCTAAGGGGATAGATAAATGAAAAATTGTGATTTTTTCCCTCAGAAAATAGGCTGACCGAATTCGCCGGGGCACCTAGGCAGCACCCTCACTGGTCTCACTAAATGACCAGGCCTTGATGTATAATACTTGTTAAAATATATTTTTAAATACATAGATGATTTTTTAATTATAGCAATTAAAAATATGAGTATGAATCAATTTTAATAACGTTTTAAAAGTTCGGATCGGTTGACCCAACCGATTTAATAAAAATTAATTATATTTATTACTATAAGGTATCAAATAATAATACAATACACTAATTATTAGATAATAAATTTTAAAGATGACAAATATATAAATAATTAACTAAAACAGTATCTAACATATATAATCCAAAATTCAAACAATCAAACAAATTTAATAAAATACCAAATTTAGAACATTAATTTTCTACAAAAATTTAAAAATATCAGAATAAAAATAATAACTCACCGATTTGACCCGTTCAAAAAGTTCTCTTTTTGCATGTTTGATCGTTTAATAGAATCATCAATGGTAAAAACGATTTTAAAGGACTAATCGGACCGATCCACCTAACGCGAATAGGGCATCAACAATGAGTCAAAGACCACGTTGATGTCTTTTTTTCAAGTATATACTTCATGGGTTTAACTGGAAGGGAAAAAACATTAAACCCCCAAACTATCGCGTTTTTACACTTTCTCATATGAACTATTTTTTTTTCACTTACCCATACCAACTTTGCGTTTTTTACACTTTACCCCCTACAACCCATCGCCGGATGAAATTGTTGCCGGAAACCACTCACGTGCCTGGCACACATTTTTTATGAGGGCAGATTAGTCTTTTTATCTTGCAAAAGCCCTAATTCCTTATTGATGCCTGAATTTAGAATTGAAGAAAGCATTCACCCTCAAAATCTCTCAAAACTTCTTTTTCTTCTCACTTAGATATGTGGAGGCAGACGGCTGAGTTCTCTGTGAATGACAAATGCGAATGCGAAAAATTAATTGTAAAGAAGACATCTTGGAGTGATTTGAACCCAGGGAGAAAGTATGTTGCCTGCGAAAAATTTCGGGTAAGCCCTAAAAAAACCCTAATCCCCATTTTTGATATCAATCTGAGCATTTGTGCGTATTTTTGAGTAAGCAAATCAGTTTGTGCGTATTTTTGAGTAAGCAAATCAGTTTTGGAGTTCATCGATAATTTTGATTTAGTTGGTTGAATTGCACCAGAACACAAGATTTTCCCCATTTTGGAGTTGGTTGGTTGAATTGCATCAGAAATATAATGAAGTTGTTTACATTTGTAGGAAGTTGGAGGATGCACGTATTTCTCGTGGATTGATCCTCCGACATGCGCTAGGGCTCGACAAATTGTCCCGGGACTGTTGCGACGTGCTAATCGGTTTGAAGATGAATTGAAAAGGCTGGAAAAGGAATTCAAAAGGCTCGAAGAAGAATTGAAAAGAAAAGAAGATGAATTGAAAGTGAAGGAAGATTTATTTAAAAGGAAGAGATCAAGGGAGAAATGGTTGTGGATGGCACTACTGTTTTCATGGATAGTTATGTACCTCCTCAATTGATTGTTAGGCTTCTAATGTATCTTATTGTAATGGTTTATGTAATGGTATGTTCATTTTCTAGGATTGTGTTTGTTTTGTGTTATTGATCAGTTTGTAGGGTTTAAATGTCCAAATGTAATTTTCCAATTTGGTGAATTTGGACAGGAAATCATGACTATGTAAGCTTACAATATTCCCAAATGAATTAATGTCATTTGTATTTGGATTTTGGTCAAGAACATATGTTGTTATTTTATGTAAGTAATGAACCTGTTGTTACACTGAATAAGTGGCCACAGGCCAAATTTTTGGTGTTCATTGCAAAATAAATGGTCACAGGCCAAATTTTTAGTGTTCACTGCAAAATAAATGGCCACAGGCCATATCACTAGTGTTCATTACAAAATAAGTGGCCACAGGCCATAATTCTGGTTCAGTACAAAATAAATGGCCACATGCCATAATCATAGTCAATAACAAAATAAGTGGCCATAGGCCAACTGTTTCAATAACTACATCTGATTGCATTTTGGTGCTTCTTCTTCTGGTGCAACCATGTGCTTTGATGATCCTTCTTTTTTGGTTGAGAACATCAAATTCTTGGAACTTCCTGGAGGTCTCCAAACTGGTTTTGTCAATTCACTTGGATGATAAACATCTTTACTCCACTTTGCATTCTTGACAAGTTCTGAAGTCTCCC
This sequence comes from Rehmannia glutinosa, assembly GCA_016081115.2. NCBI lineage: Eukaryota > Viridiplantae > Streptophyta > Magnoliopsida > Lamiales > Orobanchaceae > Rehmannia > Rehmannia glutinosa. The sequence goes on from JABTTQ020001383.1 coordinate 57,718, forward strand.
TGTTGCTTGTGGTTTCTTGATTGCTTGAATTGCCCACACCCACTGCAGGTTTCTTCCTTACCTGTACATGAAGTTTGGCCAGCATAATGTATCCAAATAAATACACAATCATCATAATGTATACAAAGCAAAGTTATGTACTTACACCCAACTTTCTTTTCAATCCTAATGTTGTTTTTTGAGTCTCTGCAGTTATGGATGTTTTTCCCTTTCCTTTGTCCTTTATATATGAAAGAAATTAACAGGTAAGTGTACAGTGGCATTTGTATAAATAATAAAAAATGATTGAGAACAATGTCAAGTTACAATGAACTCGAAACTATTTCCGTGATTTGGCTAAATTGGCATGAAAATTGACTCTTGTGTGTTAAAAACCTTGTCAACATCAAAATTTGAGTCATTTTGCATGTACTCTTTTGCATCAAATGGTTGGTCCATAGTTACCTTCTCCTTTCTTCCCTGCATACAGAAAGAAGATAACAAAATTAATGACTCTTGCTCCACATATAACAAAACTAAGTAAAAATTACCCCTTTTTTTTGGAGATTCTCTCACAATCAATGACTCTTGGTCCACAGTGACCTTTTTCTTTCTTCCCTGCATATACAAACAAGAAACAAAATTAAAAGCAATTACATGTTTTTTCAAAATTAATGGGAATGAATAAAAAATTACCCTTTTTTTTGGAGCTTCTACAGCTGTTGCAGGTGGCTCTAATCCCTCTGTAGTCTGGCTTGGTTTTTTCAAAGGACATCTCCTGACATTATGATTTGGTTTCTTGCACAGGGAGCATGTCATCTTAACTCCTTTTTTCCCCAGAACCCTTGTGGGATTTGCATGCAATTTCTTACCACTTTTTTTATTTTTTCCTTCATCAGGATCCCTTCTCCTATCATTGTTCTTAGGCCTTCCAGGTAGTCTCTCACATACAGGAGGTAGTAAAGGTTCATAGTTCACAACTGGCCACATATCACTATCATTAAGAGCACTCATCAAATGACTGTATGCTTTCAAGAATGTGTCATTTTTATACCATTTATCTACACAATCTTGAGATTCTTCACGAATCTAATGTAAAACAAAAATACTCTGTTTTCTTTTTCGGATTCGAGGAAGCCTCACGTAACGCTATGGGAACAACTTTTTTTTTGTCTACTTCCTCGAAGGTCATCCTCCGGGGGTCAAGTTCGTCTCCGGCATAAATGCAAGGAGGATGGCCGCTTTTTAGAAAAGATTTTCTCTTAAATTATCATCACCGACAAGGAGATAGCCTATGTCTAAAGAAGGAATCTCTTTGCAAGCATGCGGATTAACAACACTTTCGTTTAACCCGAGCCTCTCTCACATATGACATGTGCATAAGGGATTCCATTCGGTTCCCATTTTCTACATGAACATGTTTTCTCCCCTATATGCACCTTATTCTTTGTACCATTGCATCTTTCAACTTCAAATTGATCATGGCCATTCCAATGAGCTATGAAATCCATTGACTTTTTTTTCAACTCCTCCAATAACTTTCAAATCTTAGGACAAATATCCCCATCATACTTGAAAGATTTGATCCCTTCTCACATGAATCCTCTTCATCAATCGCAATCTAATAGTCTCCTTCAAACTCACAATTGGTTTAGCTCCGCCCTAAGTATCATTGCATTGAATGACTCGGACATATTGTTTAATAGAATGTCGACTTAGGAAAGGTCTTTCAAGTGTGACTGGACCAATGTGATGGTGGCCTCTGCACTAGCCAATCATATGCACTAGAATTTCTTTCCTTAGGATCGCCATTGCTCTATCAAAATCAATGACCCTTGTGGCTCTTGCAGCTCTCCATACTATGGTTTTCGGTCTTAAACCTTTATGTGAAAGCTTGAAATTATTGTATAAGTGTCTAACACGTAACCTGTGTTCACAACCTGGCATCAAAGTCTCAATAGCATCAATCGACCCTTCGTTTATGCGACATAACCGTCCAATTGTGATGATTTTTATGTCCAGATCCTGAATTAATAAGTCTACAAACCAAAGCCATGATTTTTAGACTCTTTCTCAACTCTGCATAGACAAAAGGGAACAGACAATTATTGGCATCAATCCCTATAACCCTAGCAAAATACCACCGATGTACTCTTAATATGAAACCCATCGAGACAAATAAATGGTCTACACCCATCAAGAAACCCTCTTTTCAAATCCCCCAACAAATATATAATCTCTTAAATTGTGGCTTCCCATCCACCAATTTTGACTTGATTTTTATAGTTGTTCCGGGATTGGTGTTTTTTATTTCTTCGCATATGACCAAAGCATCCCATTTTGTTCCCAGATCGACCCACTTCCCATTGTAAAGACCTTCTTTTTAGCTCTATACATTTGGCTTTTGTTAAACAACAATTTTTGTTCCTTTTGCATCACATTCATCATTGACTCAATCGCCACTTGGGATCAGTCCATAATTTATCTTGGTAAGTTGTTGCAAGCCATCTAGCATTGGCATGTGACACCCTTTGTTGCCTAGGGCATTTATGCTTACCATTCAATGTTTTAACTTGCATGGTATCCTCATTTTGAGTTTTAGATGCATAAATTAACCAAGGGCATGATTTATGCTTGCCCTTATCTTGCACTTTATGTTTTTCATTTATAGTGAACACCACATCCCTCCCATTCCTAATGGCATCTTTGTCTTCTTTCGCTGTCTAAAAGCTGATGTCATTAAAGTACATTCCAATCTCAAATTTAGGATTTTGAAGGTCAATCCTTTTATTGAAGACTGGATGACCTCTATGCACATCAATTTCAATTTTCTTGTGCACATTTTTAGATCCTTGATTATTACTCATAGAAGAATTCCCGGTGTTCATATGCAAACCCCCATTCAACTTTTCATCAATGTAAGTATCAAATAACACATCATCATCGAAACATCCCAATCACTATCAAAGAAATTATCGAGACAATTCACTATCACTCTCAACCGATTGTTCACCCTCATGTTTACTTTCATTTGACTCATTGTTATCATGAATTTCATTCAAACACTCATCAAAATCATCTTGGTCTTGTTCTATCCCATCAATCGAATTACCAACAAACTCCAAAGGCTCATCAACTATAGGCAATTCATGACTAGATTCTGATTCACTACAATCAGTTGGATTGGATTTTTCATGCTCAACAAATACCCCAACAATTCTGTTTTCATCAATGCAATTAACCGTGATTAAAGGCATCAATATCATTTTCAATTACCACCAAATCACGAAATCATCTATCCCAACCTTATTGTAATGAAATCTTTTATATTCATTTACTCCTATTTCTTTAGCCATACTATGCAACTCAAGTAAAGACATCTCGATCAATATCACAATAATCAACATGATTAATATCTCCACCACAATATAGCATTTTTCCCAAGTTAACAAACATGCCTGAATGATACAGTCTGATTGTGAAAAAATCAGAAATAGGTCCTGATAAACATTTAAGAATGCAATATTAGTACAAAACTAACCAAACTTAAGCATAAAGGTGCACACTTGATTAAATAACTGAATAAACAAAACCCTAACTTTCAGCAACCCAACATTAATCCCTTTAAAAATCAGTCACTCGGATCAAAGTACATTATTTATCACCCATTTGATAAGCACAATATTAAACAAATCCACACGGACACATGACACTACAAGAAAACTGGCCGATAGACACCACCAAAAAGACACCGGTTTTTAGACTTTACTGGTGTCTTTTCCTATATAACAGCGGTTTTGTAAGAAACCGGTGTCTATTTATTGTTGTCGTTTGATAAACAACAGCGGTTTTCTAGAACCGGTGTCTATTTTAAAAGTATTTCCCAAATAGACACCGGTTTTGGCATCGGATTTTATAACCGGTGTCTATTTATATAAATTATTTTAGATTAGACAGCGGTTATTTTGACATCGTTCCAAAATCGGTGTCTATAATATTTTAGAAACCAGATCTTTCGACACCGGTCTAAAGAACCGGTGTCTTATGGCGCTGCTCTCCCATAAATACACATTACATTTACGTACACAATTTCTCCCCCCTCCCTCACCAATCCATTTCCTCTAATTAAATTACCATATTCTTCCTCCAATAATTCTCCTGTAACCCAACCCCCCCTCCCCAACAAAAAAATATATTACTCCATAGTCCAAATACCACAAATTTATATATGTAAATAAAGTATATATTTGAAGTATTGGTGCACGAAACACAGAGAAATGGAGAAAAGCACTAGTAATGGGTTTGTGAGGGCAGATCAAATAGATTTGAAGAGTTTGGATGAGAAGACACTTAAATAGGGTTTTAACTATGGAGAAGAACAAGAAGACGTCGAATCAAGATGACTACCCCAACTCCACCACCTCTACCACCGCCATCGCGACTATCTCCGCCGCCGCCGCCAGGAGGCAGAGACAGAAGCAAGAGTGGGAGATTGACCCATCTAAGTTGATCGTAAAGGGTGTCCTCGCACGTGGCACGTTTGGGACCGTGCATCGTGGCATTTATGACAGCCAGGATGTTGCCGGTCAGTCACCGCTTGTCTCTCTAGTCTTGCCCCCTTTTCCCTTTTTCATTCAATATTTATGAATGCTATAGTGCCTAAACATTGCTGCTCCAAGTACCCTGATTCTTCCACCCTCAGTGTTTCGTTCTCTTTGCCGCTAGCTCACCGCTGCTCGTCCACCGCCGTTGCACAACCGGAAAATCAACGGTTAGGTATTATAGCTATATTTTACTAAGTTTGGTTTTATCAATTTTAGGCTTAAATCCATTTTTGTTCGAACTTAGGGTTTTGCTTTATGAACTAGGATTTGTTGATATTTGGGATATTTCGGATATTCGCGGTTTTTACTCTGTGAAGTAGGTTTCATTTTTTTAGGAAGTATAATTTATTGGAAACGGGGCTTAAACTCCAACTAGGAATTCCCCTATTGGGTTTTAGTTTGATGGGTTTGGCCGACTATCTGTTAAATTGTCTTTACCTGTTTCGATTCATGATTTTGCACGACTATATGTAAATTTAATTGAAATGTTGCATTTAATATGTTTGTGTGGTGTTTGTGTCTGAACTGGATTACAATGTTGCAAATTTATTGAGTGCTCATTGTCTTGAGTAGTTGCAAGAAATTTTGGTGTTCCAATTATACAGAAAGATATATCAGATTGAATACTACTATATATTGTTTCACATGATTGAATATCAGTACTATGGTCACTCGAATACATGTCGAAACTGTATAATGTGAGGTGTGTGTTTCTGGTCATAACTCATACGAATGTAATTGATAGTTTGATATTTGTTTTGACTATAAACTAAATCTTGTATTGCAGGTGTTACGCTCGTTTGCACCCTCGTGCTGTCAACTTCAGGAAAAAGAAGTGTGGACACAGCAACCAGGTTTATAGTCGCGATATGCTCTCGTCGTATGTATCAAATAATTAATATGGGTTTGATTGGGGCATCTTACAATTTTATGCATGTTTTTCTGCAGTTGAGGCCAAAGAAGAAGATCAAGTAGACTAGTGCTTGCTGGTCGGATCAGTTATATCTTTGCTTGTTTTTATTAGATGCGGGTGAACTACTTAATGTGGGTTTTGCTGATAGACACTTGAAAATTTTGTTGTAATTCAGTCCCTTCAGTGATTTGCAGCAGATCCTCGGTTCAGAAGACGATTAACGCTGATCTTGGTTGTTTCAAAATTGCAATTTTCTTAAGACGGTTTTTCTTTTTAGTTGTTTGGGTGTGGTTTGAAAAACGAAAATTGTTCTGTTGAAAAGTAGTGTTATCATTTATTTTTTTCCAAGATCAGTTCACTAGCATGGTCTTTTTCTGTAGGCTGTGGGTATAATTGCTGCTATTGGTGATTCAGTAAAACACTTAAAAGTTGGCAATCCTGCTGCAATCATGACATTTGGAAGTTATGTTGAATTCACAATGGTAAGCATTTGTTTTGACTTTGAAATATCACTATCTTTATCTATCCTCTTTGTTTAGAATTAATTTATTTTTCATTTTCTTCTGGATAATTGTAAGCATGGGCATCTTCTGTCATTAGGTTTGATCAAAACATCCTTCCTGTGGCAAGACCTGATCCAGAAGTCGTTGCTATGCTGACGTCCAGGCTAACGGCATCAATAGTTTAGAGAAGGTGTTTATGTGTTGCTACTATCAAAAGGTATTTAGAGAATAGCTTTAGGTTAATTTAATTTTTGAGTTTCAATCTATGTTGCCTAATTCCTCTGTTCTAAAAGACACCATCCCAGCTAAGCTTTGCAATTCCTCTGTTTATGTGTTGCTACTATCTATGATGCCTTAAGACCCTTGAGGTTTGTATTTTACTTGACAAAGGCCAGGTTGTAGTTTGTAGAAATGAAACAATATTAAGGGGGTATTTGTAATTTTGAAAGATAATTGAGATTTTATTTTTGTAATTAGACTGAACCTCAAGGGTATTTTTGTAATTAACCCTTTGTTTAATGAACTTACTAGAGATATGTTTATGTGCTCAACGGACTGATATCAGGATGGTTATATTCCTTTTGTTTAGCCTCTTTAATTAGCTAGTCCAAATGGGACTCGGATATAAATCTTCATCGTCTAGAGCAAGCAAATAAACAGATCTTATTTCTTCTTTTAGTGGGCCAATTCATTTTGGTTTCAAAAAAGATGTATTGTGCTATTTTATTGTGTAAAACGGAAATAATTATGATAGTTTTGTGCAGGCATGAATGTCCAGATTCTCCAGATTTATCTACTTCCAGTCCATCAAAAGAGCATCTTTTTCAGCAATTTCCTGGTTTGTTCTTATTTCAGCTATTTCCTGGCAACTTCATTTGTTTTCACCCTTTTGAAGGAAGAGGTTTTTTTGCCTGTGAAATAAGTCGTGGAACAATTAAACTGTCATATTTGCTTGGTTTCTTTCTTTGCTTCTTTTTCCTTTATTAATCTGTCTTTGATGTGTAATATGACTTGCTATTGGAAATTGGATTTATTAGGTCTTCCGAAATTACGTGAAAATGGAAAATTCAGTTTTTAAATTTGTTTAAAATGGCAAAAAAGATCTATGACCACATGCCAAAAAACAAAAAGAGAAAAAAGCGATCCATCTTAGATAGGTAGGAGTACAATGCAAAAATATATTACATCATCAAGATTTGTGGATAAATATTATGGATGTTACAATATCAATTATAATTATCATGTTTAGTGGATTGTCAGCACAGTGAGTGATTCTATTTTTTGGAATGTAAGAATTACTTTATGGTTCCAACATTTTTGTCAGTTCAATTAATGTTTGTTTAATAACTATTATGAGAGAGAACCTAACATATATATTTGAAATGGTTGGTGCCTTTAGATTTGATCTGATCCACCAATTTTCGATTATCCCAGAGATTAAACGGAGAAAGCGTCACAGGAGGAAGCACGTTGAAAACCAGGAACCATGTACCATGCGAGGTGTCTATTATAAGAATAGGAAATGGCAAGCCGCTATTAAAGTCGACAAGAAACAGATCCATTTGGGAACTGTTAGCTCAGAAGAAGAGGCGGCTCGATTGTATGACAGGTATTATTACTAAATGCTTGCCATAGACAAGTGCTGTAAAAAAGGTTAATTTTTTGTTTGTGGTGTCTACTCATAAATCAGCTTTCCTCCCCACACACACAATCCATGGTCCCTTTTAGCGTTTAGGGAGCATTTTTATGAGAGGAAATATATTTTACCCCCCAAACTATGCATTTTGTTTTTGTTCTACTTTACCCCCTCAATTACACGATTTCTTCTATTGTGCCATCTTCAGCACATCGGCTGGGAAATGTTATTCGGGAATATTCTTTCAAGTGTCACGCATGCAAGGGCATAAAAACTTGATGCAAAGACATTTCCATTTTTAAGGGTTTTGTTGTTTACTAATGTAATTGGTTATTTTTTATTTATTTTTTACATTAATGGCTAAATCATTCAACTTTGTTTGTATGTTTGTAGGCGGAGAAGAATGAGCTTCGTGACGAGAAACAAAGGTTAAAGGCTGAGTAGGAGAAGCTTGAGCATTTTTGAAAGCTTGAATGCATGAGCTATGTTGATCATATGGATTTTGTTGCCTTTAGTTGAATTATATAGTCTTTTTGTAGGTTGATGGAATTGGATTATGAATTTATAGTTGTTTTATCGAAAGAAAACTTTGCTACTAGTACTTTTTGTTGGATTTTGGCTATTGGTGACTTTAATATTAATGGATTTCATGTTTAATTGGTAGTAAACTTATGATGATTGCTAGAATTGGAGTTTATAATGAATTTTGTTTATTTATATGGATTTTTTTTTGTAGATTTGGACTGGTGTATTTAGATGAAAAGACACCGGTTTTAAACTGGTGTTTTGATACGGTGTCTATTCATCAAAAGACACCGGTTTCAAACCGGTGTCAAATACATAAACTTTTAACATCAGGGCTTTTGAAAGCGGATATTTTATATCTACGACACCGGTTTAAAACCGGTGTCGTTTCCTTCAAACTGCAATCTAATAGTCTCCTTCAAACTCACAATTGGTTTAGCTCTGGCCCTAAGTATCATTGCATTGAATGACTCAGACATATTGTTTAATAGAATGTCAGACTTAGGAAAGGTGCTGAAGTGTGACCTGGACCAATGTGATGGTGGCCTCTGCACTAGCCAATCATATGCACTAGAATCTCTTTCCTTAAGATCTGCCATTGCTCTATCAAAATCAATGACCCTTGTGGCTCTTGCAGCTCTCCATAGTATGGTTTTCAGTGCTAAACCTTTATGTGAAAGCTTGAAATTGTTGTATAAGTGTCTAACACAGAACCTGTGTTCACAACCTGGCATCAAAGTCTCAATAGCATCAATCAGACCCTTCTGTTTGTCTGACATAACTGTCCAACTGTGATGATTTTTTATGTCCAGATCCTGAATTAATAAGTCTACAAACCAAAGCCATGATTTTTTAGACTCTTTCTCAACTACTGCATAGGCAAAAGGGAACATACAATTATTGGCATCAATCCCTACAGCCCCTAGCAAAATACCACCTGCTGTACTCTTAAGATGACACCCATCCAGACAAATAACTGGTCTACACCCATCAAGAAACCCTCTTTTCAAAGCCCCCCAACAAATATATAATCTCTTAAATTGTGGCTTCCCATCCACCAATTTTGACTTGATTTTTATAGTTGTTCCAGGATTGGTGTTTTTTATTTCTTCTGCATATGACCAAAGCATCCCATATTGTTCCAGATCTGACCCACTTCCCATTGTAAAGACCTTCTTTTTAGCTCTATACATTTGGCTTTTGTTAAACAACAATTTTTGTTCCTTTTGCATCACAGTCATCATTGACTCAACTGGCCACTTGGGATCAGTCCATAATTTATCTTGGTAAGCTGTTGCAAGCCATCTAGCATTGGCATGGGACACCCTTTGTTGCCTAGAGCATTTATGCTTACCATTCAATGTTTTAACTTGCATGGTATCCTCATTTTGAGTTTTAGATGCATAAATTAACCAAGGGCATGATTTATGCTTGCACTTAGCTTGCACTTAGCTTGCACTTTATGTTTTTCATTTATAGTGAACACCACATCCCTCCCATTCCTAATGGCATGCTGTCTTACTGCCTGTCTAAAAACTGCAGTGTCATTAAAGTACATTCCAATCTCAAATTTAGGATTTTGAAGGTCAATCCTTTTATTGAAGACTGGATGACCTCTATGCACATCAATTTCAATTTTCTTGTGCACATTTTTAGATCCTTGATTATTACTCATAGAAGAATTCCCAGTGTTCATATGCAAACCCCCCCCATTCAACTTCTTCATCAATGTAAGTATCAAATAACACATCATCATCAGAAACATCCCAATCACTGTCAAAGAAATTATCAGACAATTCACTATCACTCTCAACTGATTGTTCACCCTCATGTTCACTTTCATTTGACTCATTGTTATCATGAATTTCATTCAAACACTCATCAAAATCATCTTGGTCTTGTTCTATCCCATCAACCTGGAATTACCAACAAACTCCAAAGGCTCATCAACTATAGGCAATTCATGACTAGATTCTCGATTTACTACAATGGGTTGGATTGGATTTTTCATGCTCAACAAATACCCCAACAATTCTGTTTTCATCAATGCAATTAACTGATTAAAGGCATCAATATCATTTTCAATTACCACCAAATCACGAGCAGTCATCTATCCCAACCTTATTGTAATGAAATCTTTTATATTCATTTACTCCTATTTCTTTAGCCATACTATGCAACTCAAGTAAAGACATCCGATCAACATCACAATAATCAACATGATTAATATCTCCGCTACAATATAACATTTTTTCCCAAGTTAACAAACATGCTCGAATGATGCGGTCGATTGTGAAAAAATCAGAAATAGGTCCTGATAAACATTTAAGAATGCAATATTAGTACAAAACTAACCAAACTTAAGCATAAAGGTGCACACTTGATTAAATAACTGTATAAACAAAACCCTAACTTTCAGCAACCCAACATTAATCCCTTTAAAAATCAGTCACTCGGATCAAAGTACATTATTTATCACCCATTTGATAAGCACAATATTAAACAAATCCACACAGACACATGATTTAATAAATAAAAAAACTAAAACCAATGTTTATCCTTTAAAAAATACTCATGTCGATTAAACAACTCCAAAATCCAGATTAGATAAATAAAAAAACCCTATTAGAGAGTAACTTACCATAATCTGGATGGAGTGATTCTTTCGAACTCTGCCCACCTTTTTCCCTCACTTGCCAACTCATCTCCTTCGCTCTGTTTTTTTGAGAAAGAATATTCAACGTCTTGTTTTTTGCTTCACACTTTGATTTGAGATTATTGATTTACGGCAATGTTCTGACTCTTCCATGATCATCGTTTCAAATGCAAATTTTCTTTGTGAAATGAAAGGGTAAAAACCCTAGTTCTACCTTTTTTACAATCTGTTAATGTTATTGGGGCGGGGAGTTGCAAGATAAAAAGACTAATCGCCCTCATAAAAAACGCGTGCCAGGCACGTGAGTGGTTTCCGACAACAATTTCCACCGGCGATGGGTTGTAGGGGGTAAAGTGTAAAAAACGCAAAGTTGGTAAAAAAAATAGTTCATATGGGAAAGTGTAAAAAACGCAATAGTTTGGAGGGTTTAATGTTTATTTCCCTAATCTGAATGATGACTATTGCTGATAATTAAGAGTTTAGTTTAAAATATATAAGAAAACGAGTTTAATTTAAAAGAAATGAAATAACATCATTTTGAATAGATCTACTCTGACGTCTTTTGTTCAATTTAAGAGTACATCATTAACTAATGGAAGTGCCATATCACGTAACTGCGATTAAAGAAAAACTATTAATATCAAACTTTATTTTTATTGTTTTCGCATTATTTAATTCTAAATTAATTTTCCAATATTGTTCATCTTCATTGGAACGAAGAATAATGGGATAAGGACACAATTATCCCACTTTTATGGAGAAAAGACAGACTTTTACGCTTCCCGGTGATTTTTGGATAAAATTACGCTCCTGCCAAAATTTTCGGACTTTTTTATGTTGTTATTTCTTTGTTGTTTCAAATATGTTTCATCTAATCAAATTTCAGTGAAAAATAAATTTTGCCTCTTTTAACTAATCCATTTTATACTCGAAATCATATAAAAAAATAAGAATTTTACACATAAAACAACACATATTAAAACCAATAAATTGAAAATAATATAGAAACAACATGAGTAAAAAAACACAATTCAATTTTTGATCCAATGCATGAAAACATAAAAAACATGGAAACAACCAAGAAACAATACAGAAACAACCAGAAACAATATAGAAAACATCATATGAGAAAAAAAAAGATTAAAAATAGGTAAAACTTATATTTAAACATCGAAAACTACGTGGAAATGACAATAAAACATGAGAACAACTTTAAAAATGGTATGGAAACAACCTAGAAACAACGTAAAAAAATATTAAAAACACCACATGAATAAAAAGAACTTAAAATTAGGTAAAAACAGTATCTACACATTGAAAACTATATGAAAACAACAAAAATTTTTTCCGAACAACATTAAAAATATTATAGAACAATACAGAAACAATAGAAACAATTAAAAGTAGGTAAAAGTTATTTTGAAACATCGAAACAATAAAGAAACAACTAAAAAACAACAAAGAAACAAATTTAAATAACATCGAAACATCATATATACCATATAAAACAATACATGAACAAGAAAGAAATGAAAAAAATGTAAAAATAATCAAAAAGTATGCATGAGCGTGAAAAAAGGAAAAAAATAAGTACAAAAGTGATAAGAACGTATTTGGTGGTATTTTTTCAAAAGTTGAGGTAATTTTGGTAATTTCTCAAGAATAATTATCACTACAAAATAAACTGTGTGTAGTGACGCTTATTAGCGTCATAAAGTACATTACCTACGCTTTTGAAAGCGTCATGAGTTGCGTTGTTAAATTTGATGTCACGAAAATATCTATGACGCAAGGTCTATGCGCAGGTAAAATTCATTTCCTGACGCTTTTATTAAGTGTGTCATTATGTGGTGTTGCTACTTTCTGTCACAATTACTAATGATTTAATATATTTATAATTGAAGTTTTGATGACGCTAAAAGTGTTGTTAAATTTAGGGACGCTATTGAGCTTCTTTAAAGTCGCGACACTTTTAAAAATTAGTGTCATTAAAATTGTGACAGATTTTACATTTCTAGATTTTATGAAATTTATTAGAGATTAATTATTTATTAATTTTTAAAAAACTTTAAACTTAATATTTAATTTTTGACTCATTTAGAATATATATTTATTGTTAGTCAATTATATACCAAAAGCTCTCTATTTTATGACGTTTTTTACTAGGCGTTGTCATTTTAAGGACACAAATAAAAAAGCGTAAGTAAATTCTATAATTATGGTGACACTTATAAAAAAAGTCGTTAATTTTATTAAGATAATGACACTTCATGGGACAACTACAGGGCCTAGACGTGTTCAACGGTTCGAATCAATCGATTACGGTTGGAATCGCGGATTCGGTTTGCCAAAGGGGTGCAGGAATCTAACCGTCTTATAGATGGTTTTTCGGTTCAGTTCGGTTCGCAATCGCGGATTACGCAATGGCGGTTCAGTTCCGGTTTGGCTATTTTTTTTTTTGAATTTTTGAATTTTTGGATTTTTAATATTGAATATAAAGTAATTGATGAAGGAAATGAAATTGAGTAACAAAAAATTGATTTTATTGCTTTAAAAGTAAAATTACAACTTTCAATTTACAACATTATTAAAAACAATAAAACTTACAAGTTACAACTTACAAGCTACAAATGAAAATTTCTAAGATATTACAATTTCAAAGTACAATTTAAAAATAAATTACAAAGTACAAACCACAAATAAAGAAAAAAAGAAAAAAAAGAAATGGGTTTGAGTTTTATTTTAATATTCTAAGTTAAAAATTTTAAATTTAACTTTAAATATTAAAATAAAATTGTCTACGTATCCTCAAGAGGAATCAAAACCTTACGTAGTTCTCTTACCTTCTACTTACCTTATGGAAGGTGGCAACGTGATTCTTCAATCATTTTGAGACTCATTGCTTGATCTGGTATCAAGATTGTCGCTTTCTTCGGAATCATCAAAATTCACGATTTGCTCACGCGTCGCGGCTTTTGTCCAATCGTGGAGCAATGCTTGAGCCTCTAGATTTTCTACTATTAATCTAGATCGTCTAGGATCCAGAATATACCCTCCTCATGAATGCTTACTCTCTAAAAACAGCTTGTTGAGGTTGGAACAACTAATATTTCCTTCGCAATTAATGTTACTATAGGAAAAGAGGAAGACCTCTTTGACCACCACTTTAATAAATCGAACTTTTCTTCCCTACTACAAATTCAGTATAATCAAAAATAGATGTTAAATATGTATCAAGTTCAAGATATGGGGTCATGCCTCCTCTCGAACGTTTTGGTATCCTCGCGTCATAAAATTGATCCAATGGTGCAAATACAAAAGTTTTATTAAAAGTACCAATATTACTAGTATTTTCAACACCAGGTGTAGATTTAGTAGAACTAGACGAGCTTCTAAAACTATCGCCATATTTTATTGAATATTCTTTAAAAATTTCATATAAATATTTTTTAGCACTATCTACTACTAGGCTTGGGATGATAGTGTCATGTTCTTTAATAAGAAACAAAGCATCATAATAATCTTGACCATTAAACGATCTTTGCCGTTGATCATCAACGGTCAAACAATCTTGACCGTTGATTTTTTCAAAATTTGAATTTTCAAAAAAAAAAAATTAGAAAATCGGCTGGTTTTACCCGAAACCGCCGGTTTACGGTTAAAACCGGCCACCAACGGTCACAAAGTGACCGTTGGCAATTCAAAATTTCAAATTCAAATTTTCAAAATTCAAATCTTAGGTTTTTTTAAAAAAAAATTGAAAACCGCCGGTTAAACCAAAAGTTGAAAACCGCCGGTTTTCGGTTTCAGAAAAACGAAACCATAACCTAACCTTAGAGTTAAGGTTTACGATTCGGTTGATCTTTGAAACCATGGTCAACGGTTTTCCGAACCGTTGACCCAGTTCGGAACCGCCGGTTTTTCAGTTTGAATCGAACCATTGAACACGTCTAACAGGGCCTTCTGACGTTTGCTAGTGTTGTAGACAAATTATGATCAAAAGAACTACCAGCTCCAAAGAAAAAGTTGGACCATCATTTATTTAAAGTGATCTATACCGATTTTAAGCAATGTCAATATGTTACTACTCAATTGTAAATAATTAATTAATTGTATTTCAAAGTTTTAGTTTACTTGTTTGAGTGTTTCTGTTAATCAATTTGAGCCAATACCTACCTTTTCTATTTTAGTTGGGAAAGAACGGCGAAGTCCATCCGAACCGTTTATTCAAAAAGTGAAGACATATTGTGATAATATTAAAACATAACTAGTTTTTTTTTATATTTAGTAATTATGGTAAACTTCATGGTAATATTTACAATTAAATCTAAACTAATTAAAGTTATAAGACTCAGTTTTAACACATTTTTTCAACTGTTAATTACTACTACCATGTAATAGTAATAAGTAATCAACCCTATATATTAAATGAAAAATAAATATGTCACACGTTATCATCTCACAACTCTGATACATGTGGCAATTCGTCGTTCTCCCAAATCCACGTGGAGACTTCACATTTAGCCATATGGCAACTTTAGGATACATATTTTCATATTTTACAGATATAATAAAAAAGATAACAATTAATCCAAAAATCAATGATTCTATTAATACAATATATGATTTTGGTAAATCATAGATTCTATCTATAAAGGTTGCTATAACCTAAAAGGTAACATATAATAAAAAAATCAAAAATTCTATCTATATAATTGTTTTTTTCTTTTCCTTAAATCGAAAATTCTACGTATTGGCCAGTCAAACCACAAATAAATAAATTGTTCAAATTTATAAATAATACATTTATTTGATGTTTACCAACTATTATGCAAATTTAATTGAAGTGATATTATCCAACTACATTATGAGCAAAGTTAAATAAATAGTATTTGTGTACCTATTTAAATATTATAGAAATTTAAAATAATGGGAGATACATTGTGAGCAAAGTTGACGGAGAATTGTTGCACAAAAGCCTTAGCGAACTTGTGCATCATGGTGATGGAACCCTCTGGGAGATGACCGAACCAAGCAAGGGGTTGCTTGGTTAGCGATGTGAGCGAGGATTAAGGCCTTGGGGGCGAAAAATGGTCCGAGTTCATATATTTAAACTATGAGAAAAAATTTTGGGGGGGCAATTGTAAAACACAACTATTTGAAGTTGTTTTATCAAAGTTTTGTGTTTGGGGGGACAATTGTAAAAAAAATCTTTTATTTTAGCTATAAAAAATAATTTTAAAAACTTTTGGGGGAGAAAAAATAATTCTGGAAAATTTTAGGGGGGCAGTAGCCCCCCCTTGTCCCCCCTGCGTCCGCCATTGTTGGTTAGGGTAGTTAGAAAGACTTTGCAGTAGGCATCGTGCGTCATCTAATAAAGGTCTGCTTCAGCATAGAATTCATTCAAATGCTCTTGAGGATCTCCGGTTCTATCATATTCCGGGAGATTAGATGTCCTAATTCTCGGGGGTAGTTGCTCAGTTAGGATGACAGGGATCAACGGACTCCTTTTCCTCGAAGCGGTAGCTTGTGAATGAGTATGACTGGGTTGTGTCTTGGGACTCTTCAACTAATGGCAACTCTTCTCCATTCTTGTCGCGTCCTTCATCTCTTTTTCATTGTCCTTCTAGGTCAATGTTTTTAGTAGCGAGCGGAGCGCGAGACGATGTTCTCGTGGTTCTGGACTTCCGGCCGCAGCTTGATGCCTCAGGGCATTTTGTGCGTCTTATTCTAGCAGTATTCGAAGGGTTTGCTTTGTTAGGTGAATTTCTTCAATGGGCGGAGCTGCTCCAGAGGGAGGTGGCGGTACCCTTTCTTCTTCCTGGGGAGACGGTGCCCTTTCGGTGGAAAGGTAGCTGGCCTCCCGCCTTCTTGATGGTCTTTCCCATTGCTTATCTCCAGCCTCATGGCCAATAGCTTGGGATCCGATTTCACGTGCTTGTGGTCGAGTCTGCATCTTTGTGTACTTTGGATGTTTCCCATAAACATAACCAAAATGATGCTGCTTTCTAAGGCAAATCCCTCCAAGTCAACGGTGTTGATTGAATCCTTCTTCCCAAGGGGGAAGTATTCAAGTCTTCTTCTCCGGAGGCTGGAAATCCTTCAACTGGAAAATTGCCTGCACACATGCACAAATGTTAGAGGGTCCGTGGGGTTATCCCAGGGTGGCCCCTCCGACGCTCAAGTCAGCACGTTGAACAAGAGAATAATTAATATAGTAATTGACTACTGAATTAAATGCATAGGAGAATTATGAGAATCTGAGTACGTACTTATAAATGAATAGGAGAGACCTTTTTATATCTGAGAGATGGGCCCTGTGGGTCGTGTAGGAGAATTCGGACTATGGGCTAGTTCGTGTAGGAGAAATCGGCCTATGGGCGGTCCCGAGCTTCTTTGGGCGAGTTATTTTATTAAGATCCAATTGGATAATTAATATTAAATTAATATATAAACCGAATTATATAATAGATAATTAAATTTCGTTTTAGCCCCTAGCACATATAATAAACGAACATAGTTTGATCAATTGTATACTCGTTCATTAATAGCTCGTGAACAAATTCTTTTAGTGTTTGTTTATAAAATGTTCATGAACTAGCTCATGTAGCTTAATTTTAATATTGAAACTCTCCCTATAAGTTAAATATAAATATTAAAAGTTACACATATGTAATTCTCATAAGATAATCTATAATTCTATATAATATAAAAATGATTTGAAATTACAATATTACAAATTTATCACTAACATATAAAGTAAAGTTGAATTTGTTCACGAAGATGTAATGAACACGAACTCATCAAATGTAATTTTATTTATTTGTTTATTTTTTGTTCACGAATAAAATATTCAGTGTTCATGAACGTACAAGGAACACGAACTTGAATACAAATGCGTTCATGAACAAATTTAAACACTATAAAATTTTATCAAATGAAAACGAACAAATCTAAGAGTGCTCTGTTAGAGTTTGAGCTCATATAATATTAAATGAATATTTGGCAAACGATCAAAGCTCAGGACACCTCCATTGTTTACACCCCTAAATATGGATATACTAATCATATAGCCATAAATACTGATAAAATGAAAAAACTCCGAATTTCGATGAATTTCTTCAATTATATTGATTGAGAGAAACTTTTTTTTTTAGCCTCATCAGCAACTAGAAAGAAAAAAGGTAAGAGAAAAAACTTCCAAATTGTGATATATATTCAAAGCCGTAAATTCCTCAAATCAAATTTTGAAAAGAAAGTTTTTTATCAGTTAAAAGCCACGATTTATGTAATTATTGGTTTGCCCATGCTGATTTATCCATAATGGTATAAAATTATTTTGTTACCAATAAAACCACTTAAAAAAACCTAAATACCTATAAATAAGGCTTCAATCAGGACCATTAAAAATTACTCTCCAATAGTTCGGATTTGTCCCTACATACTCACCCCATTAGGATGAGCTCATTTGATCTAAATCTAATTTATATATTGCATGCGGCCTATATGAATTATCATATATGTATTATGTTACAAATTTAGCGAGTTATTAATTTAACATGTTGTCCCCAAACAGGACTTGACAAAACTATTACGTGAGGTTATTATACAAATCGAGTATTAAATTATCGAGGTACTTACATAACTCATTTTGTGGTGGTGGAGGTGGAAAGTAGTGGCCTTGTGAAATACGCCATTGATCCATACGAGACATCATCTCGCATATGTATCTCTTCTTTTGGGTGATGGCATTGAATCCTGTAAGTACTCGTGTGGTACTCATCAATCGTAGCCATCAAGCGATAAGTATCATCTATTAAGTTCCCACATCGGCTTCCACCCTTTCTAGCTTTATCACTCATGCCAAATAGTCGGTTACCCCTTGTCTGCAGAGGATTCCGAGCCTTCCTCATGACTTATCTTGCTCTTCTTGAGCAAAGTAGCTCCCTATTCACCTCTTAGCAACCAATTACCTCTATTTCTTATAGATGTAGCTTCAGGGTTAGGAAGATTAACCTTTGTTATATTTGCCTGATTTAGCTAGTAATGACGACCATCGAATTGAATCATTTTCATAGAAGATAAAACAGTCAAATCAATCAGTTTAGGCCCTGTGGCCTCCTCATACCCTTCAAAGCTAACAAAGAAAGTATTCAAAGCAATAGGAGTAATCACCCCCAATACAAATTCCTCCCCTCTAAGATTTTATTACCCTATCAAATTGCCGGGCTATGACGTTTGGCACAACCTCTGTCCCCGACACCATACACCATATAATAAACAACTCATCTACCTGCAAGGCCCCTTTACTCTCATCCCTCGCAAAAATCATCTCTGCTAATGCTCTTTGTACATAGCGGAATACGGGATTTTGAATGCTAGATGCCTTCGAGGTATCCGGCGTGTAGATTTGTTTCCCAGTTATTTCTCTCAAAAAATTATCTTTATCAAAATCCTCATGCTCTTCCACCCCATAAGCCGGAGTTCTACATATTTTATTCATATCATCAATAGTCAACTCCCTCGGCTCATTGCCAACCAGAACCAAATTCCCATCAAATTTCTTCTTCGAACCACTAATTCGAAACTACTCAAGAATTCAAGTGTATAAATTGAATAAGTAGAACAATGTCCATTCAACAATTCATACCAATCAATTTGACTACACATAGCCCGAAAATCATCCAATAAACCTAAATTACCAAGAGTATGTTCATGGAGATACGTAGTATTTATCCATGATTGATAGTAGAGTATTGCCCATCTAGCCCAGAGTGTTTCATTTGGCAAGATGCCATTCGAAGCTTCAGACTCGTCAGGCTCATACTCTGGTTGTGACTTGGGATCGGGCTCCGGGATTGGTTCTGTTCTTCTTCTTGTGTTACTTATTGTTCATCTTTCACCCTTAGAAGCCATGAAAACCAAATTTATGAGGTGTAAAAATATGAAATTTGAAACTTTGAAAACCCCCAAACTTGGTGTAGAACTTGGAGAAGTTGAAAATTTGAAGGCTTTAGGTGATGGGTTTCTTGAGAAGTTGAAGAATTTGTGTTTTTGGGGTGAGATTTATAGTGAATTTGGAGAGATTTGGAGAGGAGTTTGAGAGTTTAGGAAGAGGATTTCGAGTTGTAGGGTTTGGGTAGGAGAAAGTGGGAGAAAAAATAGAGTTTTGAGGGTGTAATAGGGGAGAAACGAATCTGTTTAACGGGCCACATGGCCCTTGCGATGCCTCACGGGCGGGTCGTGAGGCCTTGCGCCTGTTGTGCTGTCTTGCCATACCCGACACGCCCATGTGCTGGGCGCCTCGCCTCCTCGCATGGCCTGGTTGTGTTGTATCACACTACCGTGTGATGTAATTTTCGTACTTTTTTTATTGGGAGTTTGCCGTGACGCCTCCTACACAACAACCCACAAAACTAAACACAACTAAAAATTAAGTTAATAAAAAAATAAAATTGAAATTAAAATTTAAGGCAATTAAAAATAAACAAAAATAGGAAATAAATTGGGTTGCCTCCCATAAATCGCTAAGATTTACGTCTTGACCGGACTTTAGATTTCTAATCACGTAAAGGTTTGAACCATGTCAGTTGAAATTTGTGAGTCCTCAAAGTTAGTACCATCCATCAGATGAATGGCATTGCATTGTTCTCTCGGATTCAGTTCAGTATCGTTTGGGAATTTGCCCTTTTGATGTTGGCCTCCCGGTGCGATTGCGATCCGGGCTACTTTATGTTTCTAGATATTTGATCTTGAATTCACGTTCGTGTTCAATGAGTGACTTGCTCTTCTATCTGTCTATGTTTGCTTCATCTTTATTGATCTTCCCATCTCTACGATAAACGAGGATAACATCTCTTTCTACGATGCTTTCTTTTCATTTGACACCGCTCGCCTTGATTACCCACATTAAATCCCGGAGGTGGCTGCACAACATTTTTATTGTTAGCATAAGAGAAGTTTTCATGGTTTCACAACCCCGAATGATAGTAATTAGGTGTCTGTTTATTTCTATAATTGTTGTTGAAGTTCCTTGGTTGGCCCACAAAATTCGCTTCTTCTTCAACAACAACAAAATCACTTGGAGTCACTTGCTGTATCGCATCCAGTTTCATATTTAGCACGAATACTGTTCTGTGAGCATAGGGACTTTCACATTATGAACTTCTGCCACACGTCGGACAACAGATCTTTCGGATGGCCATTGATAACTATTGTTCACCATCTCTTTTAGTAATTCTAGTGCCTCATCTCGATATTTTCCTAGCAGTGCACCCCCAGTGCAACATCTATAATCGTTCTCGTGTTGCCACTCAAACTATTATAGAAGTACTGGACCTGTTTGTTGTCGGGATATTTATGTTGAGAGCACTTCCTTAGCAATTCTCGAAATCTATCCCATGCTTCATATAGTGGCTCAAAATCTAATTGCCTAAATTGGGAGATTTCAGATTTTAATTGCAGCGTTTTACTAGGGGCAAAGTATTTAGCTAGAAACCGCTGACTTAGTTCAACCCAATTTGATGCTGGTGGTGTTAGAGAACATAACCATCCTTTAGCTTTAGCGTGCAGAGAGAATGCGAAAAGGCGGCATTGAATGATATCCTCAGAAACACCATCCATCTTAACAGTATCACAAATTTCTAAAAAGTGGGCCAGATGCGCGTTTCGATCCTCAACGGCTCTACCACCAAACCGATTATGTGATACCATCTGAATCAATGCTGGTTTTAGTTCGAAGTTGTTCGCATTGATCGGCAGACGAGCCACACCTCTATAAGTTTGACTTACCTCCTCTTGGAAGTAGTCCCTAACTGCCCTTCTCGTGGGCCTTTCCACTATCCGGTCCGTACGTCCCGCGTTGTTCCTCATTGATTCTTTTATTCACGACATTCTGATTATTCCCCTCCGCCATTGCTTTGGATCTTTTCTTTAGTTGCTTCGTTGTTTTCTCGATTTCCAAATTAATGGGTATTGGCTGGGTAGATCTGGAATACGTGATCATGCACTATCTGTATTTAACAAAAATAATATTAGAACCGAAGAAAAAATAAAATAAAATAATTTTTGAAAAATCGAAAAAAAATTATTTTTTTTTTTACAAAAAATGCTTCAATTAAGATTCAACTACTTATTACTAGATCTAAGTAGAATCTTTCAATCCCCGGCAACAACACCAAAAACTTGTTCGCCAAAAATATTTGGATCTTAGAAATGCAAGTGAACAATGTAGTTTATAGGATAATAAAAAGTAAGGTCGTATTCCTCAGGGATTGACTATGAAACACTTAGGCTATAATAACATCGCATTCCAATTTTATTGAAGCAACCGAATATCAAGTTTTTATAAAAATTGAAAATAAAAGAAAAATAAATGAATTTGGAACCCCACAAGTATTTTCAACAACCACGGAAGCAACTTCAGCACATAATCTCAATATATTTTTTCAATATTAAATCCAATTAAAGTTTCAATAACCAATTCATGCAATTCTATGGGTTCAATTACTAAAATAGTTTATTCCTCCTCCCGGGTGGCGCATAATCAGTAGATTAATAATAATTGAGGTCTCCGGATCCATCGCAACTATTATTAGCTCCCAAAAGATCTTTGAATTGAAATACTTCCCACAAAAAGAAGTATTCTCCCGATACATTACCCTGTTTATGTCTGAATTCAATTTTTGTCTTGCTAAAACTCACCTCCCGAATTATGGACTAACAAGTATGACATGAAAATTATTGATCAGATAATCGACAATTAAGAATAAGCACTCGAATCCATAAAATAGAACACATGAATCAACTAAGAAAGCGATTAATCAAGATTTAACATGAATTCATAGTTTTGATTATGCCCTAAGATCCGAAAGATTAGTCAAACATTGATAACAAATTCATAGACAAACTTGAATACAACATTCTGACATCACTTAAGCACAAACAAGAGATCTATGACTAAGAAAGAAAACCCATTCTTGTCAGTATGGACTCTCCTTCCAAGCCATCGAAGCTCTTGTGCTTCCGTAGATGCGAAAGGCCTTGTGGTGTTCTTCGCGACCTAGCCCTCCTCTCTTAAGAGACCTTTGATTATGTGTTCCTGTAAAATTTGGTGTGTTGTATGGTGTGTTTATGGATTTTGTAATTTTCATGCAGCCCTTGGGTCCCTTTTATAGATGCTTAGAAAGATCACTTGTAGAGTTGTAGTGGGAAAAGGACACAAAAATCTGAGACAGCGCGCCACACGGCTCGACCGTGTAGCCTCGTACGGTCGTGTGGTGGTCGTGTGGCTTTCACACAGTTCACCTCACACACCCGTGTGGCTCTCACACGGTCCGGCCGTACGACTTGTTTACGTCTCCTGTTTCTTCCCAACTTCACACGGACATGTCATCTTTCACACGGGTATGTCACACGGCCGTGTGACATGTTTTGTCCCGTTTCTTCGTCTTTTCAATATTCTCTTTGCGTTCGTCAATCCTATCTGGGGCTTTCAATTGATATTTTCTTCGGTTAAGCTCCATTTCCTGTAAAAAGTTACAAGACTACGTAGTATCATGCCATTCTAAGGAAACCAATTAAAAAACACACTAAATATACGTGAAAATGTATCAATTATATATCATTTTAAGCCACTAAATGTACGTATATTTTACACGTATATTTTACAAATTTTGCCTCTAAAAGTGGTATTATTCCAATAATCCATTACATATATGGATAGTGGTGTATATATATAAATTTTGTGACTGTTAAATATCAATACTTGGAAACCAAGATTTAATCATTATATCTTTTTATTATTATCATATCATGTAAATCGCAAGATAGATAATATGAGCACCTATGAAACCACACGATTTATTATTAGTCAAAGTAAAAAGTAGAAAAGGTCATACGTATGCGTGGCCGTGGGAATCGAAGATTATCAAGTGTATAAGAAAGCTAGAAAACCAACATTGTTTGTTCACGAGAATAATGGATTTGTCAAAACATCCAAATCATCAACCTCTTCATATCCATGCCTTGAACACTCTCCAAACCCAATTTTGCAACATTATTCATCGAATTCCGAAATTCTCAGTCCCCAATAACCCTGTTCGGCCATCATTCGCTTCATCAATTTTTTCTTATTATCCATGGAAGAAGAATCAAGGGCTGTCAGCCGTTGAAATCAAGAAACGGATGGCTGGGATCCCTGTTTACAAAATCTCCAATTATTCCGGAGAATTTTATTGTCATGGTCCTGAAGATGATGAGCATACAAACAATATTCGGCTTCACTTCTGTAGTAAGACGGATGCTGAGGATGCGTTGCGCCAAATTAAGTTGCAAACTGGTTTCACTGACTCCATAATTCTCGATACTCCAATTACTGATGTATAATGAATTAGTTTTTGGATAATTACATAACAACCCCTGAGGTTGGGGTTAATTACAAAAAAACTCACTGATTTTTTAAAATTACAAAAAGAAAATTCCTTAAGGTTTTATTTGCTTACATCTTACCCCCTTCATAAAACAAAAACTATTTCATAAAAAAGGGGCCAATTGGACCGACCCTGTTTTTCGGACCTAATGGGCCGGGCCAAATAGACCCAGTTTTTCCGCCAAAATTGACAACTCTACAGTTACCCCTTCGAATTTAAGACAAAATCAAAACTGAGGGTTTTTTTTTAAATTTTGAAACATCTGTGGATACTTTTGTAACTAGCCCAAACTTTGGGGGTGTTTTTGTAATTATCCCAATTACACTTATGATTGAAATTTACACTCTTTCTTTTTTCTTCTTTTACTACACTTTGAGTAGGTTAATTAATTGTCACAATTAATTCTCATTATCTATAATTGTTCAAGTTTTTGAATCAAAATTTCTAATTCAATGATTTGGATTATAGATTGTTCAATTTGAGGGAGTCGGCAATCCGATTAGGTTGGTACCAGAGTTGGCACAAGTGAAAAATGCCATAGAGGTGTGTGTATTTGTCTTGGGCCTTTTTTCTATTATTATTATTTATTTGTCAATTCTTAATTCTATCTCTTTCTTTATTTTCATTTATAAACTGAATTTTTTTTCCGCAGGAAAGAAGGAAAAACGTGGTTGATTTTCCAGAAGAGACCTTTTCTGGAGTTCCAGTTTTCCAGGTTTGTTAATTAGAAAGAGTCCTGATTTTTTATTGGGAGAATTTTATAATGGGACCCAAATTTAAGAAAGGGTGGCGTTATTGACACCATTTTTTTATGAGTACACTCACTTTTTAAGTACACTATCCCTCACTTTTTCAAATATGACACAATTATTAAATACACCCCCCTTTTTCCAATTTTACCCTTTCATGAAAAACCCTAGGTTGCACGATAGCACGATGGGCACATGACACGATGGCACGATGGGCTTTCTGCCATCATGCCACATGACACGATGGCAAAAACATGGCACGATGGCACGATGAATTTTTTGCCATCCTGCCATGTGGCACAATGACACGATGGATGTGGCACGATGGCACAATGAAATTTTTGTCATAGTGCATGATCGTGCTAAGTATTGCACGGCTACTGTGCGACAGTATTTTTCAACCTGAAAATTTGAGAAATAACATATTTTATGCTATAAACTAAGAATATACATTCATTATTTGGGGATATGAATACTTTATTGTTCGGATCTTCAACAATTTGGGCGTTGAAAAAATCTAAGGTTTATATAAAAAAAAATTGAACTTTCTTCGAGAAGAAGAAGAGCGTGGATGAATGATGTGAGTGTATTCAGAACTTCTTTAAGTAAGGATAATATAGTCTTTTAAGTGAATGACATTTTTGCAATTATATAAAGGTGGGTGTGCTCATCAATTTTGGGGGTGTCAATAGCGCCACCCTTTAAGAAAATGGGAGTGCTATTAACACCCCAAAATTTATTTATACATCATCTCCTCTTAATACACTCTCATCCCCTTTATACAAGTAACTTATTTATCTAATACACCCCAATAATTCCCAATTTATCCTTCCTCTAATTAAACCCCCAATTAAACCTGCAACTATTTCCCCAAAACAAACATTGCTGCTGCGAAGAGAGTTAGGTCTCACAAGCTTCGCAAAAAATAATGAAATGTCGACACATACATTTTAATTTCTACGGCAGTCAAGAACAATTTTATTAGAATTCCATTTCATTGATGATCTAATTTGGGCTATCTTCAAAACAAAACAATACAAAAATGGTAGAGAGAGATAGGGGTTATACGTGAATTTGTCGATGATGGACATAGGAAACATTATGATGGAAAATGAAACCTGCAAGAGATGTACAAATCTAGCAACCCACAAGAGACAAACATATCTTCAAATTTTTTTATAGGCTTATTATTTATTAATACCACATAAACTAGAAATAGAGGTAAAAAAAAAAAAAGAACATTTACACAGACTCATTGTTGCTGCGAAAGAATATTGTAAGGATTATATATATTATAAGATTTGGTAGGTGTATTTAGAAACTTAGTAGGGTATTAAGGGCATTTTGCATTTTAGTCTTTTTAATTAATGATATTTTTATAATTAAAAAGGAGGAGTGTATTGATAAGTTTTGGGGGTGTTAATAACTATCCCCTTAAGAAAATCTATTAGTTTAAGGCCCAAAGTTTGATCCTTATCAAATTGGGATCTACTTTTTATTTTTTTTCTCAAACCAAGCCCTCCCCAAAATTTTGGGTTGTCAATTTAAGTCATAAAAGTTAAAGGTAACGGAAAACGTTAAGGTAAGATGGAGAGACAAACACAAAATTCCCTCGTAAAATGGAGAGAGAAACAGATACACGTTATATTTTAAGTGAATCATTTTTATGCTCATTCTATTTTGCCATCCAAATTTCTCTTCCTTTTGTTCTGAATGAAGCAGTCTTAAGCCAGAACTTTTTCTTTCAAAATCTCGAGTATCTTGTTCAAATAGACATCATTTTCATTTTTTACTTGACCATAAAGCAGTTCTGCAGCATTATAGTTTCTTTCAAAATTTAAACAGCAAACTAAAACAAGACAACACACCTCAAAAGTCAGCCAAATATTGTTAAACAAACCACAATTGCCTCCCAAAAAGAGAAGGAATAAATCAATAAACAATTCACTCAGATTCTACAACACAACATGTGAATAAAACAAAAAAGAAACATTAAACATGTTTAAGCAAAATTTGTATTCTTCAACTAATTGTCAGTTCTGGATATAATAACAATATAATAACTAGATATAATGGATAATGGTGGAGTCCATTATGAATATTTGAAGATATTAGGTTAATGATCACCATATAAACCATGGAAAAAGAAACAACTATTAATGGAGAAAATGAGAGCAAACGAGTTAGTATTTTGTAGTTTATAACAGCAACAAGAAGAACAAGAAACCCGTAACTGTAATTCAAAAATTATGCTGGTAGTACAAATTGATACTTGTGCTAATAGAAAAATAGACTTGTGATTTGAGAATGACCTCGCGATGCAAAACCTTATGGTAATTAACTATTGTAGTTCTTCCTCAAAAAAAAACTATTGTAGTTAAATAACTATTGATCAAAACAACATATTGAAGCCATAAAAACCATAATTGACAATTGTCACTAGATGTCCAGAACGCATAATAGAGTTGAAATGCACAAATTAAAAAATATCCTTTTTCCCAGATCACAATTGACAATTGTTATTCTGCAAACCAATCTTCAATATTGAAAGGTTCAATTAATTGGTACGGGTTGGGAAACGACATATCTTGATGGCCCATCCCAATAGTAACATAAAAAAGGTTACATTATGTGATTTAAATACTCATTGTACATCAATATTTAAAAGGAGAAGTAAAACCTGTTTATCCATTCGGTTTATGCAACTTCTGTTATTATGACCAAGTCCGCCACACTTACTACATTTAGTTGGCGATACTTCTTTTTGGCTTTATGAGGATCTTTGGCTTCAGCTCGATCCTTTGCTCTTCGCTTCTTTGGTCTCCTGTGGTCTTCTATAAAGAGGTGGTACAATTGGTTCACGATCACTTTTAGGCCAAAAGTTGGGATCATTCAAGAAAATTTCACAAGATAAAAAAATTAATGAAGTCCTCATCTATCATTCTAATTGAGGAATCTCCATCAATATTGTACCATTAACAATTACGGGGCATTGGGAAACTAGTGTTGTCGAGCCTTGGATGGCTAGTTGAGTCACAAGGCGATGGCGTCGAGCTGCGCTAACTTAATTAGCTCGAGTTAATTGCTTGTTAATTGACACACTCGTTGAGTCAGTAACTTTGATATCTTTTCCTTATTAATAATTGCCTTGTCTAGTGATAAGTATTTCAGTCATTATTCTAATTGTTATTTTGTTCCTTATTAGAATAGGTTCTTTTTTTGGTAGGAGTTTGGAGTCCATATTTAAGACAATTGATGTGCTTGTTTTGGATCATTGAAATTTTGTTTAATAAAAATTCTAAAGGTTTTACCCTTTGGCCGTCAACACCTTGTTGTATTTTCCATCGAAAGCTTACAGATTGTGTTTGAGAGTTCTTGTTCTTAGTTCATTGCGTCGGTTGGTATCACGAGAGACGACTACGATCGGTAACATGCCTCCAAGACCCGTACCCACTCCGGAGAGGCGACGCTTGAATGAGAATGCTCGATCCGCCAACAGATCGACTTGTTGGCCCAACAATTCGGCGATTTACGCGCTTCAAAACCAGACACATCATGGACATGCTTTTTCGGGCGATTTCTGGCAGACGGCGGCGTCACTCATAACGCTCCTCGTGGTCCCGATCGTGGCATCGGTGTGGCACCTTTTGTGACGGACTTCACGGATGATGAAACGAAAGCGTGGACAACCCGTTTGCCCGGTTTGCTCACAAAGATGATCTCGAGGCGACAACGGTAAACACACGATGATTCGTCGTTGGGAACATAGTTTCAAAATTGACATTCAGTTTCATGGCACCCTCGGCCGACGAATTTCGGATTGGATGGTTTCGTGGATGAAATCTTAGATTTCAGGGCGTCACGGCCGATAGGCGTGTGGCTCTTGTTGTGACTCGGCCGAGGGCGTGCTTCTCGCGTGGTGGCAACAATCGAAAACCATGCGTTTCGACAGAGTAAACCCAAACTTACATCTTGGGAAAAATTTAAGACCAAGTTGCGCAACGAGTTTCTTCCTTTCAACTACTCGCGCACTCTCTATCAAAAGTTTCAGTAGCTACGACAGGGTAGTCGCACCATTGATGCTTACTTAGATGAGTTTTATCAATTACTTGTTTGCTCTGACGTTCGTGAGACGGATGATCAGTTAGTCTCACGATATATTGGGGGCTTACGTCTGCAATATCAGGATGTCTTAAATATGTTTTCTCCTTCTTCGGTATCTGAAGCGCACCAACGCGCTGTCCTGTATGAGAAACAATTACTTCGGCGTTCTCCATTCCCATTACCTTCATCTGGAAACCACTTTGACCGTTCCCCAACAGGTTCACAAATTAAACCCGCCCCTACCCTCCCTTCTGGAAGTCGTGCGCAGGGCGACCTTGGGTTTCTACGCTCTTCATCATCGCCATCTCCACAGTCTAATTCTCGCAACCCGCGTTGTTTTAATTGTGGCGATCCAAGCCATCTTCAGTCCGCTTGTCCTAAGCGCGCAAGCACTCGCGCATTATATGTCGATGATGTGTGTGATGCTGATTTTTCATCTTCCCCAGTCTATGATGATGACATCTCCGCTCAACCACGAGGAATTTCTCCATGGGGACGTGGGTCAACTCTTGGTGCTTCAACGGGTGTGTTTGACCACGTCGTGAAGATGATGATTCAATGCAACGCCACAAATTATTTGAATCCACTTGCCTTTGTTCAAGGTAAAATTTGTCGCTTTATTATTGATTCCGGTTCTTGTGAAAAGCGTGGTTGCGCAGATGCCATCCGAGAAACTCAATCTTTCTCTTGAACCACATCCTACACCTTATTCTTTGGCCTGGCTCCAACGCGACAATGAGATCAGCATTACTCGTCGTGTCCCGCTCACTTTTTCTATTGGTGGAAAATATCTTGATAGTGTGTGGTGTGATGTGGTTCCCATGGATGCTTTGTCATCTCCTCCTTGGTCGCCATGGCAATATGATCGGCGTCATTCATGATGGTCGCCAAAATACGTCTGACTTCTTATTTCATGGGCGAAGGTTACATTACTTCCTCGGGCCTCCACGTCCACCTCCCACCGATGCGCACCCCCGTGTTCTTTCAATATCATACTCAGCTTTTGCCCGTGCAATGGATGCTTCGTCATTTGTTCTATTATTGGTATCTCGTGACGTGTCCGAGTCCCGAATGTCCCATCTGTTGTGGCGCCTTTGTTGTCCGAATTTGCTGATATTTTCCCGGATGAACTTCCACCAGGCCTTCCGCCCTTGCGCATGATTCAACATCAGATAGACTTTATACCGGGCGCCAAGCTACCTAATCGCCCTCATTACCGCATGAGCCCATCTGAACACGAAGAGCTTCGGCGACAGATTGAAGAGTTACTACATCGTGGCCATATTCGGGAAAGTTTGAGCCCGTGTGCTGTTCCGGCTCTCCTTATTCCAAAGAAAGACGGCGCGTGGCGAATGTGTGTTGATAGTCGGGCACTTAATAAAATTACGGTGCGTTACGCTTTCCCATTCCCGTTTAGATGATTTATTGGACCAACTTGGCGGTGCCACGGTGTTCAGAGAACTTCGATTTGAAAAGTGGGTACCATCAAATACGATTCGTCGGGTGACGAGTGGAAAACAGCGTTTAAGACTCGTGAGGGCCTTTTTGAATGGCTTGTTATGCCATTTGGTTTGTCAAATGCTCCTAGCACGTTTATGCGCATCATGAATCAAACTCTTCGTCCTTTAATGGTTCGTGTGTTGTCGTTTATTTCGACGACATCTTAGTTTATAGCAAATCGGTTCACGACCATTTAGCTCATCTCCGAGCCGTTTTATCTATTTTACGCACATGTGAGTGCTTCTACGCTGCCCCATCGAAATGTGTTTTCTTGACGGAAAATGTTTTATTCCTGGGGTATCGTGGTGCCGCACGGGCATTGGTGTTGATGACGCAAAATTGCGGCCATTCAAGATCGTGGCGGTTCCAACTACACTTACGGAAGTGCGTAGTTTTCATGGGTTGGCATCTTTTTATCGTCGTTTCATCCCGCATTTCAAGACTATTATGGCTCCCATTACCGATTTAATGCATGGAAAATCTTTCTCTTGGCCTCATAAGTGCAATGACCTTCACCGATATTAAACACAAATTAACGCATGCTCCCTTGCTTGCATTACAGTTTTACATCCTTTTGAATTGCTGGTGTGACGCTTCTAAGGTCGGAATTGGTGCGGTTTTAAGTCAACATGGTCATCCTATTGCTTATTTTAGTGAAAAACTGAATGCTACTCGGGGTCGTTATAGCACCTATGATATTGAATTTTATGCTGTCGTACGGGCGATTCGTCATTGGCGGCATTACCTATTCCATCGCGAATTCATCCTTTACACTGACCATGAAGCTCTTAAGCACATTAATTCTCAAGATTCTTTGTCGCGCGCGTCATGCGGCATGGTCGGCATTCTTACAACAATTTACCTTTGTGGTCAAACACCAATCTGGCATTACAAATAAGGTGGCAGATGCTCTTAGCCGTCGTCACAGTTTATTGGTCGATATGCGCATTGAGGTACCAGGTTTTGATTCTTTCCGTGAACTTTATGCCACTGACTCTTTTTTTAAGATCATCCTTTCTTCCTTGGCTCGTGGCGATGCTTCCGATTTTATCCTTCACGATGGATTCCTTTTTAAAGGCATTTGTTTGTGTGTTCCTATGTGTAGTCTTCGCTTGCGTTTAGTGGCTGAACTCCATTCCACGGGTCATGTGGGCAGGGACCGTTCTATTGATTTGGTTCGGCGGCAATATTTTTGGCCAACGCTTCGACGTGATGTTTCACGCTTTGTTGCGAGGTGTAGAATATGCCAGGTTTCCAAAGGCACCTCCACGAATGCTGGATTATATCGCCCATTACCGATTCCCTCTCAGCCATGGGGTGCGTTGAGTATGGATTTTGTTTTGGGTTTGCCGCGTACTCAACGTGGTCACGATTCTATTTTTGTGGTGGTGGATCGATTCTCCAAAATGGTGCATTTTATCCCTTGTAAGCGGTCAGCAGACGCGGTTCATGTGGCTCAACTCTTCTTTCGCGAAGTTTATCGCCTTCATGGTTTACCCGTTTCCATAGTCTCTGATCGTGACACCCGTTTTCTTAGTCATTTTTGGCGTTCCTTGTGGAGCATGGCTAACACCGAGCTTCACTTTAGCAGCGCGTACCATCCCAGACGGATGGCAGGGAGGTGGTCAATCGCTCTTTGGGTAATTTGCTGCGTTGCTTGGTTGGCGACACTCCTCGTGCTTGGGATATCAAACTTAGCCAGGCTGAATTTGCACATAATCTGGCCCTCAATCGCAGCACGGGTTTGAGCCCATTTCAGGTGGTTTATGGCTTCCTCCCTCGTGCGCTGTTGATCTTTTGACCTTGCCATCGCGCGCACACGTGAGGACCGTCGCGCAGATTTTATGGCTGATCTTTGCCAAGTTCATGCAGCTACGCGGGCCAAACTGGTTGATACCACAGCAAAATATAAACGTGCAGCTGATACGCATCGTCGTCAATTAGAATTTTCGGTTGGTGACTATGTTTGGGCTGTTCTTACTAAGGATCGCTATCCATACATGAATATCATAAGTTGTGCGCTTGCGTAAAATAGGTCTGTGGAGATTAGGAGAAAATCAATCCCAATACTTACAGATTAATGCGGCCGCTTAACCATCTTCGCACGTCGATGTCTTCAATATGTCATTTAATTCCGTATCATGGTGAGAACTCCTTTTGGCAGGACCGACTTTGATTCGAGGGCGAATCATCTTCGAGGAGGAAGAATGATGGCGTCGAGCTGCGCTAACTTAATTAGCTCGAGTTAATTGCTTGTTAATTGACACGGCTCGTTGAGTTGTAACTTTGATATCTTTTCCTTATTAATAATTGCCTTGTCTAGTGATAAGTATTTCCGGTCATTATTCTAATTGTTATTTTGTTCCTTATTAGAATAGGTTCATTTTTGGTAGGAGTTTGGAGTCCATATTTAAGACAATTGATGTGCTTGTTTTGGATCATTGAAATTTTGTTTAATAAAAATTCTAAAGGTTTTACCCTTTTTCGTCAACAACACCTTGTCGTATTTTCCATCGAAAGCTTACAGTTGTGTTTGAGAGTTCTTGTTCTTAGTTCATTGCGTCACAAGCATAGCCCACAATTTTGAATAAAGAATCCATGTCATGTAGCAATGAGTCTAAATAAGCATCATTCATTAAATAATTAAAGTACATGAAATCATAGCAATAAAACATTCAAGTTTGTGTTAAAAAAACATAACAACAAATAAGAACAAGAAAAAGAAAATATCACCAATCAAGAATAAAAAACGGAAGATAAATCACAAATACTCTTCACAAATAAAATGCATCAACAAAGGGATATGAAGAAAATACACCGATCTTTAGTTTTTCACTTGTCAAATCTCAAGCAATGAAACATCGTGTTTCTTTTCCCGCTTTCGGGAGATATAGTTTACGTGGAAACCTCTTCCAAGTAGATAAATTTTAAGTGGGAAAGGGTTTTGTGTTGCTCTCTCCATCTTACCCTAATGTTATCTCATTACCTTTAACTTTTAAAATTTAAATTGAAAAACCCAAAATTTTGGGGAAGGCTTGGTTTGGAAAAAAATATAAAGTAGATCTCAACTTGATAAGGATCAAAATCGGCTTTAAACTAAGAGCTAGTCTCTGTCGGACCGTCTAACAGATCTAGATCCGTTAGATGGGTCTAAATATCTATCCATTTGCAGACTTGACCTGGATCTGCGAAAAAATAAAAAAAAAACTAAATTAAAATTATAAACCAGGGCTCCCTGCAAAAACAGAAACGTCGGATTCGTCGAGATCTGTTCTTCGTACTATGTTTGGTACAACAATCTGAAATTCTCGAATAGGAATTTGTCGATGTCGGAGAGCATCACGGCGTCGCCGCTTCCTTGAGAAGATGAAGGAATTATGTCGGAAGGTGGTAATGGAGGCGCGAAGTTAGGAGATGGAGGAGATTCACACGGAGTGTGTGAATGAGCTGCATGCAAAATAGATTCTGAATTATTACAAATTGGAGGAGAATATGGTAAGTTAAGTGGAGAGCTTATTAGATTAGTGGATGGTTCACGTGAGTGGGGAGAAAGTGGAGAATTTGTTGGAGAAATTAAAGCAATGGCGATGATGGTGGAATTATAGATAAAATACTATCTAGGAAATTACTAATACTTTTTCTAGAAACTACTAATACTTTTTCGAGGGACAACTAATACATTTCGGGAGAAAAATTTAATTATACTTAGGGAAACTACTAAAATACTCTCTAGGAATTACTAATACTTTTTCGATGAACTAATAATACTTTTTTGAGAATTTGCTACTACATTTGGGAGTATATTCATGAGAAATACTAAAATACTCTTGAGGGAACTACTAATACATTTGAAGAATCTGTTAATACTTTCTAGAAGGACGGCTAATCCTTTTCGGAAGAATTTGTTAATACATTTCGGGAGAAAATTTTAATTATATTCAGGAACTACTAATACTTTTCGAGGAACTACTAATATTTTTGAGGGATTTTGTTAATACATTTTGGGAGTATATTCGGGAAAATACTAAAAACTCTTCAAAGAACTACTAATATAAATTTAGGAAGAATCGCTAATACTTTTTAGAAGGACAACTAATACTTTTTGAACGACTAATACGGTGGTCCTTGAAAATTACTAAACACCACCGCTAACATTACGAAATACCACGGGTCAGCGGGTCAAATCCGTCTAACGGATCGACCGTTAGACGGTTTGATAGGAGTTTTTGTGTTAAACTAATAGATTTTCTTAAATTTGGGTCCCATTATAAAATTCTCCTTTTTTTTATTTGTATGCTTGCATGTACCATGCCTGCCCTTATCATTTAAATAATTGTCTCATGCATTTTCTTATCACGAATGAATTAATAAAAAAGAAAAAAATTACCTTCCATACCATAGGATTTTCAGTTTCCCACTTCTTTGTTATTGGTTTTACTTTTCTACAACTTTTCTGTATTTTATTTATTTTTAGGTTTTTTATTTTTAGTACCAGATCTATATGTATTTTGTTGGTTTGGTAATTGGTACCTCACATTTTCTAGTTACTAATTTAGTATTCATACTTCATATTTTTTTTATAAATTGGTATCTATTCACTTTTCAGGTCGAAAATGCCCCCAAGAAACATAAGTATACTCAAAATGAATTTTTGAGTATACTTATTTAAATTATAAAATCAATTAAAATTATAATTAATTTTAATTAAAAAAATAAAAAGAAGTTTCTAAAAATATTAATGATTTTTAGAAAAAATAAAGTTAATTACATTAAATTATAAAATTAATAAACATAAATTTAAATTTAATTAATCGAAAAGAAAAATAAATTTAGTTATTAAAAATTAAATTGAAAATTAAATAATTTAAAAATTAAAATTAAGATAGTAAATAAGAAAATTATAGCAATCTTTTATTAATATATTAATTTTTGATTAGTTTGTTAATTGAATTTTAAATAAATAATTAATTAAACTTTTTTTTACATTTAAGAATTTAATAATTTAATTTAAATAATAATAAGTTATTTCCTAATTAAATTTATTTTTTAAACTTAATACTTCTAATTAAAACTTAACTTTTTAACAAAAATAAAAAAAAAATCTTGAGGACATTTTCGTCCGTAAAAGTGAATAGATACCCATTTATTAAAAAAAAAAACAGTGAAGTATGTGTACTAAATTGGTAACTTGGAAATGTCAAGTATCAAACCAGCAAAATGTCTATAGGTCAGATACTAAAAAATCAATAACCCTTTTATTTAAGATAAAAAATTCTCATCATAAATAAATTAATTTATTATGAGGATAGGGGAAAATATATTTTATTATCAATTTATATATTCTCGTACATATATAAAATTATTATTTGAAAAAACTGTTGTAAAATTTAGCCAAGTAAATAAATTAACATTTTTATATTGCTTTTTATGTGTGTGTTTGTGCTTTGCAGTCAGATCTTTTGGTAATTTGGGACGCTACAATAAAAAGGGATATCGTCCTGCTTTCTTAAGAAAGGTGACACAAGGGGAAGAACTAGAATTTAGTTTCATTTTGATTTTTGATATTAAATTATGAAATATATGAATAATCAATTTGTGTCTAAAATTGTGCAGGAGGACCTTCAAAAGGCTACAACTACATTAATAGGACCAGAGGAAACTAAGAGAGACAAAATTAAGGTTTTTTTTTTTTATTATTCTATTTTTTTTTGTTGTCGCATATACTATGTTTAGTTTTTTTTTTTTTAACGAAATACTATGTTTAGCTTGAGTATCGTGTTTTTCATATCATTGGTAGGTTGCTGCTCTTGAAGATATTATACAAGAAATGAAGGTAAGAAGCTTAGACTATGACACATTTATTTTATTTTTGGGTCTTCCTTCTATCTAATGTATGGTGTTGGATGGAGGCTAAATTGCAATATTTATCCGTAATTATAAATTGGTGGCAAAATCTATCAAATAAAATTCACGTTTTGCAAAACGACAACATTAATGCAATTGAAAGAAATTGCAAATTGGATCTTTTTCCTAATCCGAAATTGAATATTTACCCAAAAAAGGTCGGACCCTCGATTAAGGCTGAAAAATGAACCAAATTACTCGATATTCAATTCAAGGTAGATAGATAAAAACCCGTTTGAGCTCCATTCATTAATATAACAAACCAAACTTGAACACATTTTTCATTCAATAAAATGTAAAACTCGGCTCGAGCTAGACTCAATCAGTAGAAAAAGAATAAAATAAATAGAAAAATATCAAGCTACTCGAGCTCGATTCATGTTCGGCTTGACTAAAGCTCGTTCGAGCTCAATTTGATTAATAATTTGTCCAAATTCAAACACAATTTTTTAAAGTTCGATTAAAACTCAAACAAGCTTGAACAATGCTATGTTTGACTCGACTTGACTGTTTTATACCCTTACCCTCAATTCATCCAATACGTTTCAAATTTTCAGTTAGAAAAGACTCAATTCACCATTTTTCTTTTCAATTGTAGGGTCTTTTTGGCAACATATGATTTTTATCGGACCAATTTTACTTGAGTTGTAGTGAAAAATAGGATAAAAAAAGATTAACCTAAAGTTTTTTTAAGTACAACTTGAAAGGAGTGGGTGCAGTGGGAATTGAATCGAATCCAGATAAAAATATAGGAAATTGAGCATTAAACTACTTTCGCGACACTCGATCCGCAAAGATTAACCTAAAGTTAATCTACCGATTAATGGATTGCTTTCCTTTTTATACTGTGAACCAACAATTTTATGATAAATGGAAGGTAATTTGAGAAAGAAAAAAAAAAGTCATATATTTTGCAGGATAGCTCAACATCAAAGTCGAATGATACAATATTCATAGCACCTGGAATCACATCGTGGACATGGTTTCGTGAAGCAACAACAAAGCCTTTTAAATAAAGGTTCACTTGCGCATCGCGTGGTTGGATTAATTCCCACCTTCTCTTCTCATGATTTGTGTTAAAATAAATTCACTTGCTAGCTACTTTTATATATTATCCTTTTCATTTTCAATAAGAGTTATTTTTATCAAATGAAATAATGTAGTTAATTATTCAATTTAAGGGTACTCATGCTAGCTAATGGTTTGAGTGTTATGTTTCACTTGTTACTCTTGGGAACTGCACATAATCACAAACTGATTGATGTATGATTTAATGTTTTTTATTTGATTGCTTCTTTTGAAAAATCGTGAGCGCTAAGATGAGAGTAATTCGTTTGGTTTATATTAGAGTGTCAATTTAGGCCGGCCCAATGGGCGCCCGACCCCTAAGTTAAGGCGGTGGGCCTGAAAATTGAGGCCCAAAAAGAACCGGGCCTATTTGGCCCGGCCCAATGGGTGGCCCGATGGCCCGATCGGGCTCGAGCCATATTTGGCCCGGTTTTTTGGGCTTTTTTGGCCCGACATTTCCCT
Organism: Rehmannia glutinosa; assembly: GCA_016081115.2. Classification (NCBI taxonomy): domain Eukaryota; kingdom Viridiplantae; phylum Streptophyta; class Magnoliopsida; order Lamiales; family Orobanchaceae; genus Rehmannia; species Rehmannia glutinosa. The sequence goes on from JABTTQ020001383.1 coordinate 95,751, forward strand.
TCATAATATATATATGTATGCATGTATGTATAATTTTCTTGTGGCTCTGGGTACTCGTTAGTTGAGTTGATCATTCCTTCAAATTGGTCATTCCTTGAATTATTTGACCCCATATTTTGCCTGTTGTTTTCTCTGTGAATGCCTTTATTGGTCATTCCTTGAAATTGAGTCGAGTGGACTCACGATTTGTAATTGTTCTTGGAGCTCTTCCTTTATAATAATATCGTTTTGAGAAAAAAAAAACACATCATTTTATTAATTTAAATTAAATATCTTGATATAAGTATAACTTTTAAGTTCTAGTAAGTGTTACAATCTAATTTATAATTTAAATAAACATATTAATATACATTTTTAATTTAAAACATATTTAAAAAAATATTAAATTCGGGCCATTTTGGCCGTGGTCCGATGGCCCATAGAAGGCCAGGATGGGCCTAAAAATAGAGGCCCGAGAGGTCTTTGGCGGCCGGCCGGCCCGGCCCGAGTTGGCCCGGTGGGCGATACCGGCCAGACCGGCCCGCCCGCCTGGTTGCCACTCTAGTTTATATCTTTGTTGTTGGAGATGGAAGCTAGGGTTTCAAATTTCTCCTCTAAAAATATGTCCTCTTCTCTTTTCTATTTCCTCTTTGTCGTCGACTTTTGATGATGAAGATTGGTTTTCCGGTCGGTTTTTCCGGTCTTTCACATGACAACGATCTTTTCCCAGAAAGTTTTTCAATCCTTTCACATGGTACTTCGTCTTCTATGGGGGGATGTCCTCCCTTCTCGCTTTTGATGCCCAATGAGTTGCAACCTCTCTTTGGTGGTTAACATGCCCATGGTTCCCACAAAAGTACATGTGGTCCCTTCCCTGGTGGCCTCCTCTCCCACATGGTGACATCGGTGGTCCCCCTTGGAGGCCAATCCTCAAGTAACGGTCCTTCCAAAGTATCCTGCTATATCTAGAGGACACCAAACTTCAAGAGAAAAGAACGTGCCCACAATATTTGGAATATAAGACTCGGAAAGACCAAGTTTGAACCAACCAAGGGCTCTCGCTCCCGCGATTCGGCTGAAGGTTGAGTTGTTAACAAAGACAAGAATCAAGGAGCCGCTCACAAAGGACCGCACAAAGAAGCACGTTACATGGATCTGGCACTCGACTTAGGCTACCCCATGAGAGCAACATAAGAATACTGAAGAAGTTGAGGAAGCAGCTCACTCAAATCAGTCATTAACAAGCTCCACTAAAAGCTATGTGCTACTACAGACACCAAAGGAAGATTATTCATATGGTTGGAGTCATCAGCATAACTTCTGCAGGCTCTAAAGAGAAAGGCGAGCGCTCCAGGACAGACACAACGATCAAGTATACTGGCGAGATCAACCTACCACTCTTATAGGGAATGAATACCCCACACTGTATCACGAAGATGATTCCAGAGTGCCACAACTATTGAAGATCTCAAGACTGCTGGGTAATTTTACGTTAAAGAAGAGCTAGCTCCCCCGACAGGACAATAAGAGTGCCACACCACCTTAGGAACCGCCGGATCTCGCTAGCTTATGCAAGTATCTCAAATCATTCGGGCATTCTCGCTCAGAAAACCTCATCCCACTAAGACAGGATGGAAAGGCTCTCAAGTGATGTTTCATGCTCCCGAGAGAGGAAGGGCTCTCTCTCGAGGGAGTCCTCGTAAATCAATCTCTCCGGTGATGCTTCGCCTCCTAGGGGATGGGCTCCTCTCGAGGAGTCCCCAGTAAATAAACCTCTCCCGGAGATGCTACGTGCTCTCGAGAGATGAGAGGCTTTTTCATGATCTCGCACTCCGGAGAGAAGGGACTTCCTCACGGGAGATTTCTCGTAAATAAACCTCTCCGAGGAGATGTTACGTGCTCTTGGAGAGAAGGGTCTTCAACTCGGGAGAGTCCCTCAGTAAATCAACCTCTCCGGAGATGCTACACATTCTCTCGAGAGGATGGGCTTCCTCATGGGAGAGTCCCCATAAATAAAATTCTCCGGAGGTGTTACATGCTCCGGGAGGAAGGGCTCCATCTCGGAAGAGTCCCCATAAATCAACCTCCAGAGACGTTACAACGCTTCCGAAGAGGAGGGGCTTCCTCATGGGAGAGTCCCGTAAATAAACCTCTCTAGTGATGCTACGCGCTCCCGGAGAGGAAGGGCTTCCTCAAAGGGAAGTGTCCATAAATAAACCTCTACAAAGAAAGCTACGCTCTCCCGGATAGGAGGGGCTCCTTCACGAGGGAATTCCGTAAATAAACCTTTCTAGTGACGCTACTCGACTCCGGAGAAGAAGTGCTTCCTCACGGGGAGTCCTAGCAAATTAAACCCCATTCGGCCTAAGACTCCGGATGGGAGGGATCTCCTCACTAGGGGGTCGTAATAAATTTTCCTCCTCTAGATAAGACCCTGGAGGGAAAAGGAGCCTCATAAGGGGTTCCCTGTAAGGCCAAAATGCTAACACGTGTGGGGGAGCGGTCAAAGATTCTCCAAACACAAGACAAACCCGATATCTTTACACCGGATTAGCTCGCAATGCTTCATCCCCGCAACACCAGGAGCTAGGGGCTTATGTTGGGGACAATGACGATATTTAATTAATTAATATATAATTCAATTTGTACATATTTATTTAATATTAATTGCCAATTGGTGTTAATAAATAAACCGGCTCAATGATATATGGGGTGGCCCATAGGCCGATTTCTTCTACACGGTCATGGGGCCCATCTCTCGGGTATAAAAAGGTCCATCTTATTATCGTAAGTTAATTAATTCATAATCCCGCTACGCATTATTATTCAAGATTTATTTACTTTCTTATTCTTTCGTTCACCATATTGACTTGAGCGTCGGAGGGCCTCCCCGACAACCCCCGGGGACCCCTAACATTTGCGCGTGTGTGCAAACAAGTTCCAAATCGAAGGATTTTCCATCTCTCGCAGAAGCAGAGGCGTGAAGACTTCCCCATCGGGAAGAGGATGGGCGTGAAGACTTCCCGCCGGGAGGAGGATTGACGTGAAGACTTCCCCATGGGGAATTGATTTTGATCAACTCCGTTGAGTTTGAGTGATCCGCCTAAAAGCAAGATATCAACTACCAAATATGCCATTTAAATAATAATTAATTTTTTATTGCACATAATATAATTAGTTTTTAATAGTAAATGAATAGAGCGGGAAAGTTGTATTGTTTTTAGTTTTTATTTTTAAAAAAGGCACGTAATTAAGTTATATAGTTACACTTACAAGTAACAACATGTGGTGTTCGGATAATTGAAATTTAACCCAATCACGGGATATAGATTTGTTACTGAAACAAAATCAATTTGAATTGATTTATCCATTTTCGTGGACAAATTGTAATACATATTTTTTGTTGTAGTACGTAACGTAAATACATTTGTTTTCCTTAAAAATTTGGTAAATAAATTTTGTTTTTTTAAAAGATATAGTATGCATATATAAGTTGTAATGTAAAATATAGTACATACATATAGCAAAGTAATCACATATTTGATATGTTTTGTTGTGGACGTACCAATAGTGTGTTGTCACGCAATTGGCTTTACGACCTATTTTTCGCCATCTTAGGGACAAAGAGGCTCACCATTAAAAGAGTCGAGAAAGTTTAAACCTTTTATATTTTTCAACCCTGGAAAAGTAATCAGAAGCCTGCCTCATCTTCATCTCCATTCATATTGGTAAGACAATATTTTAATTTTGAGAATTATTTATATTTATTATTTTATTTTCATTATTAGCAAGAATTATTTCTTTATCTTTATATTTTTGCTCTAGGGTTTTATTCTCTTTACGGTAAAATATTATTGTTCTTCTATCTTTGTCGAACAATTTTTTTCCATTAATTTTCAACCCATTAATTATATATTCATGTTATAATTTGTTGATAGTTGATGTGTAGAATACTAGAATTTAACAATTTATTATTTGTGTTTGGTTTCTTTGAGTTGGAGCAACAATATGTAATTGAATTGAAAGATTTGATACGGTACTAATAAACTTTATTTATATATTTATTTTGAATAGACAATTAAGAATGCATCCTACTCGGAAATATCAACTGGATATGAAAAGCGTAAGAAAAAAACACGTCGAAGAATTTATTGTGTCTCAAAGAGGTGCACTAGATAGATTTATTGTAAAAGAACCTTCAAACCCGTTACTTGATGGTAATGGATCACATGAAGACTTAGCCTTTGAAAATAGCAAAGATGAAAATGTGAATGAGATTAAAAGTAATCAAAGTATTGATGACTTGGAAAATATTGGTGATGTTGATCTTGTAAGCTTGGAATATCATGATAATGTTGACCATGCTAATATCTGATGGTGATGGAGATGACATTATTGATCTAAAAGTGATGATGATGATCTTAATACGGTGAATGAAGAACCAAGTTCTCAATTTCGCCGACATCTTTGATCCAAGAAATTGGGAGAATTTGGATCTAAAGTGTAAGGATCTATTAGTCGAAAATGGTCCTATAAGAGACGTATCAACAGGAAAAGGTCCCAAAGATGAATCAAAGAGGCGTTTTCTTTAGATTTCTACACTCGAATTTTACCAAATGGTCGAAACACCATAGAGATTGGTTGGTGTATTCAAAAGCACTTGACAAAGCATTTTTGTTTTTGTTGCAAGTTGTTCACAAAGGGACCTCAACCAAGTCAATTAGCAAATGAGGGATATTGTGATTGGGCACATTTTGGTAATAGACTTAAAACACACGAGTGAAGTATTGAGCATGTTAACAATTATTCTAGTTGGTACGAGTAACGGATCAGATTGGAGAAGGTAAAACAATTGATATTGCTAATCAAGACCAAATCCGAAGGCAAAAATGCATTGGAGAATGGTATTGCATCGCCTAATCTCACTTGTGCGATTTTTGGCTAAACAAAACTTAGCATTTCGTGGTAGTAATGAAAAGTTGTACGATGATAGCATTGGAAATTTTATGTCCTGATTGAAATGATTGCAGAGTGGGATCTTGTGATGAAGGGGCATCTTGAAAGCAAGGTACATCATCATTATCTTAGCCACAAAATTCAGAATGAGTTGATATATATGTTAGCTTCAAATCAAGAATTGTATCCTTACAAAAATCAAAGAAGCTAAGTTCTTTTCTCGTGATACTCGATGGTACTCTGATGTTAGTAACCAAGAGCAAATGACTCTAGTTATAAGATGTGTTGATGTTCTTACAAGTCCAATAAAAGTAGAAGAATAGTTTTTGGGGTTTTTGAATGTGAACGATACATCGAACAAGGATTGCTTGAAGAGTCGCAAAATGTGTTGAATAATCTTGGTCTTGATATTGATAATGTCGTGAGGGCAATGATATGACAATGGGCAAATATGAAAGGAAGACATCAAGGCGTTCAAAGAAATCTTACGGATATAAATCCTAGAGCAATGTACACTCCATGTGGTTGTCATTGTTTGAACTTAACACTTTGTGATATTGCAAATTCTTGTGGTAAAGCAAAAGACTTTTTTTGGAGTGATACAACGGATTTATACGTTATTTTCTCATTCTACAAAGAGGTGGAAGATTTTGGTAGATCATGTGACACTAAAAGGTTTAACTCAAGCCATTATCCACCACTCGATGGGAAAGTCGTATTGAAAGTGTGAAAGCCATAATACTTCAAATTGAAGAAGTGAAAAAGCTTTACTTCAACTTGCGTAAAGAGATACCGATTCTAAAATAAGGAGTGAAGTTAAGTATTTGGCAACATTTGAACTTGGAAACTTTGAATTTTTGATAGGCATGGTTATTTGGTACAACATATTGAGTAAAGTTAACTTTATCAAGCAAAAGCTTGCAATCGAAGATATGCTTATTGATGTTGCTATGATCAAGGTTAAGGGGCTAATTGCCTCATTTGAAGAGTGTAGGAAAAGCGGATTTAGAGAAGCCATCAATAATGCAAAAGGGCTTGCTTCATCAATGGAGATTGACCTATTTTTTCCGAGAGGAGGCAAATATATAGAAAAAAACATTTTGATGAGCTTTCACGTGAGACTTCTCAACAAGTATCTCCAGAGGAAGATTTTAGAGTCCATTACTTCTTATATATAGTTGATCGACAATTGGCTCATTGAAGAAAAGGTTTGAACAATATGAAGAATATGAAAATCTGTTTGGATTTCTTTTCACGATTGATAGATTGAATTCATTGATTAATGGGGACTTGAAGGCTAAATGCAAAAACTTGAAACAAAATTACAAAAAAAAAAAAAAAAAAAGAAAGAAAGTGCGGGACAAGATACTTTAGATTTGGATGGAGATGATTTGTATCGGGAATTAAAGATAATGCAACATATGCTACCAAATGAAGCAAAAACAACGAGTGCAATTCTAAAATTTTTTCAAAGAACGAATTGATTCCCCAATGCATTCATTGCATACAAGATATTGTTAACTATTCCGTGGATATTGTATTCTGCAGAAAGAAACTTTTCCAAATTAAAGTTGTTAAAGTCATGTTTGAGATCAACAATGGCGCAAAACAAGATTGATTGCATTGTCCTTGATTTCAATTGAGAGTGAATTTCTAGAAAAACTTGACTATGAAAAATTGATTGATGACTTTGCGAGAAAAAAATACAAGAAGATCGATTTTTCATAGTTAATTTATTAGTAGTTTTTTTGTCCTTCTTTTATTGTAATTATATTGAACGATCTTTTTCATAATTTATTTTAATAAGACTAAAATATTAAAGTTGGAGTATGATATGTTGGGTATTACATATCTTATTGTATATGTTAAATCAATGAAATTACATTTATAATATTGACTTTTTTTTTTTGCAAACACTAGGGGCCCCATTTTTTTCTTTGCTTGGCCACTCAAAACCTAGGACCAACTCCGGAGGCCAAAAAGACCACTTTTATGCCTAAGGAGGATGTTACATGTGCAAAGGATCGCATCCCATACACGATTGTCCTAAGTTAGGAACTTTTGCATGCCGTGGTGGAGGAACACGGTGTCGAGGAAATAACACCCAAAGAACCAAGTAGGATTGGGGCATTACAACTTCTCAATGCTCTTAATACCAGAGATGTGTCTACTACATCAAGCAAGGAGTTGATGTACGTGGAGGTGCGTATCAATGGGAAGCCTACCAAACTAATTGTAGACACGGGAGCTTCAAACAACTTTATGGATGTTAATGAGGCTAAGAGATTAGGCCTACAAAGTGGAAAAAATGGGACGGATGGATGAAGGCTGCCAATACAAAATCCATACCCTTAAAGGTACGACTCAAGGTGTTGATCTCTGCCTTGGTGTTTGGAAGGGCCAATCAAACTTTTCAATAGTGCCGATAGATGACTATAAGGTGGTGCTTGGGATATACTTTTGGCACAAGGTGTGTGCTATTCCCATACCTTCCCTCAATAGTGTGTGGATTCTTGACAAGCATTCACCATGTATAATACCTACTACCACCGGTGAACATCAAGACACAAAGAAGCCAAATTATTTTTCGGCCATGAGGTTGATAGAAGCCACCACGAAAAAGGTTTGTCGTCGTAAGAGAAAGAAGATGACACATGATAAGTATGGCAATGAGGGCGTCACCAGATTGGGTGGGGGAGAATGTCACGCAGTTGGCCTTTACGACCCATTTTTCGCCATCTTCCGGGACAAAGAGGCTCACTATTGAACGAAATCCATTGTCTAGAATCACCTAGCATGATTCTAGAATGGTCTAGAATATTGTAGAAGAATCTGGAATGTTCTAGAAGAGTCTAGAACATTGTAGAAGAGTCTGGAGTATTGTAGAAGAGTCTTGAATATTACAGAAGAGTATAGAATATGGTAGAAAAATGTAGAACATTGTAGAATGTTATAGATTAGTATGGAACTATGTAGAAGGTTGTAGATTAGATTAGAGAATTATAGAATACTTATAGAATATGTAGGAATTATGTGGAGACTTAGGAGAACTTCTCCCAACCGTTGGATCAAATGAATCACTACCGTCCATTAAGGAAGTGGAGTAGTATAAATAGGAGTAGGACCTCATTTGCAACCAACCAAGAATCTTGTAAGCAAGTTGAGTTGAGAAAGTGTTCCTTTCCAAACTTTCTTGTGTACTTATTACTCAGCCATCTTCTTACACTTTTTCACACATAAACACTTAGGTGAGGTCGACTTAGCTAATCGCAAGGGGCGATTAAAGGAGCTAAGGCTGCACGGTCGTTGTTGAGGAACAAGTCTGTGACAGTGTGCTCCTGAAAAAGGAGGAGTCGCCACGTGTACCAGGATGAAAATGCCCATGTCAACATCTCTATTAGGTTGGGAAGCATGGTTTTTCTTTGCTGCTGGTGGGATTTGCTATCCGGAACTATTTCAAAAAGCCATAAAGTTTTGGGCAAGTAGCTATGGGAGTAAGTAGAATATGGGGGTAGGAAACAAAACTAAAATAATTAGTTATGGAAAAAATATGGGACGAGACTTTTTGGAAATATGTGTTATGTTTTTCTTGGGAGAATCATCTCATTCTTTGAGAATTGTAATATATTCTACTTGAATTTGTTCTTTGTTTTTGTTCTCAAATTTTCACATACATACAATGATGCAATATTCATAAATCATTTGTCATGTTCTTTTTATATATGCAAACTAGAACACAAAAATATCATCTGCCATGTTCTAAACAAATTTCTTCTGGTTTCTTCCTCTCATATCACTCTAAAAATAGCCATACAAAACTATTATTTTCAATGAAGTAAAATATTATTTTTAATATTTGGACTGTTTATATTACAAAATCTCTTTATATTTCCAAATTACAATTTAAGAAAATAAAACCTCTTAATAGTACTTTTTTTCCAATGCACATACTGAATAAGGTATTTATAAAAGACAAATTTAAATAGAAAATTTATAATTTTGAAATATAGACAATTTTGTTGAAACAAAATAAATAAAACCACTTGCATTATTTTGTCCTTTGTGCCCACATATTTGTGATTTGTGAACTAACGCCACCTTTTTGAGAATATATGTTTTAATTCCATCCATTGAGGACTTCAACAATCTCAATAATTGGATTTAAAAAACTAATAATAGAAAAATCGCTTCAGCCTTCAAGAAGAGACGAAACAATGTGACCACGAAAGGAAAAATAAGTTAAGAGAAAGAAAATAATTATTAGCTTGCTATGTGAAGAAAAATAAGTTAAGACATAAAAATCGATAATTCTTTTTAGAATTCCAATTCTACAACACCAAGAAAAGTACTTGAACTAGTCATTTTTATCGACGAATACAAGAATATTTATTCACTTGCTATGTAATTTACATAAATACTTTTATTTTCTTTTTCAAACTCGTGTAAATATACATTTCCTAACTTTTGTGTATTTAATTGTTATTTAGCCTTCTTTTATGTATATTTACAACATCTCTAAGGGCTAATTTAATTTTAACAGAATATTACATAATAAATTAATTTATTAATAAGTTACCAATTGGAAAAAAATCCAATTTTAAAGGAAAGTTACCATCCTTATTTTTACGTTAGAGAAGGCTTGACACCTATTTGCCTTGATTGGCCTAAATGGCCTGGCCCAACAAGCCCATCGGACCAAGGGCCAAAACCCTCGAATTATTATTGCTAATCTAGCCCAATAATATTTAATATAAAAAAATAGAATTTGAAAAAGAAAAGGTGCAATTTGTCTCTTCTCCGGTTTACAAACACAAACTTATAGTTGGGGCTAAATAAAAAGTCTTTAAAAAACAACAACGCATTTGGTTGGTTTCCATCATTAAAATAATCTTTGACTAACTTCAAAAAATATTACTTTTACTTCAAAGAATATGCATCATTGTTGTTATTGACAAACCGACATTGTTATTGCATTAACAATTTAGTGTTGTGTTTATCTTGTCGCTCTATATTTTTATAGGTGGAAATGGGTTTAAATGACTACTTCTTTAATAACAAAATAAAAACTAGCTAGTTTTTGAGAACAAATACGTTTTAGTCATTTTGACAAAGCAAATGACATTCATATATCCTTTTAGAATATTATTTTGAGTTGTTTAGTTGATGGTAGACGGAACCACATTGCCCCTTGTGGGGGCACGTGCCCCATAAGTTTTTTTCTTTTTCTTTTTCATTTTTTTACTATGTATTTCTTTTAATTGAAGCAAACTATATTTTAATTAGGTAAAATATCAGAATATACCCCATTGATTATTTTCTATTTAGTTACTATTTATTATTTATTTTTAAAAGCAATGTATTAATTTGGTTAAAAATATTGTGCCTCACTAATTTTCTTTGATGTACTTTGTAATTATATTTAGGGATAATTACAAAAAGACTCTTGAGGTTTGGACAAATTACAAAACAAAATCCGAAATATTTCAAAATTACAAAAAGTCCTCTCAGGTTTGATTATGTATTAAATTTAAGAGGGCAAATTGTAATATTCTATAAATATTGGGTTGAAGTATTTTTTCCTTATGAAGAAGGAAAATGTAAGACATAATCAAACCTCAAAGTTTTTTTTTTTTGGTAATTTAAAAAATCTCTAGAATTTTTGTAATTAGCCCAACCTCATGAAGGTTTTTATGATAATCCCTTATATTTATATTGTGTCCCCCTTGTGAAAATTTTTTGGATCCGTCCCCGGAGTTGATCTCCTCTCTTTCTCTACTTCATTTATTTCTCTCTCAAATTTCTCTTGTTTTCTCCTTCAAATTGTTAATTTCGACCATTCAACATTAACATAGTTTGATGGAATCTCAAAACAAAATAAACATTTCATTTTAGTATTGTAATTCTTTTTTCTATTAAAAAATTCGAATCTGTATTTTTCATTTTCATATATGCAATATTGGTGTGAATTGTAGGTCTCGGAAGAGAATTTTGATATATTATATATTCGTAAGCATTTAAAACGAAAAAGTTATGTGGATTCAAACATTTTTAAAGAAAAACAAAATAACGGGGTTAATTGAGAGCAAGTGAATTTTGAAACTAGATCCCAATTATGTAACTCGGTAGGTAACTTCGATATCGTGTTATGATTACTCGATATCGATTACATAAAGATATCGAGTTATCGCTAGTTTGACCAGGCAAACCAATGGCTAGTAAAAGATTAAAAAATCTCGGTTGAATTAACTCGCTATCTAGTTATGTAAATCGGATATCGAGTAATCATAACTTGATATCGAGTTACACAATTGAAACCCTCGTTGTCATCTTCATTCACCCAAAAACTATTAACGAAGCATCAAATTTTCAATACAAACCTAAATTGACTAACCCTAAAAATTCTACGGATCTAACAATAAATCATAACATAAACAACCATGAACTAACTAAATCAACAAGAATTATGAAATTAAAGGAATAGAATGAAGTGATGAGATGCATACTTGTTGGGCCGTTGATAATGTCGCCGAAGAAGCCATTTTTGCTAGTCGTCGAGTAGAACTTTTTCTCCCAAGGTTTTGTCTGTCGAGTTATAAGCGTGTGTGACTCAAGTCGGTCTAAAATGTCTTAAGGGGAAATTTAGGGTTTTCACATGTCAAAATGGATAAAAAATACGTGTTTCGGAAAAATAGCGAGAAAAACATTTTGGAATGTAAGAAGGCCAAAAAACTTGGCCATTGTATATCTTACTTATGATATTGGGGTTCAAAATATATTTGAAGTCGTGTGCTAAAACATTAACTAATATTTTAAGGTATGATGACAAGAGAGTTTGGTACACTTAATAAATTCATGAGGAAGAATTTTATTATTTCCAAAAACAAAAAGTTCGATAATCTACTTTTTTCCTCTTCTTTTCCTTTTTAAATATAATTTACCTATTTTTTCTTTCTCTCTTAATGATGTTTTATTTCATTATTTGTAGATTAGTTTAAGTTCAATTTGACAAGTATAAGCTAATTTTGTGAGTTAAATTATGATGTGACAAGTGTAAGCTAATATTTAATAAAGAAAAATATCTTATTCTCAAAAGATGATAAAAGTATTTATGAAGCAAGTAGAAAATGCAATCTTTACAAATTTGCATAGATAATTTGGTTAGTCAAAATATTTCTTGTCTTGTCGATATGGTTAGTCAAAAATTTATTATTTTATCGCTAGCAATGATTTAACTAGTTTATGGCATAGGCGACTTGGACATGTTGGATACAAAAATTTACAAAATATTTGCAAAATCAACGTGTCAAAGGACTACCCAAAATAAATTTTGAAAATATTGGCTTATGTGACACTTGTCAAAAAAATAAATTAGTTAAAAGTACTTTCAAGCTTAAAAATGAAATTTCACAACCAAACCTCTACAACTTCTTTATCTAGATTTATATGGGGACATTGCACGACAAGTCTAATTGGAAAATATTATATATTCGTTATTATCGATGACCTCTCGATATACTTGGATTATTTTTCTTGCTAATAAAAATAATGTCGCTTATGAGTTTGCTAAGTTGTGTAAACTTATAGAAAATGAAAAAGAAGATACTATCTAATCTATTAGAATTGATTGTGGTGGTGAATTTAAGGGTGAATTTAGAGTTTTATATGAAACCAAAGAATATGCTCACATTCTCGGCTCCTAGAACTCCTCAACAAAATATTGTAACCAAGAGACAAAACCAAACTCTACAAGAAATCTATTGGTCGACGCTCAACGAATTTTCACTTCCAAAATATTTGGGCGAAATCTTAAACACCGTTTGCTATGTGGTAAACCGAGTATATCTTCAACCAAAGTTGAACAAAACTCCATAAAAGGTTTGGAAAGAAAGAACACTAAATATTAGCTACTTCAAGATATTTGGTTGCAAATGTTTCAATCTAAATACCAAGGACAATTGGACAAGCTTGAGCCCAAGGCCGATGAAGAAATTTTATGGGATACTCGACCAAAAGCAAAACATACCAAGTATACAATGTTGGGAAATTTATTGTTTAGATTTTGATGAATGCCATGTAAAACTTAAACTTGAAAGTTGGCACCCCATTTTCCTTGTAATTTGTATTGTAATAGATAGGTGAATATCTTGAGTCAAGTCGCCTATGCCTGGAAATACAAGAAGAAGTGAAGTGAAGACTCACCGAGGAACAGTTGAGTATGGCCAAGAAAGAAGATCAAGGACTCAATGAAGAAGTATTTACTGTAAAATAATTGTTTGAAGAGTCATCAATTCAACCTGAAGAAGCCAAGTCTCAAGTTGAAGTGACGGATGAATCATCCATTGATTGAAGCTAACTCAAAGTCACTGGGGAATATTAGACTACAATCAAGTCTAGACAACCGAACAAGATCCATTGATAAAAGTCAAGAATGTTACTCGGAATAGTAACTGTTAAAGTTGTTGGAAATAAAGTCTTAGTTCGATTGTGTGCAAAAGGAACAAACCAATGGGAAGACTGCACAAGTGTCGAAACGCCGCAATGCTTTGCAAGACATTAAATACGAGGAAATGTCAACATCAAGGATCTGTAACAAGACAAGCCAACGAACAAAAGTGACTTTTGAAAATCACCTATCTCTTCAATGGGCAGATTTTTGAAGTTCACTATAAAAAGGCCGAGGAATCACATTGAGAAAAGGTTACCTTGAACACTGAACCACAAACGAGCAAGCATATTCAAACTTGTCTTTAGCAAAAGAGTACTAAATCAAGTTGGTGTGGCATAAGAAAGTCGAGTCATCCGAATTTCAAGACAATCAACAAACTTGCAAGGAGTCATTTTATAGAAGGATTGTCGGACTCGGTGTACAAGAAGGAAAGTGTTTGTGATGCATGCCAAGTGGGTAGCGAGATGAAATCTTCGTTCAAAGAAAAGTCGATTCTTCATCAACAAGAATATCAGATCTGGCCGCACATGGATTTATTTGGTCTGTTGAACCGGCAAAGATAAGTGGAAAGAAATACATGTTAGTGGTGGTGGATGATTATTCAAGATATATATGGACAATCTTTATGTGCAAAAAGAAGAAAACCTTACGAAGTTACCTCGGTGATGATGAAAAGAGTTCAAAATGAGAAGAGTCAAACCATCATAAAGATAAGATCGATAGAGGAACCGAGTTTGTAAATGGGATAATAACTCAAGATTGTGTTGAAAATGGTATTGCTCATGAACTATCTGCGTGCAAAGGACTCCACACGAGAATGGAGTAAGCGAGAAAGAAAAGCAGAACACTCAAGGAAAGGCTGCTAGAACCAAGTTAGTGAAGCGGGATTGCTAAAAGATTTTGGGTCAAGCCATAAACACCGCATGCTACACTCAAAATAGATGCATGATTAATATACAGGTGACAAAGACTCCCTATGAAATATGGAAATGGAGAAAACGAAATGTTGGGTACTTTAGAATATTTGGATGTAAATACTTCATCCACAACAATGGCAAAGATAATCTAAAGGCTTTTGATGCTAAAGTGATGAAGGTATCTTTTTGGGATACTGGTGAAAGTAAAGCCATAGAGTCTTGAACAAGAGGACTATGGTCACGAAGAGTCTATTCATGTGGTTTTTGATGAACCTAATGTGAATGGAGAAGATATTGAAGAGTTAGGCGATAAGTTGAATCGACCCAACTAAAGAGAAGAGTCCCTACGTTGAAGTTGAAGAAAGCGTTATCAACCAAGATGAAGATGGGATAGTTGCATCTTAAAGACGGTGGAAAATCTGAAATTTGAATGATGATGAAAGAGTCGCTGCTCAAGATAACACAATAATGAGACAATTTGAACCCGGTGATTTGCTTCGACTGATGTGAGATGGTCGAGAGACCATCTACCGTAACTAGTCATTGGAGATGTGAGAGATGGTATAAGAACCAGATCGAGCTCAACAAGAAGCAATGTTCACTTGTTTTATTTCCCAAATAGAGCCAAAAGTTGTGTCCCAAGCATTGGATGACACACATTGGATTCAAGCCATGCAAGAAGAGTTGAATCGGTTTGAATGAAACAAGGTATGGGAATTCTTTGCAAAGACCAATCCATCAAAATGTTGTTGGCACAAAATGAGTTTTCGAAAACAAAATGAATGAGGAAGGTTCTATTGTAAGGAACAAAGCAAGATTGGTAGCCAAAGGGTATTGCAAGAAGAGGGAATAGATTTTGATGAAACATTTGCTCTGTTGCAAGCACTAGAAGCTATAAGGATGTTTTTGCCTACGATGCACACAAGAACTTCATTGTATATCAAATGGATGTGAAAAGTGCATTTTTAAATGGATTATTGGAAAAAGAAGTATATGTTGAGCAACCTCCTCCAGGTTTTGAGCAGAAGACCATTGGAGATAAGGTGTACAAGCTCAAGAAAGCTCTATATGGATTGAAACAAGCACTAGAGCATGGTATGATATATTGTCTCAATTTCTAACCTGACAATGGATTCACCAAAGACAAAGTAGACAGAACACTCTTGAGAATTCAAGATGGGAAAGTATATTGCTTGTTCAAATATATGTGGATGACATCATTTTTGGATCCACAAACAAAAGAGTTGTGTGATAAGTTCTCAAACCTCATGCAAGGTAAATTTGAAATGAGCAAGATGGGAGAGGCGACGTTCTTCTTAGGACTTCAAGTTAAACAATGAAGGATGGAACCTTCATAAGTCAAACAAAGTACACCAGCGATTTAATGAAGAAATTTGGTATGAAAGAGAAGTTTTCGTGAAAATACCAATGAATACATCGGTCAAGATGGACATGGATGCGAGATGGTAAAGTTGTAGATCAAACAAGATACATAGCACTTATTGGATCACTGCTCTTCATCTAACAAGCGAGGCGGACATCACCTTTTACAAGAGGTGTATGTGCAAGATTTCAATCTGCACAAAAAGAAAGTCATATGCCTGCAATTTGAGAGAATCTAAGATATTTGAAGGATGCGAAGTTGGCTTATGGTATCCAAAGGAAGGTGGATTCAAGCTTATGGGTTACTCGGACTCGACTATCTTTGGATGTAGAGTTGACGGAAGAAAAGTACTTCAGGTACATGTCAAATGCTTGGAAACAGATTAGTTTCTGGTTTAGCAAAAGCAAAACTCAATAGCCACATCCACCGGCAAGGCAGAAAGTACATAGCAATGTTTATTTGTTGTGCCCAAGTATTATGGATGAGATAACAAGCGAGACACTATGAAATTGAAGAAAAAGAGATTCCAATTATGTGTGATAACACAAGTGCTATTGCAATCACTTAGAATCGTGTTGCATTCAAGAACAAAGCATATTGATGTCGGATATCATTTTATAAGAGATGATGTTGAAAATAAAGACACCACTTTGGAATATATCTCAACCGATAAACAGTTAATGATATATTCACCAAACCCTTATCCGAGTCAAGATATGAAGAGCTTAAGCATGAGCTAGGGTTAATTGGTGAGTTGACACTCGGAAGACTCAATAAGAAGAGATGGAACGTGAAAAGATGAAATTGGAAAAAATCTCATGAATCACCCAAGTGAATCACCATATCGCAAAGTCATCAGATTGTCGAGTTAGCCGACAAATTGGTGAGTTGCTTAATGAAAGGAGAGAAGAAGAGTTGAGTCATTTGTGGACTAAGCTGAGTCATTTATGAGCTAAGTGACAAAACGAGTCGTTTTTAATGAGCGGGAATGTTTTTAAGGATGATGTTAGTGCAATAATGACGGGTACAGTCAAAAGTCGCAAAGATAAGCATATGATTGGATATGAATGTTGCCGCATTAAATGCGAGCAATTAAATGTAGTGTGACGTGTTAAACCGAGTCATTGATCTCGATCAAAATTTCAAAAATCGATAACACGTCCTTTCATAACCCTTATATACTCATTCTTTCAGCTTTTCTCTCTCACACTTAAAACCTGTTCATCTTCAAACATTCGAAAGCAAGTTATTTTTCTCTCGAAAAACCTACAAGTTCTCAAGCAAGTTCACAAGATTTAATTGGTAGAAACTTCTAAAAATGGAACCAAAGACTGATTTCGTCAAGTTATCAAAGCAAATCCACTCGGTTCGATTGTGGATTTCGAAGGCAAGGTTAAGTAGGGTTCGGATGCAACCCTTGTGAAGAAAATCACGATTATGTTGGAAAAATCGGGCTTAAAGCCTTTTTGACGATGGAGTACTTGCACACCTACCTTGAAGAGGTGTCGCGATTCTACGTGAATGCGGAGGTGCGGGGGCGAAGGCATCAAGTATTCTATCCACCGCAAAGGATATCTTGATAATCGCTAAGGACCTTGTGGAGCATTGTTTATTGCCATCCGAGGTATGTCGGAAATATAAGAAGCTGATGTGGACTTGGGCTTTGCATGGAAAAAAGTAGCCAAACCCGAGTGTCTTGCGAAGGTGGTCTACACAACCGACGAGAAATTGCCGAAAGACGACTACCATAAGGCGATGGGCGTAGTCTCCAAATGTGTGGACATGAAATTTGGTAGCTTTAACCACCTATCAAAGACTAAGTTGATCGTCATGGTCTGCGATCATGCAAGGAAAGAAAGTTAAGCGGGTTGAGTTAGGTATGCAGCAGACTCTGCCCGTAACGTTGTGAATAAATCATTCAAGGAAGATGGATCCTTTGTAGGATCACTCGGATATGGCCTAGTTATTGGGCATTTAATGGAAGTGAAGGGCATTCCCTTTAACATGGAAAGCCCTTCCATGTAAACAAGAGGATGTTCGGGCTAACCTTTGAGCCCAGGAAGAGAGCCCACGAAGAGGGCGGACACAAGTGAAGGGAATCGGTGACCCCGAGGAAACACTTGTTGCCTCCCTCCCAAGAAGAAATTTGCCCCCCGCACTGGTGCGAAGAAGAAAAGCGCCCCCTGCAAAGAAGAAGGACGCACTTTTGCCCAAAGTGAGTCACCTGGCCGAGCAGCCGTGTCTCCCGCCCGCGCAGCGGCAGAGGTGGAGAAGGAAGCCCAAATACCTTATTCGTCCGTCGAGAAAGAAGAGGATGTCAAGCCAAGAAAGCAGACTCCCTCATCCAAGAAAGATGCTCGCCCCCACCGCCCAAGAACTCGAAGAAGAGGAATCCGAACCAGAAATTCCTCCGGGTGAGGACAAAGAGAAGAAAGAGAATCTTCAAGCATTGAGCTTGAGAAGACATTGAATCGCAACTCGGTTGGAAAAAGTTTCGAGATCTGTTGAGTACGAAGAAAGTGCGATCTCGAGGAAAGTCATTAATGAAACAACCAAATCTGTTGAGGGTGATCGCAGAGGCAATTAGAAGACCAGTGTGGGACGAGAACAAGCGAGGAGGAGGAAGCAACGGAGACAACAAAATCCCCTGCTTTGAAAGGGTTGTGTCTCCACCCCAGACATCTATCGAAGGGAAGAGCGCGCAGAGTGTGCTACCTTCCATTCCTGGAAATGAAGGACAAGAACAAGATGGCGATGATGATGTCATCATGTATTCTCAATCTACCGAGAATCCAGCGCCGTCTCACGCGAATGGAGGCGTGGAAACCGAGTCACTCTAGGGTGCAATTTGAACGCCCGAGTTCATTGAAGAAGAGGAGGAATTGTTCGAATTCCTTGGCATCACCAAGGTGATTCAGCCCTTGATAAAGAAAATTGCTTGAATATCTTACAAATCTTCAAGGAGAATGAAGAAGCAGGCTTGTTAAGAAGTCAAGCTCGTGAGAAAAGGCGAATGTATGTCCACTCTTTGGAACTCGGAGCACACTCATCCTCACATCGATGCACTCTCGAAAGTGATGAAGACATGGATCCCATTGCTTTGCGAAGGAGAAGTTGGATTTTGCAAACAAGCCATGCGTGAATCTAGGATGATGCACGAACAACGATTGATGGAAGGACGAGAAGAATCCTCAAAATCTCTCCTAAAGATAGACCCTTTGGGAGTAGTGCAAAGACATTACCCACGATCATCGTTGAAACTACATCCCGATTCACTCCAAAAATGGGTCTAAGGGACTTAGCAATGAGACCGGGAATTTGGGCACCCAAGTTGAGCCAACCCCTATTGAAGGTGTTTTACCACCGCCCCCACTACGGTGAGCACTCAATGAAAGCGGCCGAGGAAGTTTGGAGAAGAGTGACCCGCCATCGATCACTCGGTGGTGCGCCACCGGTGGGAAACTCACTCCAGCGCATATGACTCCATTATGAAGGAAGAAGGCGAAGTGGAGAAAGAAAAAGAAAAAGAAACGGCTGACAAGTTAACATTGACGAAGCTCGGACGATTGAGTCTGTCCCAATCGAAGTGCCAAGCGCTGCAGGCCGAGGACGCGCGATGCAATCGAGGCACGGGTTGGAAATGCCCGAGAGTTAACACTGTCAGTGGCTGAAAGTGAAATCAAGGGGTTGAGACTCCTTCGGATGCCAATGTCCAAGACCCCAAGACAAGTGCGTGCCGAAGGGATTCTTGAAGACCTTGCTCATGATTGAGACTCTTTGCCGGAGGTATTGAAGGCCCAAGGGAGGTTGAGACTTCCCGGGTAAAAATCAAGGAGATAAGAGCATTCCTCAAGTCATCATTCTTTGAATCAAGAAGAGAAATCGGTGCTCTTCACGATTCTCGGAGACAATCGACACAACATTCCTAAGTGGTCTCAAGACGAAGGCGAGTCCATCCATGCCGCACGAGGACTCGGTGAGGATGTTCTTCCAGGCGAGTAGGCGAGAATTCAAAGCCGCTTTCGTCAAACTTTTAACCGATGATGAACTAAACCCCAGGTTTTATCATCCTCCAATGACGCTAAAAAAGAAAAAGTGAGGACAAGAAAATTCATTTAGCAAAATCTCGAGGCCGACGAAGTGTTAAAACAGTGAGGCTCGATCTAAGCCAATCCAATCAACCAGGCCCACCAAACCGAAAGTCATCTGCGCAGCTCCCAAAAGCCGCAATGTGCTCAACTCAACCAGGATCATCAAAGGCAAGAACATCCATGCTCAATCGATCCCATATGTAGCGATGATGCATTCGAAGAAAGCGTTCCCTTTCGATTGAAATTTGCCCGACCTTGAAGAAGAGACAACTCAAGAAGCGATGGCGTTTCAACATCCGAGCGATCCGATAATTCCCACCAACTCCATTGTTCAATGAGACTTTGATTTTGATGTTGCATGGCCGCCGGCTAAATCCGAAGTGACAAGCGAGATCCGTGAAGTCTTCAAGAAAATCTGTGGAGAGATTGAGAAGATCGAGCGGCACCAGGCCTAACTCAATATGCGATGGACAATAGAGATGCCAAACTCACAAAAGAGATTTACGAGGGATTGTGGTACGGATTAGGGAATGGTGTTAGCAGAGTACAATGTGATACGAGCAAGTCCGATATTTCAAGGCATTGTACAACAAGATGCTAGTTTAGAGTGTTGACAATGCGATATGAAGAAGAGGATGACGCAGCCAATATTGATAGAATGCATGCCTCTCACACAACCGAGATGGAGCTATTGCGTGAATTTCATCGAAAAAGAAATTCTGCGTATTGAGGGGAGCATGGATACTAAGTTGACCTTCTCATGGCCGAAATGAAACTAGTGGCGACCAATGTTTTTAAAACCGGATCGGCGGTCCGGTTTTTGACCGGGAACGATCCTTGGGTAGTTCGATTATGCATTCAACTAGGTCACAAACAACCCGATGCCGAAATTTGGTAAAATTCGGATTTAAAAGGAAACCGCAACCGCCTCTTGACCAGGTTCGATTTTATTCTCTTCCGATTTCTTTGTTCGACTTTGATTCTTTGAAGGAATAATCGAAAAAGAAGGAACAAAAAAAGGTAATTGAGTCAACAAGGAGTCTCAAAAATAAGGAAAATTAAATCTTACTCTCTTTCTTCACGATCACGTTTCTCATTCGACTTCTAAATTCTAATTTGTTTGGTTCCGGCACGAGTTGATTTCGGACTTACGCTTTTACTTCCTTCGTTCCTTCCGGCAAAGATCTACAGCTTCGATCAATTCTCTATTTTTATTCCTTTTTTCCGTAAGTTTTGTTTAATTATAAAAACTAAATCTTTCTCGTATTGTATTATAATTTGAATAATATTAAGTTTGATTGTCACAATTTTGGATTCTGTATTTTTGTGTTGAGTACAAGTGAAAAAGAAAAGAAAAGAAATTGACGAAATTGATCATTGAACTTCATATAATGATATAAGTATATATATAACCACAAACTTTTGATTCTTGTTTTGCTGACTAAATTTTGAACATTTTTTTTTAAGAATTAAGGTTGTAGTTATAAGTAGTTAGTTAAATACTAAATTATGTGGTTCAAATTCATGCCAAGTTATACTGTTATAGAGGATAAAATTATATATATTGATTTACCTTTATGAAGCTCGTTAATCGTAATTGTTGATTTTGATTAATAAATATTTTAATAGAAAAAAGTGATCACATAGATATATTATGATGTTAAATAATCATTTTTTTTCTGTCAAACTTCTTATCCATGGACTTATAATGTACTATATTCTTTTTTAATATATTTCTTTTGCAGTTTAATGGAGGCTACAGGCTCTCAATCCGCACCTTTTGAATCTCAGTCTGTTGAAGGTCAAGGACAATTATCTGAAAATAATCCACGACAAAAAAGAGATGTAGCATGGAGATATGTAACAGAGGCGAAAAATACTGAAGGGAAAAAACATTGACATGTGGATTTTGTCACGCTTCTTTTAGAGGTGGGGGTATTAATCGTTTGAAACAACATCTTGCTGGAGCAAAAGGAAATGTTGTATCTTGCAAGAAAGTTCCTCCTGATGTTCGATTTATGATACAAGGGTCTTTAAAGGAAAATATTGAAAAAGCAAAAGAAAGACGAGGAGCTCTTGAACTTGGTGAAGTACACGAGTTGCACGATGATCATGATGACATCCAAGAGATCACCCATCAACCAACTCAAGGAAAATCAACCCAAAAGAGAAGGTCGCAAGGTTGACCAACTTGCATCCTTAGGAAAGAGAAAAGCCACTTGTTTGGGTTGGATACTTATTTTAAACGTGGTATTCTTGATCCCTCTCAACCTTCTATTAAGGTTTCTTTAAGAAAAATGGCATGACAACGATTTGGCACTTGCAATGTGGTTTTATGATGCATGTATACCTTTAAATGCTTGCAATTCTCCATTTTTTCCAAATTGCCATGAGTAAAGTTGCATCAATGGGTCATGGTTATAGTGGACCTCACTATCATGCATTGCGGGTTACACTATTAAAGGATCCCAAAAACAAGGTTGAATTGATTTTTGATTTTTTAAGGAGTAAATGGATAGAAACTGGTTGTACCATTATGGGTGATAGGTGGAAAGATTCTAGACAAAGGGCATTGATTAATTTTTTGGTTTATTGCCCTAGTGGAATCTCATTTATCAAGTCTGTTGATGCATCCGGAATTCGACAAATGCTAAAAATCTATGTAACTTATTTCTTTGAAATTGTGGAAATAGTTGGGGTAAATAATGTGGTTCATATGGTCACCGATAATGCAAGTAATTACAAAGCGGTGAACATTTATTTTGTGATAGATATCCATCTATTACTTGATCACCTTGTGCATCTCTTGCATCAATTTGATCATGAAAGATATTGGTGAGTTGCCACATGTTAGTGATTTGGCTATTCTTGCATCTAGAGTTACATGTTTTGTATATAATAACAAATGCCCTCTCAATTGGCCGAGGAAAAAGAAAATTGGAGGAGAATTCTTCGTCCTGGAGATACTCGCTTTGCAACTACTTTTATTGCATTGAAAAGCTTAAATGATCATAAAGAGGGCTTGCAAGCGATGGTAACATCTCAAGATTTCAAAAATATTTAAAAAGGACATTGCAAAGCAAGTTAAATTGATTATTTTAGATGAAAGGTTTTGGAATAATTGTTCCATCACAAAGTGAGAATTGGTGCTCCACTTTACGTTTGTTGCGTATTTGTGATTCGATGAGAAAACCGCCATTGGTTATGTATATGAAGGCATGTATAGGGTAAGAAAAGGGCATTAAAGAGTTATTTAGAAAACAAAAAGGATTATATAAACCATATATTGACATTATTGATCGGAGATGGGATAGGATGTTGCGAAAAAGTCTCCATGCTTTGTGGCATATTATCGAATCCTGTCTTCCAAAGTATGACAAAGAATCATTTTGTAATAAGCCGAGAGATCATGAGTAGATTGTTGGACATCATAGATAAAAAAGTTGAGAGTGGAAATTCAAAAATATATGATGAGATATCCTCTTTCGAGATAGGCAAAAAAGCTTTTCAAGACCAACCGCTTTGACAATTGCTAGATCAAGTCGGCGGGTAACATTTAATTTTTGATAGTTTGTAATTACTATTTCGTTTATCATTTGAATATTTTATATGTTTTTGTCCTCTTATTTTTCATTGTATTATCTTGCTAGATGATTGGTGGAAAATGTTTGCATCGATGCTCCAAACTTGCGTAAATTAGCAATTAAAATATTGAGTCAAATGAACTTTCTTCTTCTACGGATGTGAACGTAATTGGAGTGTATTTGAACGCATTCACACTAAGAAGAGAAATAGATTGGAGCATCAGAGGTTGAATGATTTGGTTTATGTGCATTATAACTTGCGCTTGCAAAACAGGTATAAAATTTAGTATTACATATTAGACCTTTTTTGTGCATATTAATGCTACTTGTATTTTTTTTTCCTCTTCATCTCCACATCTGTGATTATTATAGGATTAAGTATAACAAGAGACCATATGATCCCTGTCGATTATAAATGTATTGACAATACGAGTTTTGGGTTATGGAAGAAACATTTGATAGTGAACTTGATTGTGATGAGTTGGAAAATATGCTTGAGGAGGAATCACCAATAAACAAGGAAGAGTCAAGCACCAATCTATCCATAGGTTAGTTTACATTGTTACTTTTTTAGATAAGGAAGATGATATTGCAGCAATGAAAGATGTTGATCTTGAATGCTTTGGTCATCAAACTAGTGTTGGTGGCACTAATGAGGATAACAAGGACGAAGATGACGTTTGGAATTGATTGAGATTCTTTTAGTATAGTATTTTCAATTGTTCTAGTTTGTTGCTTCTTTTTAGACATTTATTTGAAGTTATTTATTAATTTGCATTGGTTAGTTTTGTTACCTTTGAAATTGTGTTTATTTTTATGTGTGTGTATATATATATATATATGCGTGTTTATATGTATATACGAGTGGGCGATTTTTAAAAATGGGTCAACCGGTTGAACCAGTGACCAAATGACCCCATTATTAGTCCGGTTCAATTTCGGACTGGGTTTAAAAAATTGGCAGTAATCGAAAACCACTCGCTCGAGAATTTTGAAGCAAAGACATGCCGCAGCGGACTCCCAGCGAGAACTCCGCTCTCACCGATTGGATTTCATGCTCATTTGGGATGTTTCAGGAGTTCCTCTCTTTTGATGATGCCAAAAAGGGGAAGAGGAATACGAGGAAGTGAAGGAAGAGACAGTTGTTGAGAAGAAAAAGAAGAGAGAAGGAAGCGGGACAGTTTGTTGAGAAGAAGAAGGAGAAGGGAAAAGGCTGAGGGGGAAAGGTAAAAAGATGTGACCTTAACACTACAAGAAATTGAAATTTTACCGATGGAAAAATCCGTCGGCAAACCCATTTTCTTGACGGATCCGCGACGAAATCCCGACGGATATTTCCATCGGCAAAACGCTTGTTTCGGTAAAATTTTACCGCGAGAAAAAATAATCCGTCGGTAAATTCTCGATGGATTTCAACGGATCGACAACAGAACTCCATAACACTATGCCGACGGTAGGAAGACGGAATTTGTGTCGGTAAATGATATCCATCGGGAATTTAAGGCGCCAGTAATAATAGAATGCGACGGAATGCCGACAAAATTATCACTGACGGATTCCCGATGGATATATGCCCCGACGGAATGCCTAAGGATTATCTCGACAGATCGCCGACAGACAAATCTTGACGGATTGCCATGAGTAAATGTATTTATCAAGGGTCGTTTATCTTATAAGTTATTTCCAATTGAAATTCAATAAACAAGAACAATAACATATAAAATTATTATTTTTTATTCTACACGAGACTTTAATTAGGTTCATTAATTCACAAATTATTGAAAATAGTTAATTTGGACCCTCAAATATAAATTTTTCTTTTGGTCGTGTATATAATTAATCCAAATAAACTTGGACAATATTGTATTTGATTCTACTCAATTCATTACAATCTAGAAGTGAAATTCACATTTTAGTTTGGTCTTACTATTAGTTTTTTTGTTAATTTAATTTTTTTATCAAATTCGTCGCTAATCTCTCGGCAATCCATCGGTATTTACCAACAGAAAATTTTGTCGTTGATAACGAGCGGATATATCCGTCGGCAATGGCCGATATAACATGTATGTCGGTAAATAACGATGGATATTTCCGTCGGTAACTATTTGGTCGATGATTCGTCGCAGATCTGTCGGGAATTTTGGCGGTAGAATTTTTTCGGAACTTTACCTTGATTAACGAGAGACTATTGCCCGTCATTATATTATGTCGGTGATCCGTCGGTATTTCGTCGGTATTTTTATAAATGTGTATCCGTTGGTAATATGTCGCTAATCCATGTGAAAATGGCAATGACAGAATAATTCCATCGGTATTTTCCATCGGGAAAAAAGCAATTTCTTGTAGTGTAATGCTTGCTTTGAAACCCTCAAAGAAGGTCATATCACAACAAGCATAATCGGCAAACTTCCGGTGACTGTCGCTCCAAAGACTCTGTTGTGCCATATGCGAGAAAAGAAAAATTGTGGAAGTAGGGATGAAAGAGGTTGAAAGAAAGACGGATGCTCGTGTTCTAGAAGTCTTGAAAGCTTATAGAGACATTCCCGAGGAAAGGATCTGAGATGCCATTCCGGATGATGGGCAAGAGCAAGATCCGTTGAAGAATTCAAAACGCTGAGTCCGAAGGTTATTTCAAAAACATGTCCATAGCCCAAGCCTGGGATTTGTCTTTGGGAGAAGAACTGAAGTTGTGTGAAGAAGGCGATGACAGCAACAGGACTACCAGCTGACCATTAAATTTGGTAAGAAGAAGACTCGAGACAATACACGCCCGGAGGAGGAGAAGGAAGAAGTGGTGGAGGAAGAGGTTTTCAACCTAGACCTCTACCCAAAAATATTGAATATGTAGATCTAGACAAGAAGGGAAGGATCTCTTGGGGCTGGGTATGATGAAGTAGCCAATCGGGAAGTGGCTAGGAAGAATGATGAATATGCGAAAGAGAATTGAAGAAGAAAACAAAAGACAAAATCAGTTGTGGCAAGAAAGACAAGAAAGAAAAAGAAAAGATGAAAGCTGCGAAGAGAGCTTATGAGAAGAAGAAAACGGTTGAAGAAGAAAAGAAAAAGAAGAGAGCGTGACGATAGAGTCAAGAGGAAAGGAGGAGGCGAAGGCGTTGAAGTGTTCTTTTTAGCACTTCGTGTATTTTACTTTTGTAAATACATATGTATGTAAGTCGTCGTACATTCAATAAAATATTGTTGTATTTTCTCTCTATTTCGTGTGTCTTAGCATAGATGCTTGAAATTGGATTAGATATGATTATGCTTTGATACACCAATAAGCTTATTTGTGTAAGGACAAGAATGCTATGATCAATAAAATGATTGATTCTACGCATACATTCTTTATTCTTGCATTGTCGTATGTATATGTGTTGTTTATATGTTGTTTAATGTTTTTAAGTTTTGGCATCATCAAAAGGGGGAAATTGTTGGGAAATTTATTGTTTAGATTTTGATGAATGCCATGTAAAACTTAAACTAGAAAGTTGGCATCCCATTTTCCTTGTAATTTGTATTGTAATAGATAGAAATTTGAATAGGTTGAGTCAAGTCAACTATGCCTGGAAATACAAGAAGAAGTAAAGTGAAGACTCATTGAGGAACAACTGAGTATGGCCAAGAAAGAAGATCAAGGACTCGATGAAGGAGTATCGACTATAAAACAATTGTTTGAAGAGTTAGTCAAGTCAACTCAAGAAGCCAAGTCTCAAGTTGAAGTGACGGATGAGTCATCCATTGATTGGGAGCTAACTCAAAAGTCCTGGGGAATATTAGCTGCGATCAAGTCTAGACAACTCAACGAGATCCGTTGATAAAAGTCAAGAATGTTACTCGAGAATAGTAACTGTTAAAGTTGTCGGAAATAAAGTGTTAGTTCGATTTGTGTGCAAAAGGAACAAACCAATGGGAAGCAATACACCAAGTGTCGAAATCTTTGCAATCTTTGTAAGACATTAAATACGGGAAATGTCAACATCAAGGACAACGTGACAAGCCGATGAACAAAAGTGACTTTTGAAAATCGGTGTATCTCTTCAATGGGCGATTTTTGAAAGTTCACTATAAAAGGTTGAGGAATCACATTGAGAAAAGGTTACCTTGAACACGAACCACGAACGAGCAAGCATGTTCAAAGCGTAACCTACAAAATATTCTCAAGTTATTCAAGCAATATCCTCAAGCCTAAATCTCAAGCAAATCGATCCAACACCAAGTTGTGAAGGAAAGACAACTTCAAAGCTGTTGAAGAGGAAAGTTTTGAAGAATCAAAAGGGGTCTACTTTCCAAGGAGGATTGTAGGAAGGTTCAAGGTCGAACCAATCTCAAGTTATTGGAGGGCTTCGTGATGAAATCCAAGAAGCTTGAGAAAGTGAGTGAAGTAGCAAGGTAGTTTGCCTGTGTGAAGAAGCTAAGTCGGACGAGAAGCCGGTTTGTGTGATCAAGGCATCTCGGTCGAGTCCAAGGAGAAGTCAGTGCGTGATCAACACTTGTCTCTAGACCGATAACCACTTTGTACTGATCATTACTTAGTGGATTTCTCCGGGGAGTTGGAGAAGAGAGGAGCGGAGAAGAATTACCACATCTTGAACCTCTATAAAATTTACTTGTGTCATTTACATTTCAAAGCATATTTACATTCCTGCACACACATTTTATATCTCACGATAATTTGCTATCCAATGATAAAATAACAAGTGCTAAAATCAAGTGTTAAAACAAAGTTAAATAAAATTCAAGGGTGTTAAGTCTTCCAATTTGAAAAACTCATCGCGACCAAGTTAAGGTTTAGACTAAGCAGTGAGTTATTCTATCAACAAACTCTATCAGTGCGTTGAGTGACTAACTTAGTTGTCCTCAGACTTAGTTGTGTATTAACTCGTAATATTTTAAAAGGACTAAAATCGAAAAGTTGTTAAGGTTTATTCAACCCCTTCTAAACCTTACTTACACCCCCTTGGGACCTACATACAATAAACCAAGCTTGGTAGTCGAAGATTCCATACACGTCAAATTCAATAAAGCATCCGATGTTCAAAAATCTCAAGTGAAAATAGTGATGATGGGGATGATAGAAAAGCGAGAACCAATTATTCCAAACATGACTCAAAATGACCAATCATCTACTTTCATATAAACTACCAATAACCATTTTCAAATTCAATTTTTAATGTAGACTCAATTTCATCCAACTATATATTATTATTTTTCCAACAATATCATTGAAACGAGTCCCACTACTTACATACCATATATATCAATTATCAACTTATAATATTTTTTCAATTAGAAAATTTAAGAAAAAACATACTAAACCAAATATATTCCCAAATTTCACCATATAAATTCTTCGTCAATTTTTTTAGAACCGGACATATTTTTACTTTTCCATAATTTCCAATAAAAAATTTGAAGACTTATCTCAACCAAATGAGAAATATTTTTGTCGTTGGAATGAAAACTATACGAGTTATACGACAATCGATAATATTTAATTAGTTATGTAAGATTCAATAAATTAGCCCACCTCTAGGTATTATATCTTTTTTATCGAACCTCTAGGTATTATATCCTGCGATATTTGGGAGCAAAACATATTTAATGTAATG
The DNA here is from genome assembly GCA_016081115.2 of Rehmannia glutinosa. Lineage (NCBI taxonomy): Eukaryota > Viridiplantae > Streptophyta > Magnoliopsida > Lamiales > Orobanchaceae > Rehmannia > Rehmannia glutinosa. The sequence goes on from JABTTQ020001383.1 coordinate 124,717, forward strand.
TCTTTGACTAAATAACTATTTTTTAATTTTTTATAGTATGACAAAACGAGTTTGGTACATTTGGTAAATTCATGAGGAAGAATTTTATAATATCCAAAAACAAAAGTTTGATCATTTGCCTCTTTCTCGGTGTAACTATTTTGAACAATTGCGTTTTAACCCTATGCATACTCCAATTTTGAGAGCAACTACAATGGACATGTTTTTGGTTGGATTTTTGGTTAAAAACCGTGTTATGGAAAAAACTGTCCATTGTGGCACATATTTTGGGGTTTGTGGCTATCATCCGGTTTGTGCCAAAGAACCTAGGTTGATAGGCATTAATAGTGCAAAAAGTAAAACAATGTGGGCCTCCTTTGTTATGTGATATAGTGGGATGTGTGAATTGATTTTTTTAATTCAATGTTAATTAAAAAATTAAAGTAAGCATTGATGATGCTCCAAATAATAAAATTGGGAATTTTGAAAAAATATTGAATTTGGTCTCAACTTTGATAAATTGAACTAGCCGTTTAGATATAGCCGTTGAATTCTAATGAGTTTTCTTAATTTTTTATTTAATTTCACTTATAAATACATCTCAAATCCATTTTATTTTTTTCACGTATTCCATAATAACTTTTACCAAAATGAATAAAAATTCAATACTATTCTTTAGGATATTCTTAAATTCTTCAAATGATGAAAATGATATCTCCCAAAATCGTAGTACTATTCCTAATCTCCAATCTTCTCAATTTTCTCCTACCACACAAAACTCCCAAAGTTTTCCACAATTTCATCCAAATTTTCAAAGCCCTCACATTTTACCGAATCTACTAGAGTAATGCTGACCAACTCCATTTTACATGCTCAATTCGATTATTGGTCTACCATGGCAAGCCAATTTGGAATGATACCAAATTCTAATGTATTTCTTCCTCAACATGCACCATTTGTGGCTCCAAACGAGATTAGAAGGGCTAGTGTTGATATATCGAATGCGAAAAAGAGCCCTCAACATCGTCTTACATTCAAGAGTCACAATTTCCATCACATTCTACACAAGAGGGGCTTGAAAACATCCGCTGAATCATCGACACGGAGCTAGGAAGCGAAACGGTATGAATGACACCAAACCGGTAACTACCCGTACATTTTGGTCAATAGACGAAGATAAGCTTCTTACTAGTGCATGGGTGACTATTAGTTGTGACTCAAGAATCGGTAATGCTCAAAAAGATAAAAGTGCAGGAAACGTATTGGAGAATACTTCAATGAGAATAGGTAAAAAAAAAGCTGTTGCGAGATCGTCGGTGAACCGAAAACACATTGGTTTCGGATGCAACGGGATGTGAATGAGTATGCTTCAACATACAATAAAGAGCAAAGAAAAAGAGTGAGTAGATGGAGCGGCGATCAAGTAACATCGTAAGTAAATAAATAGTGGAGGAAATTACATGGCAAACCATTCAGGTATGACCATGTGTGGAGAATTCTCAAGAATTTGTCTGAATGGACCAAAACAAAAGTATCCGAATCAAAAGAAGGCATATAATTCCTCTTCCAATCAAAGGCATATAATTCCTCTTCCAATCTAGATACGAGTGATGATGTTATTCTTAATGAAGCGAAGTCGTCAATAGGCCAAAAAGCAAAGCAAAAAGAAAGGGAAAAAATAAAGTTGAACAAGTCGACGACTCACAAAAAGATCTGGATGTTGAATTGGAGATGTTGAAAGAAATACAAAAGGAAAAGATGGAACAGACTAACGTCGAGCTTTATTTAAAGGAATATGAAATCTACATGAAGGATACTAGTCAGATGACCCCCCAACAGCTTCAATTTCATAACATAATTTTAGAAAAAATTAAAAAAAGACATGGCTTGCCATAGATGTGTGTAGGTTGATTTTCATGTTTTGTTGTACTATTTCAATTTGATATGTTTTATTGTTTCAATTTTATGCAATTCACTTTTTCAATATTAATGATATTCATGTTCGAAACTAGCCGTTAAAAACTAGCCGTTATAAACTAGCAGTTAAAAACTAGCCGTTATAAACTAGCTGTTATGAACTAGTCTTTATATACACTAGTAGTGTTACAATCATTCACACTACCAACATTATCTTCTCAAGCACAATAATATCTTCCTCATCTAACCAAAAATGTCTCAAGATTCTAATATTTCTAAGAAAGCCACTATTCGCGAAATGTGGAAAGATCTAGCAAGGTAGAATGCTCGAGTTGATGTTGATCGAAAGATTCTAGAGCTCCTTGAGAAGAAAGAAGCGAGAGATTTCAAGCGGCTCAAAGTTCTTCCAACACAAAGCGTCAAGAATGTATATAGACCGAGATCGTGAATATGCACACATTCGTCTTGTTAATGATTATTTTTCGATGACCCAACATGGCATGATGGTGTATTTTGACGCGATTTGAATGCGCAAACAATTGTTCCTTCACATTGTCGAAGCTTTGCAAAATCATTCACCATATTTTCAATTGAGGTTCATTCTGCGGCGTGGGAAAAAAGGCTTCTCACCCTTCGAAATGCATGGTTGCTATCGTCGGTTGGCATATGGAGCGGTATCGACCATTATGATGAGTACTACGGGTTCTTTGAAACAAGCGCCATCGAGTGCTTGTCAACTTACGCAATGTGTTATTGAAATATTTGGTGATTACTATTTAAAAAGACCAATCGCGATACCCAACGTTTACTTCAAAGGCATGAGAAGAGACATGAATTCCCTGGCATGTTAGGTAGCCTAGATTGTATGCATTGGGAATGGAGAAATTGTCTGTTGGTTGGAAAAGGCCGATTCACTCGAGGAGATCATGGAGTCCCAAACAATTGTACTTGAAGCGGTCGCTCTCTGATTTGTGGATATAACATGCCTTTTTGGCGTCGCGCAGTTCCAAGAATGACATCAATGTGCTTCATGAATCACCTTTATTTAACAATGTCATAGATGGAGATGCAGGAGGTTAATTTTATGGTGAACGGCTCACGTTATACAAAAGGATACTATTTAATGGATGAAATTTACCAATAATGATCTACCTTTGTTAAGAGTTTTCAATGCCCCGAGGATCCTAAAAGAAAAAAGTTCAAAGAAAAACAAGAGTCCGCAAGAAAGGATGTGGAATGAGCATTTGGAGCTCTTCAATCTCGTTGGGCAATAGTCAGGCCCCGCCACGATCTTGAGTGCGGGGAATAAGTTGAGTGATATCATGTGTACATGCATTATTTTGCATAACATGATTATTGAGGACGAGGAGAAATAGTAGGTGATTGGTCGGACGATCAACCAACGGATCCTTCACCACAAATAATTGAGTCCTACACGAGAATTGAAACTACCTCCGCGACCATTACGAGCTACGTGATAGTGAAGTACATCATCAAACTTCGAGTTGATTTAGTTGAGCATATTTGGGCACTCAATGTGGGTGAATGATTAAAATATCGGTGTATGGAGCATAATTATCTTATGTTTTAATTTGTATGAGTTGTTTGTAACATTTTCAATTTGTAATGTTGTAACCCATCTTTTTTAAATTTATGAATTTTCAATAAATTTTTTCAAATTATTATATCGAGAATAAATATTAATTAGATATTTATTAAATATCAAATTAGTAATTAAAATTATTATTTTTGAATATATAAATTAAACATATTAACTAAAATAATTGTCACAAATATATATTTATATAAGATGTAAATGAAGTGAAATAAAGAGAAATAATATGTGAATTGGATGGTGGGCCCATTAAAAAGTTGTGGAATAGGTTTAACCATTGTGGAGAAAAGTTTGTAAAATGTAAGGCGCGATTGGATATCTTTCATTTTGAAAATTTTCATTTTCTTTAGAGAATAGTGGTAAAAAATATTTTAGAAGAAAAAAGATGAATTTTGATATTGTGATTGGATGTGAGATGGAAAAGTAATGATGAAAGTTGATTTGATTTAAGAATAGTAAAATAATGATTGGTAGTTAGAAATGTGTGAGTGAATGAATAGTGAAATTTGTGGGAGAATTTGTAATAATGATTAGTTTTTGTGAAAAAATGTGTAGATGTGATTGGTGATAGAAAAAATAAGAAAAAGTGAAAGTGAGAAAATAGTATATTTTACGAAAATTTTCATAAACAATCATATGTTTGGTGTAAAAAATTTCTCAAGCGGAACGAAAATGAATTTTGTTTCTTATCCAATCGCGGCATTAAGTTTTTATTTTTGATGTGGCGAGATGACGACACTCCAAAAGCGTGGAAAAACCTTTAAGGAGTTTTTATTTGGAGATGCCCTAGGAATGAAATTACAAAAATGACAATTCAAACCACACAAGTTTTGATTTTCCCACTATAATAACTCAAACCCACACATATTTCTATTTTCACACTGCTTTATTCATTTTACATTTTCACACTTTTCAAACGAGCTTCGTTACAACTTTTTCATATACTTTTTGAAGCAAGAGGTAACCATAAAAATGAATAAACATAGCTACCCTCTGTATTTTTAAAGGGATATTTACAAAAACCTCCCTGAAGGTTGGACTAATTACAAAAAAAAACTGGAGATGTTTCAAAATTACAAAAAGCCCCTGACGATTGTTTTTGTCTTAAATTTAAGGGGTAATTATAATATTTGTGTAAGTATCAAGGGGGTTTTGAAATATTTTTTGTTCATGAAGGTGGGAAATGTAAAACAGAGTCAACCTCAAGGGGTTTTCGTAATTTTGAAAAATTTCTGGGTTTTTTTGTAATTAGTCTGAACCTCAGGGAGTTTTTGTAATTATCCCTTTTTAAAATTCAGCAAACGAAATTATTCAAAATCTTAATAATCACAGTTGCGATTTGGGATGGGGACTGCAAGTTCTGAAAAAGAGACTAATAACTGTCATAAATTAACAAAATGCAAAATAAAAACTGTTAGCATAAACAAAAATCATCCCTAAGAAATTTATAGCATTCATGGATGCATATACCATAGGACATTATTCACAAAAACAATATTGATGGGTGAGCAATAATGTCACAAAGCCCTCAAGATGCAGTTCTCCATTGCATCTCAATTTGAATCCGACCATTCTTAGAGTCGATAAGGTGGTACCTTTCGTTGATCCTCTTGTTACTCACAACGTCCGACAGGTATATATCCACATAACCCAGAGTTTCCTACGATAGAAAAAAAAGTTTGAACTTTGGTTAATTAAAACTATGTTGATCTGAGAGGAGCATGTGCCTGAATGGTAGTAAGAGAACAAGAAAGTGCTATTGCTTCATGCACAGTTTACGTAATTATTTTGGAGAAAAACGCAACTACTGATGCAATATGAATGGTATAAAGAGATAGCTAGAGCTGAAAATACATTGTACCTTGGGGTGTAATAGACCCATTCTTTTTGAAGTACTGACAACTTCAACGTGAACCCTGTCGTTTGTAGGCGGCTCATCCAGCGTGAACTGAAACTCCTCTTCCCATCTTGGATCTCTGTTTTTCTTCACAACCTGCCAATTGTGCAAAGCATGTAATTTAACACCTAAACACACCTTGTATGGGAGCCAAAAAACCTCAAAATACTACCAAGAATCAGAATTGTATAATCAAGTGTTGGGGAAATTATAATAAAAAAAAAGGGATAATTACAAAAAAGTATCCTTGAGGTTATGGTTAACCACAAAAAAAAAAACCAGACAAGTTTCACAAAAAAAAAAAAAAAAAAAATCAGACAAGTTTCACAAAAAAAAAAAAAAAAAAAAAAAAAAAAAAACACCTTGAGGTTTGATAATGTCTTAAATGTAAAGGGGATAACTATAATGTTATTACAAATGTAGAGCGGGGGTGTGTGTGTGTAATTTGAAATGTTTTTGCTTATGAAAGGGATAAAGTGTAATACAAAATCAAATCTCAAGTTGATTTTTGTAATTTTCAAAAACCTATGGTTTTTTTCTGTAATTATCCCAAACCTGAGGGATAGTTTTTGTAATTATCCTTAAAAAATATAGTTATCTTTAATATTACCAATAGTCCCTACCCCTTGGGAGCCCCTTATTGAGGTGCAATTTGTAAAATAAAAGCAAATATGAAAAGGGGTAATCGCAATTTTGAAAGATGGCTGACATTTCTTGTAATTTTGAAACAAAGAAACAGAATAGCTTGAATTGTATGATTATGGGGAGCACATGTCGCTTTCTCTTGGACTATTTTCATACATAAGATCACTATTTTTCTTGGACTATTTTCAGAAATAAGATTTTCTATTTCTCAGAAAATAAATTACCTTAGTTTTTCTTTCCTCGCCGCGAAACAATAAGCGTACTGATGGATTTGTATGGTTCTTCCCTTCCAAATCTTGAGCTTCATGGATTATAATGACAAGCAAACCACCACTATCAGGTGTTCCTTCGGGAGCCTTCTGTACATCACTTGAATCTTCAACATTGGTTGGCACCTCGTCGTCCTTGAAAGGTTTGTAATTGACTTCAACTACAAGCTGACCTCGCGACTTCTCATTCTGAACATCGTCTGGATTCAGATTCTTGAGAAGATCTAGAGTCATAACTTTTGGTTCCTCGGGAGTCAGCTCTTTTAACGGGACTATATTCAGCCCCATCTTGTCATGTGACCCAACCTGAACAAATGCAAAAGGTATGAAAAACACTGGGGCTAATTGAAAAAAAAACCCTTGTGATTTAGTCTAATTACGAAAAAACTCTGCTATCTTTTAAAATTACAAGTACCTCATTGACATTTGTTTCTATTTTAAAAAATGCACCCTCAAGTCAAGACTAAAGACGGGGTTATTTGTTAAGCGAAAACTAAACCTCCAGGGGTGTTTGTAATACCTTAAGAAGGTATTTGTAATTTTGAAAGATAATTGGAATTTTTTTGTCACTAGGATAAACCTCGTGGTAGTTTTTATAGTTTACCCAAAACACTGAAAAGAAAGAGGAATGAAAAGGTCGGGCCATATAAGAAAATTAACTCAGTTTAAGACACTATAGTTCAGTTCATATAGACGAATAAGAAACAAATATACCTGTTCCCAGTCATACACATTGAGCTCCAAGACTTGAGATTGAGGGTCCTTAACCACAAAAGTAAATTCCTCGTTCCATTCAGGATTCAAGTTTTTATGTTTGACAGTGGTTTTCTTGGACGGAAGTTTGTCTTCGGTGAGTCTTAGCTTCACATAAGGGTCAGATGCCCCTAAAAGATCTTTCTTCTTGAGTTTCATTGCTCTGACAACAGTAACATTAAGAATCCCAACTGGTTTCTGCATTGCTCTGTCAATTGAGAAAACAGAATTTGGTCAGGAATTGAAAGTCTTGTTTTAGTTGGATATAATTTGAAGAAGAGCTAGAAAACACATTTGGACTTACTTTGCAGGATCCATTATCTGAACTTCAAGTCTCTTTGGCCATAAATACATATTTGCAACTTGATCTTTGATTAGTTCCTGAAGAAGCATAAAATCTATGACAGCCAAAACTATAGGATCTCAAAGTAGCCCTCCAAAAGTGTGAAAACAAAAGGAGCTCGTAAAAGCAAAAGTAGCTATGATTTTTGAAAGTTGAGACAAAAAGTTGGCAGCTGTGAATAGAATATGCCAAGCAGGCCAGAAATAGAAACAGAAGTGTACATATGACCTTCCAAAAGTACTATATTACAAGCATGACCAAAACCCCCGAAAAAAAAGGCACAATTGATATAGTGTTGGCCAAAAATTGCCACAAAATGTACCCTCATAAGCAGTTCATATCTGCATCAACACCGAGTTCAAGGTTGATTCTCACAATTCAAAATTTTCAGAAATTTTCCACACTATCTCAAACAAAATATATAGATGGAATTACGCTACTAATGAAACAAGACAAATATTGAACAATACCTGCACAATTCTATATACGCCAGGAATGGACATAGCATCAGCACCAAGCAGCTTCACTCCAAAATCAACATGAGGCTACAAAGAGAATTAAATGAAAAAACATTATGCAGACGTGCGAATGGATAATCTGGCATTCAATTGTCACCAAAATCTTGAGATAGAAGACCTAGAGTAATAGATTGTTGGCTTGATTGCATGCAATTGTGATCTTTCCACCAAAAACAACCATGTTAACTGTAGGAAGTACTATATTTTCGATAACTTGCACAGCCAAAACACATGCACCTTGTCCAACCTTGTTCAAGAATATATTAATTTATACTAACTGGGAGATGAAACCATCAATACTCACCTTCTCCATTAGAGAAACATATATGTTAGCAAAACAAGGAAAGCTTGGAACTAGCGGCTTTAATGTGATACGTGGGGAAGCAAATACTTGCAAGTCAAGCACCTGAAATGCACCAAAAGGTCACTCAGAGCTGGCTATTATCTAGTGACAATAATACTTCTCCAAGAAGCTGATTAAGAACAAAAGTCATTAAAAGAGAGAAACACAAAGTCCCAAATTGTTACAATATCAAATAGAGAAAATACCTGGACAGTAGCTTTCAATCCAAATGCCTTGGCAGCAACAAGGATGTTAGGATTAGCTGCCCACTTCAAGCCTAGTTCCATTATCAACTCCTTTTCCTCAGTGTTGTATACTTTCATTCCTGGCATGTTATGTTAGATTATACATTCAAGCATGTGATGATGTAAGGGAAGTAGAAAAGATAAAAATAGGAGGGGAATGACAAAGAAAATAGAAGTGTTTTTTCTACTTTAGAAAGCAATCATTTTCATAGGCGGAATATCACTTTTGCATTTTGCCTCACCGGAGGGGCGGGGAAGGGGGCAGAGCTAAACAAGTCACTGAAGGGACAGTAAAAGAGAAGCAAGACATGACTGCCTATTGGTGGAAAGCAATTCTAAAATAGGTATTAGAGAAATATAAGGAGCCTAGAATGGGGGACAAAGGAAAATCGAAAAAACATAAGAGAGTTTGAGATATAAGCGAACCTCCTTACAATACAAAAGTAGGGATCATTTGAATCTGGCATATAAGTAAAGTGACAAATCAACTACTTCACAATTTATATGAATATGGGTCCAAATGTATGGCCATTTGGCAATTAGCAGATTGTTGTTACTATTTCAAAAGCTACTGTTCCTGGATAATCACCCATCCATGGTTGTCCATACTTCATTGCATACGAACAAGTATATTGAGCACTGGTCTCAACTTGATATACTAGGGAAGATATGTGAAATGCACTGTGGTTTACGAAAAATATTTTTCATCCAAACAACAACAACAACAACAACAACAACAAACTAAGCCTTAATCCCACTACGTGGGGTCGGCTATACGGATCATATCGCGCCATCGTTTACGGTCATAAGCCATATTTTCGTTTATTTCTAGGTATAACATGTCATGTTTAATAGCTTCTTTCCAAGTCTTTTAGGCCTACCTCTCCTCTTTTGATTTGTGTGAGTGATTCTCTACCTTCTAAACGCCGCACAGTGCATCTAAAGGTCTCCTATAAACATGTCCAAACCATCTTAATCGTGTTTCTCTAATTTTCTCGTCTATTGGTGCTACTCCCACTTTGTTTCTAATGTGTTCATTTCTTATTCTATCTAATCTAGTGTGTCCGCACATCCATCTTAGCATTCTCATCTCTGCTACCCTCATTTTTTGTTCGTGTTCATATTTAGTCGCCCAACATTACGCTCCATAAAGCATTGCGGGCCTTATGGCCGTTTTATAAAATTTTCCTTTCAATTTTAATGGTATTTACGGTCACAAAGGATAGAAGATGCACTCCTCCATTTATTCCAACCCACTTTGGATCCTATGTGTGACATCTTTATTGATTTCTCCGTTCTCTTCAATTATAGATCCTAAGTATTTAAAACTCTTTGTTATACTCACTTCATGTCCATCAATTTTAACATTCGTCTCATTGTTCTGTTGTTTTTACTAAAGTGGCATTCCATGTATTCTGTTTTAGCCCTACTTATAGTAAAACCTTTTGATTCTAGTGCTTCTCTCCAAACTTCCAATTTTGCATTTACTCCTTCCCTTGTTTCATCAATTAAAACTATATCGTCCGCAAATAACATACATTCGGGGATGGATTTTTGTAAGTGTTTAGTGATTTCATCAATTATTAGGATAAAAGGTGCGGGCTTAGAGCGGATCCCCGATGCAAACTTTATAGTGTTGGGAATTCACTAGATATTCTGTTGGTGTCCCCGATACATGTTGTTATACCATCATACATATCTTTTATGGCATCTATGTAGCTATTTTTATTCCTCTTTTTTTCCAATACGCGCCACATTATATCACGGTTGACTCTATCGTATGCCTTTTCAAGATCAATAAAAACCGTATGTAAATCTTGTTTTTTCTCATTATATTGTTCACATAATCGCCCAATTAAGTGTATAGCTTCAATTGTGGATCTTCCGGCATGAAGCAAATTGATTATCTAATATACTAGTTTCATTTCTTATTCTTGCTTCTATAACTCTTTCCCATAGTTTCATTGTATAACTTATTAATTTAATTTTGTAATTTGCACAATTTTGTATATCCCCTTTGTTTTTATATATAGGTATCAATATACTTTTTCTCCATTCATCGAGGCATTTTCTTAGTTTTTAGAATAACATTAAATAATTTAGTAAGCCATGATATTCCAACTCCACCTAAACATTTCCACGCTTCAATTGGTATATCATCAAGGCCAATTGCTTTGCGATTTTTCATTTTATTTAGTGCTTTTTACATTTCGTGAAGTTGAACTCTACGATAAAAGGTACGGTTTCTATTCGATTCAGTTGGCTAGTTCCCCTAATGTGACTTCATTCCTCTTCGGTTCATTAAAAAGATTATTGAAATATCTCCTCCATCGATCTTTTATGTCCTCGTCTTTCACTAAAATGTTTTCATTCTCATCTTTTATGCATTTAATTTGGGTTAGATCTCTTGTTTGTTTTTCTCTAAATTTTGCTATTTTATATATATATTTCTCTCCTTCTTTAGTATCTAGTTTCTTATAAAAATCTTCATATGCCTTGGTTTTTGCTTCATATATTGCTCTTCTTACTTCTTTTTTGGCGTCTTTATATCTTTTAAGGTTTTCTTCGTTTACGGGAATACAATACTTTGTAACTAGTTCGTTTTTCCTTTACCTTTTCTTGGATTTCTTGATTCCACCACCATGACTCTTTATTCCATTTATTACCATTTGACACCCCTAATGTTTCTTTTGCGATCTTTTTCATTTGAGTAGTTACATAGTTCCATGTTTCATCGGCTTTGTCTTCCACTTTCCAATCAATGGTTTCTACTAGAGATTTGACAAAACTATCTCTTTTTCTATATTCTTTAAGTTCCACCACTTAATTCTCGGTATGTTAATTTTCTTTCTCTTTAAGTGTATGTTAATAAGTTTGATATCCAAAACTAGTAGTCTATGTTGGGTGGTGAGGCTTTCTCCAGGTAAGTGCAAGAAAAGACAGTAGCAAAACCTTCAAAAGTAGGTGGTAGGCAGCCCAAAGTTAGTGTCTCGAATTCTACTGAATCAATTTTGTATTTTGGAATTTGCTCAGCTATGATTGGTTCTGCTATTTTCTTTGCCATCTTGCAAATTGCCTGAGGATCTCAGAATGTCAATATTCCATCAGATATACAAAACTAAAACTAAAGCATACTATAAACATACCTTATCTAAATAAGGCCACATATATTCAATGAACTTGTTCAGCCAATCAATCTGCGGAAAGATAAAACTAGAAGCGCTGTTAACCATGAGCAGTTAATAAAGTAATTTATTCTAAGGTTTTCCGGACCCACTATCCAGGGAACGCACCCGATCGTAATCTGGATTTTTAACCCAAACAGGTATTTCTGGGAGCAGCTGTTGGAGACTCTCAGAATCTTTCTCAACTAGCGGACGAATTTCAGGATCCTGCAAGAGTACACTTGTTACATACGCAACAAATGAACTTTAACTCATCTGTACTCATTATTGTATCAACCAAGGAAATATGTGCTTATTCCATATGAAAGCCGCAAATTTTGACTGCTTAACACTATCTCAATTTGAAGATTCTTGGTGATTCTTCAAAGACATTGAGGTGTTTCATGCATTATTGCCTCATTCCTGATTTCATAACAGTCTCTTTACTAAATGATATTCTGCTAATAGGGACGACAAGTAAAGATGCCATATAAGCAGATATTCGTTCAACTAAGATAGAATTCTTGCACCGTAGAAAGCTTCAAAGCTACGGCTCCAAAGTGCCCTACATGATGTGGGTTTTCCTTCTCGTGAATCAAACATATTTTACTGTATCTCCCTTTACAGTCTCTATAGTCTTAACAAATTCAAAAGCATTAAGCAATAATTCAAAAGCATTAAGCAATTAAACATCAATGACTTAGAATACACTTAGAATAGATTTCAAACGACATGTAAACATCAACATCGGACAGTTCTTATCCACAGAGAAAGTTGTCGGCATTAAACAGAAAAATTCTTCAAGTCTGCTTCTAATCTGTACAGAGACCTCTATAACCATAATATTTTCCTTGGCACAATTATTCCACAAAACCATAATATTTCCCTTGACAATAAATATGTCCTTCAAAAAATTGCAGCTAAATTGCATAGTGATACACAAACATCAAAAGTCAGTTTGGTATCAATGAACTAAGATTCACACAAACAAGAACAAATAAGCACAAATAAAAAAACATCAATTATCAAGATACATTGTTCTTCAAGAAACCAAATGCATAAATATAGGAAAAATACCTTCACATCAGTTGGCTGATAGAAGATGAACAGAAAGTATCCGATCACAAGCCCAATGCCCACCCCTGTCCCAAACCCGAAAACCCCCAATATTGTGCTTATAACACCCATATCCAATTTTCTTCCAAAATCACCCCAATAATATTTTCGTTTCCCAAAAATTCAACAGAAAATACACCCCACACGAGGACAAAGAAAAGGCCCCTCAAGTTTCCAAATCAAGAAAACCAGTCTAAAGATCTTGATCAGGGAAAAATTACTCAAATTCAACGACCACCAAACACATTAGGCATTACAACATGATGATCTGAAAACATCACTCACAGAGAGTGAAGAAGAAGTAGATTTTTATACAAGAATCAATAACCAAAAAACAAAAAGTTAACAAAGAGACAACAATGAAATGGGAGAAAAAATCCACAAGTTCATGAGATATAATAAGAGCATTAAAAGAAACATAAATGCTTGGCCGATCTTTGCAGTTAACGACCCCATTTGGATCCACGCATAACGGCATTTTCTAAGTATTTAAGCGCGTGGAGCTCAAAGGGCACTGTTAATGTCGGCAAACAAGGGTAACGTCTTATAACGGCCCCATGCTTTGGCTTTTTCTCATGTTGTAGATCCCCACAGATGGGGAAAATTATCTTTTTGATTCTAGTGGATAAATGGGGCCTCCAGAATCAATAATATTGCCTAATTAGGATTAATTTAAGATGTTAATTGCATTTCGACCCCTAAGCGACTGTGGAAGTCTGAATTTACTCCTTAAATTAGTAATTGTGACGTTTAATCCCCCTGAGTTTAACTGCACGTTAGCCTCTCCGTCTTCTTCTGCTGATGTGGCGAATTTTTATATATATATTTTTAGTATCTATAGTCATTTTGTGTGACGAATTGCCCTTTCATAAATAGCTATGACCATAATGCACCCCACTACTCAAGCATTTTGCATCCATAATCAGCATAGTTCCCCAAAGTTTTATTTCTGCAATTTGTTTAGAGGTACTTTTAATTTACCCCAAAACTATGCGTGTTTATCTACATTACCCACTTAATTTTGAATTGTTATTTTATCTCCGAACTTTGTAAACCCATTTACATTTGCGCTTAGCTTATAATTTCCAAATTTACCCTCATTGTTAGTGGATTGTATGTAGCTATTAGAAACCGAATAATTATTTGGATCAATTTTGTCTCAAAATCTCCCCATCCTTAGTCAATATACATATAGTATTTTTGTAGGAAATATAAATATAGTATTAAATAATAGTACATTTCATCAATAAACCTAGGTCATGATACCCTTTTCAAAGACCACAAAATAAAATAACCACGGAAGTTAAGGGTTAAATTTGAAAATTATAGGTTAAGTACAACAATTTGTAAGTTCAAGAGGTAAAAAGAACAATCAAAGTAAAGCGGGCAAAATAGAAAAAACTCGCATAATTTGGGTGGCAAAATAATATTACCTCATTTGTTTAAATAATTTTAGCAAAAACAATTTTCTTTTTATGAATAAAGAAAAGTCTACTAGCTCTAACTCACAACAATCTTGATAGTCAATCAAACTACCAAAGCATTCTCTTGATTTTTAGGACAAATTGCAATAGTATAAACTTTGTGCTTGTGAATATTCACACCAAAAATATCAGCTTGTTAAGATTGGGACACATAAGTAATCGTTATTAGATATTGTTTATCTATATATACTTATTATTTATTATATCAACTTGAAATTTTAATTGTATAAAGAAAAGCGACGCAATTTTCCAAAATGAATGAGTAATCGTTATTAGCTTCAGTTGATATTAATCAAGCTCCTATCAGGGGATTGAAGGTCAAACTCGAAAGCAAAATGGTTTGAATTGAATTTAAGTATGGAAATCTCATAAATGTCTGTTACTACCGTGGTCATATTGGACATTTGGACAAGCAATGTGAAGTGAGGAAGGCTGACCTCAGGGATGGAAGCCTCAACAAAGGTCAATATGGGGATTGGATCAAAGCTGAGGATCCCTTTTATGGAGCCAGAATGAGACAACCCAATGCTCTTTTTCTCAAAATAATCTCCCACTAGGCCCTTAAAAAGACCAGCTTGAATCTTCTGAAAAGGAATCGACCCCTGTGAAAGAAGCCATAAATGAACTTGATCCTAATTCTCCTCCAAAATACCTTACTTCCCCTTTCTCCCTTCAAAATTCTGACCCCTCAAACATGATTACACCCTTAGCCCCTATTTGTGCCAGCCAAAAACTTCCCCCTCTAACCAAATTAACCAATACTCTATCTCAGTCTAAAGCCATACCTAAACCTCCTTCTTTTGACCTCCCCAGTCTTACCTGCTTCAGTCCCTCACCCCGATCCATACCCAATTGCTCTTGGGAGTCCTGTTGAAGAACAATTGAAAGTAATAATGTGGAGTACCTCTTTGATGTGCCTATTAGGGTTAATCTAAATAGAATTCCTATACTAGATATCTCTAAAGATGGAATTTATGAGCTGCTAATAACCAATGCTCCCCCAGTTCCTCTAGTAAGAGATGGTCAAGGCTTAAGTTTGATGGACTTAACCAACAAGCTTCTAGGGGGAAAGTATTTGGCTAAAAACCTGACTTAGTTCACCCCAATCTCTTCTTTGGTGGTGTTAGAGAGCATAACCATCCATTAGTCTTATCGCGTGAGAGAGAATGCTAAAAGCGGCATCGAATGGTATCCTCATAAACACCATTCATCTTATGAAAGATGATTTCTAAGAATTGCGCCGGATGCGTGTTTGGATCCTCAACGGCTCCGCCCCAAACCGATTCTATGAAACCATCGGATCAATGCGGGTTTTAGTTCAAAGGTATTTGTATTGATCGTGAGGCGGGCCACACCCCATAAGTCAACTAACTTCCTACCGGTGGAAGTAGTTCATAATAGCCCTTCTCATGCAGCCTTTTCACAATCGATCATGTGCATCCTCCCAGGTGGGCGCTCCTCATTGTTTTTGTTGTTCGGCATTCGATTAGTCTATCCGCCATTGCCTTAGATCTTTTCCTTATAGTTGTTTTGTTGTCTTCTCCATTTTTAAATCAATGGGTATTGGCCGGGTAAATTTAGAATGCGTGACATGTACTATCTCGCACTAAACAAAAACAATGTTAGAACCAGAAGAAATAAAATAATTTTACAATATAAAAATTGAAAAAAAAAGAAATTTTTTACAAAAATCGGAAAAAGAAAAAAATAAAAACAAAATATTTACAAAAAAGTTTCAATTAAGATTGAACTACTTATTACTATATCTAACTAGAATCTTTCAATCCCGACAACGGCGCAAAAATTTGTTCGCCAAAAATTTATTTGGATCTCTATCTTTGCAAGTGTACGGTATAGTTTATAGGATAATGACAAGCAAGGGTGTATTCCTCGAGATTGACTACAAAACACTTAAGCTATAATAACATCGCATTCAATTTTATTGAAGCAACCGAATATCACAAGTTTTTATAAAAATCAAAAATTAATAAATAAAAGAAATAAAATTTCAAACCCCACAAGTATTTTCAACAAATACATAAGCAACCTAGGCACATAATTCAACTCGTTTCTTCAATATTAAATCCGATTAATGTTTCAAAACCAATCTATGTGTTTCTATGGGTTCAATTCTAAACTAGTTTATTCCCCCTCTCGGGTGGCGCATAAACAATGATGTAGATTAATAATAATTGAGGTCTCCCAATCCATCACGGCTATTATTAACTCCCAACGGATCTTTGAATTGAAATACTCCCCACAAATGTAAGTAGTCTCCGATACATTACCATGTTTATGTACGGGAATTCGATTTTCGTCTTGCTAGAGCTCACCTCCGGATGTTAGTATGACATGCAAATTATTGGCCAAATAATCGATAATTAAGAATAAGCACTCGAATTCATAAAATAGAACACATGAATCAATTAAGAAAATAATTAATCGAGGATTTAACATGAATCTACGGTTTTGATTATGCCCAGGATCCGAAAGATTAGCCAAACATTGATAACAAATTCATAGACAAACTTGAAATTAACATTATGACATTGTTTAAGTGCAGACATAAAGAGATCAAAACTAAGAAAGAAAACCCCTTCTTGTCGGGATGAATCTTCATACAAGCCTTCGAAGCACTTGTGCTCGTAGATCTGAAAGGCCTTGTGGTGTTCTTCGTAACCTAGCCCTCCTCTCTCGGAAGACCTTTGATCTTGTTTCCTTTGTATTTTGGTGTGTTGTATGGCGTATGGATGAATATAGATGATGAAAATTCGTTCGTGCCTTTGTCCCCTTTATATAGATGCTTTGAGAGATCTTGGTAGAGTTCGACGGGATTAGGACTCAAAATCGATCAGAGACACGTCACACCGGCCGTGTGGTTTCACATGGCCATCCCACATGTTCATGTGGGTCTCTATCAGGCAGGTGCAACTTGGTTTTGTCTCACGAAAATCGCGAATCACTTCACACGGTGGTATGGGCATTCACACGATCGTGTGACTTATACAACGTCCAAATTTGCTCTTAGAGTCTGCATGAAAATTGTAGCCCTATCTCTTAGCTTTCCATAGACACTTGAATCATCTCAATATCCATTTTGTAGAGAACATTATGGTCAATTTACTAAACCCGCCCGATCTTAGAAATTGTTAGCATGTTTGGATATTTTTGAAGGAAATTCCTTTTGTTCGGCCGACCTTGCTTCTTTTCTTCATATTTTTCTCGTACCTTGTCTTTTGACATATCATTTGAGTGTGATATCACATTTTATCCAATTTAACTCCATTTTTACGCAAAATTCACAAGATTACGCAAGATGACGCCCAACAAAGGAAATCAAGTAAAACACACTAAATATACATGCAAATATATCAATTATATATCATTTTAATACCCTAAATGCATGCATATTTTACACGTATCAAGATAAAGAATGGAAAGAAAATCCAAAAAATAACCAAATTGTGCTTAGTTGATCTTGACATGGTAGAGGTAGCCAACCAAAATGGCCCCAAAGTCATAAATGAAGGTTAAGGTGTGGAATTATAGAGGTTTGAGAGGGCCCTCTATGGTTTTCCATCTAAAGGAGTTTTGGAGACTCCACTACCCGGATATTGTCTTTTGTGTGAAACAAAAAAAAAAAAAAAATTGTTGGTACGGTTCGCAGACTGACTTAAGGTTGAAGATAAGTGGTTTTGTGTGGATCCTATTGGGATGAGTGTAGGAATATTTGTCTCTTTGGAATAATCGGGTTGAGGTTAAACAAATTATTCATAATCATTTTTGCTTAGAGATTGGTGAAAGGCCCTAATGATTCACTCTTTCAAAGTGGATTATTTTTGTGTATGGGAGTACAAATTATGCTCATAGAATTGATCGGTGGATTTACTTGACGGTGGTAAGGCTAAATGGGGGAATTTGTGGCTTCAGGAGGTGACTTCAATGATTTATGTAGTCACTCAAACGAGAGGAGGTAGAATAAGAAATGATGCTAGCTTTGATAATTTAATGAGTTTATTGGGGCTATGAGAATGCTGGAAATTGCTTGAGGGTGAGGAATACACTTGGGCTAATAATCATGAAGGTGAAGGTTTTGTTGAGAAAAGTTTGTGGGTTTTAGGGTCGTTGGAGTGGATTGCTAAGTTCCATATGGCGGTGTTCTTGTTGAGTTTAAAAGTGTATTTGATCGTTGCATGTTGTGCGTGGATTCTTCTCCGATACACACAAAAGTCAAAACGAGGTTTGCGCTTTGATAAAAGATGGCTCAAAGGGAGGAGATTAACGAGGTGGTTTCTAAATCCCGAGATTTGCGGCAAAGTGGAGTGCCTATGTTCGGGCTCCATGCTAAGATTAGAAAAAGTAGGATTGAGCTTTTGAAATGGAGTAGGAATTTTAGAACCTTAATGGTATCAATGTGGATGATATTAACAAAAACTTAAGGATCTTAGAAAGCGAGGAGGCGGAGAGATTGGAAAGAGTGGAGACCGCTAAAAAGTAGTTTAGGCGTGGAATACCTAAAGGGGGAAATTTTAAAGGAAACAAAAATCCAGTTTTCTTGGTTAAAAGAAGGTGATAAGAATTCCAAGTTTTTCATGCTTATACTATTCAAAGAATGAGGAGTAATAATATTGTGAAATTGGTTAGGGAGGATGATACTATATGTGATAAGCATGAGGAAATTGAAGTGGTTGTATTTATTTTTTACCAAATTCTTTTTACTTACGAGGGCTCTGTTTGTGGTCATAGCCTTCTGCATTAATCCCACAATCAATTTCGAGGAGGAAAACAAAATGCTTATTGTTTTAGTGGATGAGGCAGAGAAGTCAAGCTAGCTCTCTTTGATATGAACCCAAACAAAACCGGGGGCTTGATGGTATGTCCCTATTTTCTTTCGTAAAGTGCAGGATATTATCAAGTTTGACTTATGTTACGTAATTTGCAACTTCTTTGTGTCTGGTAGGCTCTTAAAAGTATTAACCAAACTCTTGTCACACTAATACCTAAATGCTTTAATCTTTCATCTATGGCTCATTTCGGGCCAACAACTTGTATAATGTGGCTTATAAAATTATTTCAAAAATCGTGCGAATGCTTAAACCTTGCCTTCAATCATACATCCTGTGGAAACGATATGCATTTATGTCGGATAGGTTCATTCTAAATAATGTGGTTGTTGATCATGAAGCTATTCGTTTTTTCATGGCAATCAAACTAGATATGGCTAAAGCATATGATCGAGTTTAGTGGGGGGATTGAAAGGCTGCGATGATTAAAATGGGGTTTGTTGTTCCATTTGTTGAATGGATTTTAACTTGTGTTTTTCATCATATTTTACCTTCAATATTAATGGATATCCTTGTGGCCTTGTGATGACTCAAAAGCTACCTTTAAAACCGTAGGCAAGTGCACCTATCGTTTTATAGTATAGATTATTGAGTCCAAGTGTCATTCCCACGAGGATTATAAGTACTAATAATTACCGTCTTTTTGTTATTTAATCTAACAATTTTGAGTTTTTGTTTGATAAAGAATCTAAATTATCGAAGTGTAAAAATGAAGTAAAATTTGTAGAATAAGAAATCAAGAGATAGAAGTGTGTTTGAATGTAAATCCCTCAGAATGTTTTTGTGATTTGACAAGTTAAAAGATTCAACCATAAGCCCTAAGCAAAAACCAACCTCTTTTAATAAAATCTCATGCTTTATGTGGACCGTAGAAATTCCCGATTTAAGTTAATCCCTTTCTCAGGCGAAAAACTCCTAATCTCAAGTTGATTAAGCGAAATCTCTTTCTAGTTAAAACCCCCAAGATTGCATTATAACGATTTATGAATTCCCATATTAGGTTTGACCCTAATCCAGGAAGATTTATGTCGTCTATATCAGGATTGCATGCAACTCTTTTCACTTATATAGGTTCTATTTCACCATGAATCTCTCGATTTCCGGATGAAAAATAAACTTCAAATCAATATTGCGCATATATCAATTCGAATGAGCGAAGCATAATATAAGTGAATCACACAAGACATGAATGATTTTATTAAAAACATACACACCTTAATCACAAATCCATACTAGAGTTCATTACATTCAAATTTAGGAGTTTAGCTACACATGATTTTGAAAGAATAAATTACACAAGAAGATGTAAACATTGTAGACATGGTGTACTTATCTTTATCAAAATCTCAATTGACTTGATGATGTTGCTCCAAGCCTTCTTCCCCAATGTTGCCTCAAGCTTACTCCTCCAAGACCTCTTGATCCCAATTCCACTCAAAATGTTAAACACTATGAATCTCTCTATGAGTGAATATTACATGAATTCTTTTCCAACTCAAACTCTTGGCTTTTATAAGCACCATCTTGTGAAATACCATATTAACAAATGCCCATTTCCATGCTTGTTAGTTGAATCATTGTGTGCACATTCATGGTTGAGTTGGTTGAATCATTGTATACACATGATGATTGAGGGAATATGGGGACATGTTGCCAACAAAATTGGGTGTTAAAGGTGTATAAAAGTGGTCAAAAGGCTTGGTAGGTGAGTTTTCATAATTTGCACATGGAAAAGTTGCAAAAGGGGTCCCGGACACGCCGTGTCGCCCGACACACGACCCGTCTTTGTTTAATTGTTCGAGCACTTTTCGGTGACATGGCCGTGCTTCCCAACACGGCCGGCCGTGTTCAGGACACGGCGGCCGTGTTGGGGAACACGGCCAGGCCGTGTTGGAGGCTATTTTGTGCAAAAATTTCGAGTTTTTGGCTCCGCGGAACACGGCCGTGTTGCCGCCGACACCCCTGCCCGTGTTGGACCAAAAGGCCCGAAATGACGCGTTTGGCTTGGAATTTCGAGCGTTTTGCATCCTTAAACTCCCCGGTATGTTTTGACATGAATCAATGGTCCAAAATTCAAGAAATTGGCCCCGAATGGTCAACCTACACCAATAAAAGCACCCAGCGATAGTATAAACAATGTACAATTAAAAACTAATGAAACTAACAACAAAATAACTCAATTTCTACTCAAATACACACATAAAACATGCATAAAAATACACTTATCACCTTGTTAAGCTTTCTAAGGGATTAAGACAAGGTGATCCAATCTCTCTCCTTACCTTTTTCTTCGATTTGTGAATGTTTCTCTAGTTTGATTAGAAAAGCTGAAAGTGTGGGGGCGTTTAAAGGGATAAGAATTTGCAAAAATGATCCTACTTTCACCCACCTACGTTTGCGAGATGATTCCTTCTCTTCGTGAAGCAACCCCTTTTTCGGATAAAAGTGATCTTGGATATTCTTGAAAATATATAAATGTTTTTTTTTTTGGCGAGGAAGATGAATATGGATAAATCTAGTATCTTTTTTGGAAACAATATCCCTACTTGTGAAATCGAAGTGTGTCATGTTTTTGAGGGGATCGGGTTTCACCCGGTCTAGTAAATATCTGGGGCTTCCATGGTTATTGGAAAATCTAAAAGGAGGTGTTTAGATATGTTTTGTAGGCAACTCAAAAACGGATTCAAAGTTGGAAAAATAAGTTCCTCTCTGCGTGACTAGTTAAGGCGTTTTGATCAAGGATATCTTGAATGTCTTGCATGTGTATGTTATGTCTGTGTTTTTCGTCTGTGGGCTTGTGTAAAGAGATTAGTGCCATCATTTTCTAATTTATGATGGGGAGGTAATGAGGCTAATAATAATAAGATCCATTGGAAAGCATGGAACAAGCTTATTGTTCTGAGGAAGATGAGGGTTGGGGTTTCGATATCTTAAAATCTTTAATGAAGCCCTCATTTTGAAACAGGTTGTGGAGGATGATAATTAATCCCGATTTCTTTGGTGAGTAGAATTCTAAAAGCAAAGTATTATCTAGGGTAATTTCTTTGATATAAAACTTCCTCTTAGCTCATCTTGGTTTGTGGAAAAGTTGGTCAAAAACAAAGGAAATTTTAAGAAAGGATTTGAGATACAATGTGGCGGATGGTAAAGCTATTAGAATCGGAAGTCCCCATGGATCATAGATTCTCTTAACTTCAAGACATCTGATTCATCGATGATGGGAGTCCTTAACGGGTGGCTAAATTGCTTAATGAAGATGGCTGCTCCTGGAACACCGAGTTGATGAAAGCTACATTTAATTAAGAGGATGTTGTGAAGATTCTTGATTAAAGGGATGCAACTAGGAAAAAAGACAAATTATGGTGGCATTTTGACAAGAAGGGATCATTCTCCATGAAATCGAGTGTACATTACGCTCCTCAAAGATAAGGTGTGTGCTATGAATTTTGCTTCTTCTAGTGAATCATATCTTAGCCAAAGGATTTGCAAGGAATAGGAGTTGGAAGATGAATGTGAAAGGTAAGCTTAAACATTTCTTATGGAAGTGTTTTTGTGGGATTTTGCCAAGTTGGTAATAATTTGAAGATGAAAGAAATTGATATTGATCCTTACTTCCATATCTATGGGGGGGGTTGAAACCATTGAGCATTTGTTCTTTGAGTGTAGAAGAGCCAAATCGGTTTGAAATTAGCTCATATCCAATGGGATGGTATTGATTCGGAGACCGGTGCTTTTCGACTTGGTGGGGGAAAGATTTGCGGTGTTAGCAAGGACTCTAAGTGCGAGTTTAGGATGCAATCGACCACATACTTGTTGTGGTGGTTGTGGAAAACTAAGAATTTGTGGGTTTTTCATAAGGTGGGAAATGAGAAATATGTATTATTAGATGGGCTATGGGTGAATGGTATGAGTTCAAGAGGTGTGTACAAAATAGGAAGAATGAAGGTGATCTTGTTTTTGGGATGCGAGAATATGTAGGTTGATTAAGTGCGGTTTTTATACTTGGAAATGGTTTGCTTCTAGGTTGTTGGTCCGGGAGCTCTTCTTTGTTGGTTTTTCCATGCGGTTTGGTGTTGTTTTTCTCATTGTTTATGGGTCTACGATCCATGAGCGTGGGATGTCTTGAAAGATGTGTTCGTTTTTACGTAGTGTGGGGTGATGTCTTTTATCTCACGATGAGGGGCTATAGATTCAGTTTAATTCTTGTCTTATAGCTTGCATCATCGGGTTGATGTTTTTTTGTGTTTGTTTGGTTTGTTTGGGTTTAGGCCTCTATGTTGGATGGTCTCTTTGGTATTCTACTTGGTTTTTCTTTGTTTCCAAAAGGATCTTGGTCCGCTAACTTAGGCTGTTTGTAATGTTTCTTCAAGTTTTAATATACTATCTTTCGTTGCGGATAAAAAAGAATAGAACCGAAATATATGAGAAATTATAAAGGATGAACCCCATTCATGTGGGCCCCTTGCATCGCTTGCTTGCCCTATAAGTACATGAGAAATTATACAACAATGAAATGTGCACCAAAATACTGAGAAAAATTGTCGTCGATGAATTTGAAGTTGCTAAATTGAGACAAACCCTAAAAGAACGTAAATGCAACTAGCCAGTGCAAGAATATGATTAAATTATGTATTTATGATATTAGTATACTTGTTGTTAGGTTCTAAAATGTACTTTTATACAATGGCCATGTGAATTTGATTGACAATTGTAACTTTTGACAAGAGAAAGTTTACAATTCATGGCTAATTTGGAAAATCAAAAGAAAAAAATCATAATAGTCTAAAAAGTTCACGATGCACTATATGCGTTCTATTTTTTTTGAGCGATAGCATTTTATTAGAGCGAAAAGACTCATAATGAGGAATTACAACTACACGTAGCCAACAGGCTAAATAACCACTTTGACTAAACAACTAGCAATTGGGGAATTGGTCAACCCAATTCAAATTCAAATTTCCGTCAAACGCAGCCAAACTGCAAGCCTATTACCAATTATGATACAATTGGAATTTTGCACCAAAAAATTAACATGTTCAAAAAGAAAACATAAGAGGTAGATGTCTTTGGCTATTTTTGCACCTTCACCAACGAAGCATACGACGATTGTTGAGGTTGCTCGCTATATCCTTATCATCTACCAATATCTTCAAATTGTGACACCAAATCCGAAAGCGCACGAGAGCTAGTCGAATGCTTAATAAGGATGCTTCCGTTGGATCAATAATGTAATCCTAGAAGAGGCCCAAGCCTTCAACACCTTCCCTCGCTTATCACCAAACCCGACCACCCATTGCGGATCCATGTTCTAAAATGTGTACAAAGATCGACAACCAAAGAGTGGTATCCTATTGTCAAATTCATCACATCCGGATTTGTCTCATTCAACATCAAAGTGGGATCTTTAGGTTGTTTAATCCCTTCACCGCTATGTCTTCCAAAAGTTGATATTCTTGCCATTCATTCCATGCAAAGCACACACCTCTCTCTTTCAGGACCATCGACACTTGTTAATAACTAAGAATTTCTAGCTTTCCAAATCCACCAAAGGATAAAAGCAGAGTGAGTTGCACACGGTCCTTGAATAAGAGCTCATTTTTGTTCGAACAAAGATGTCTCCCACCAAAGAATTAAGATTGAAATCGGATGCGAAGTGTTGCTCCAATTCACTGGAGCCAATTTCCAAATCACCTCGGCCCGAGCATATTGAAAGAGCAAATGTTCCACTGTCTCCTCCTTTTCACCACATATAGGGCATCCGGAATCAAGGTGAATACCCTCTTAGCCAAAGAGAGTGCGGTTGGTAAGCAATTATGAAGAACTTTCCACAAAAATGTTTTATCTTGTTTTTAGCCTTAATATTCCAACAACGTTTCCAAAAAGCCCGGTTGTATTGGCTCGCGAGCTAGATTAAGGTCAATCATTCTCCAATTTTCTAACTTTAAGTAGCTCGTCGTAGGGCGATTTCACCGAGAAGCGCCTCTTTTGATGCCAAATCCACTTATCATTGTTACCTCTTGATCAATTGGTACTGCGAGAATTAGATGAACATCGAATCACAACAAAAGAGATTAAGAGTATTACAATCCCAGGTTTTACCATCCTCATTCATAAAGTCACAATCCCACAAACTCTCACAAGAATCGGTTTCTGACCTCTCATTCGAAATGTAGGAGAATGAGGGAGCAAGTGGTGTTCCCATATTTTAATACCCTTCCCATTACCCAAATGTTGTCTAAGTCCCAACTTAAGAACTTTTTTGGATTTTAACCAACTTTTCGAGCCACGAATTACCACTTTTAGCTTCACAACTTACGACCCCATTTGCAGGAGTAGTATTTAGCTTTAAGTACCTTACTAATAAGGACATTAGGTTGAGAAATTAATCTCAAAGTTGTTTGGTAAGTAAAGCTTCATTGAACAAGCTCAAATCAAGAAAACCTAACCCCTCTCTTTTTTTGGAGCAGTCAATCGATCCCGGACCACCCGAGGATTTTTCTTTGGCGGCGGTGCCCCCACCAAAATTTTGAAGAAATTCTACAAATCTCCTTATAAACATGAACCGAAAGTTTAAAACATGACATGACATAGTTAGGCATAGCATTAATGACCGCTTTAAGAATGACCTCATTTCAAAGATAAGACAAAAACATATTACTCTAGCTATTAACTCTCTTTTGGACACATTCAATCACAAATTGAAAAACCTCCTTTTTGATCTACCAATCACCATAGGCAAGACGAGGTATCTAGATTGGTTGTTCATTAATACCATTCAACAAAGCACAAATGTCAACCGTAACCCCTCCTCAACATTCTTCTTGAACATCACGGTGATTTCTCTAAATTGATCTGTTGGCACGAGGCCTTACAAAATCTATCGAGAATAGTTCTAACACTCGATGCTTGAAAAGATGTTGCTTCACAAAAACAATGGAATCATCAAAAAAAAGAGATGGGTCGAATAAGCCCCCTTTTACTTGATTTTAATACCCTGAAACAAATTGCAACATTGAGCTTGTTTAATGAGGTTAGAGAGCATCTCGTAAAGCGGGGATAAAAGATAAGGGAAATGGGGTCTCCGCCTAATACCTCTAGTGGGGACACATAAACCAAAAATCGACCATTGATATTAAAGAGAGAGCGAAGAGGAGTTAATACGATTCATAATCTAATTCACAAAGACACAATCAAAACCCGTTTTGATAAGCACGGAAAGCTAAGAATTTCCATTCCACTCTATCATGCTTTGACATGTCCAGTTTAGAGCCATAAATGTTTTTTGACCTTTTTTAATGCCCTTTAAATGATGTATGCACTCATGAGTCAAAACAACATTATCAATGATTTGTCTACCCAGGATGAAGCAGATTGGTTAACAACGATACAATGATGCGGCCACAGGTTTCATACGATTCACAATGATTTTGGAGATCATTTTATAAATCACCCCACAAAGGTTGATGGGCCTAAAATGAGCCATGGGAGATGGATTTTTGATTTTTGGAATGAGAGTGACAACGGTGTGATTAATACTCGAAGCATCCTACTAGAAAAAAAAATCTTTAACAACAATGCATAATTTATCGAAATGAAATGCCAACAATCTTGCGAAAGAAAAGAGGGCTCATACCATCGAGCCAGGAGCTTTATTGGGACTAAGATCAAAGAGGGCCTTTTTAATTTCCATTTCCTCCACTTGGCAAGTCAAGATTCGATTCATTGAGGCGAGAAATTGATTGAGGTATCCTTCTAAAATGAAGTGGTCAATCTTAGGATTTGAGGATGAAAAAGAGATTGGTAGAAGTCCTCCACCACATGTTCAATCTCATCACGGAGAATTACACACCGAGCCATCCATCCTAAGAAGACTCTCAATTCTGTTGTTTTTCTTCTTTGAACCGTATAGGCGTGGAAGAATTTGGAATTCTTATCACCCTCCTTCAACCAATTAATTCTAGCCTTTTGGCTCCAATATCCTTTCTCTTCTTTATAGGCCCTTTCAAGCACATTTTTCAATTTTCCCCAATCATTCCGTTCTCAACACAACCATTCCTTTTGATCTCGAAAAGTCATGTCTTTGCAATTTTGAATAATCTTGGATGAATTCGTTCTTTTGTCCTTGCTCCGATTAATAAGGGCCATTCTGCATCGCCGATTTTCGATGGACTTGGTACATGGAGGTTCCATAGATATCGATCCTCCAAGCCTTCTCTACAACCCTATCAAAATTTTCCCATTGAAGCCACCTTTTATCAAAGAAGAATCTATTTTTCCCAATCTTGCGGGATCCGTATCAAGGTAAAGCGTACGATGGTCGAGGCTGCTTTCTCAACGTGATGAACTCAGCATCCAGGGAATTTCACAAGCCGAGTTGGGAGATCAAACACCCCATCAAGCGTCCCTCCACAAAACCTTCTCCTCACGGTTTATTAGCCCATGTAAATTGATGCCCTGAGAAATTGAATTTCCCCATGTTCAAGTTGCCAATGAAGGAATTAAACTCTTGTGACTAGTCACACTTTGGATTCTACCACCCTTTTTCTCTCCCGGGTCGAGAAATATCATTAAAGTCACCCCATTATCCATAGGGGACCCCATTTATCCTTGGCGTATTTAAGAAGCGCCATTGTTCCTCTTAATTGCCTTGTGCGTGTTGGCATAAATGAATATGGCCCACATCG
The DNA here is from genome assembly GCA_016081115.2 of Rehmannia glutinosa. Classification (NCBI taxonomy): domain Eukaryota; kingdom Viridiplantae; phylum Streptophyta; class Magnoliopsida; order Lamiales; family Orobanchaceae; genus Rehmannia; species Rehmannia glutinosa. The sequence continues at coordinate 152,533 of JABTTQ020001383.1, forward strand.
GTCGGATGATCCTCCTTTGAGAATTCAATTTCAAGCGAAGGGAAGGAGAGCTAAAAATGTTAGTCACACAAGTTCTACTAGACGGACAACCTCAAGCCACCACTTGTACCCAGGTCAAACAAAAACCATCTATCACCCAATCTCAATTTATTAAAACTGTTTTAATAAAAGCTTTTTTTTTTGTTTCGCATAAAAAAATTAAATCGGGATTTGGAGCCGAAGAGACTCCTTGAATTGGGAAATTGTAGAGGGGTCTCCCAGACTCTCTGATTCCATGAGCATATCTTCATGGATAACTTTGGGCCCAATTAAGGCTGGTCACCTCCACCTTTTCGATACTCATATCCTCCATCACAGACGAGTTAATTCCTTTCAGTTTCTTGTTGCCCTCTAATTCCCAGTCAGAAGAATCTTCCATCACATTGAAATTCCTTTTCTTTCCACTACTGTAACCATCTTCATCAGACAAGATATCTATTGGCTTAGGCGTGGGTCCTTTGCCACCATATTTTTTGATCATTTTTTCCCCATTTTATTTTTATCAATTGGACTCTTGTTGGGATTATGTTGAGAAACATTTTGCAAATCACTGAATGGAGGTTTGCTAGATTTCCATTGTGTCTCACTCAAATTGGCTTGTCAATCATTACTCGACATAACCTGACCCACGGGAGTAACTACTTCCTTGCCCTGTTTATTCTGATTCAAGGGAACACCTAGGGAGATTCTCTTTGTTTTGCAACCTCTTCCCATGATCAGAATTAGCACTACTTGGTTTCAGAATCTTGTGCAGGCGCATCGGAGGACAAAATACTAGCAGCGTTCAAGCGTTCCTTTCCGAGTTGGAGCCTGCTGCGGCTTACTCTCTTTGCTTGGCTCACCGACTCTTGGAGAATCCTGATGTCTGGGAGAATTTTGACTACGCAAAAAACTGTGGCCTGCTCTATAATTTCCAACATCGATGGCCCGAAGCCATTCCCCAAATTTGCCCTCCTTGAAGCATTTTCCCTCAAGGTCCCGTTTTCTGTTTTGACAACCTCTCTCAGAGTGTCCAATTATGCCACAGTAGAAACAGAAATTTTGCAAGTTTTCGTACTTAAAATTCACCCAATACGTTTCTTCGCCTTAAGTGATATTGGTCCCCCTTAACAAAGGTTTCTCTAGGTTCACTTCCATAAGAATCTTGATATGTTTCCCTTTGGGGCCTCCGGTTTCCGGTATGGTGATGTCACCCAACTTCCCAAATTCGCTTCCAATCTTTCGGCCTGTTTCAGTACTCAACCAATGGAAAGGGATATTCCATATTTGAATCCACAACTCCACAGTGTTAAAGGTTCAAGCTCCATCAGAAAATCCTCAGACCATTCTCTTAATATCAAATATTGGCTATCAAAGCTCCATGTTTTTCCATTAAGGACCTTAAGTTTATCCTTATGTTCCTTGAAGATGAATTGGAAAAAATTCTGCCCTATTTCAGAGATGGATAAAGGCTCTTTTGTTTGCCATATGTTGCTCATCGTATTCTTAAGCCCTGTAAAATTCATTTTTTTCTCCAAAACTTTTTCCGATGAGGCTCTTACGGTATTCTGATTTCCTACCAAAAATATCTGAAGCATCCAGTTTAATATCCTCGTTTTCCGCAGAGGACAAGGAAAAAACACCTAATCTTGACGAGATATCTTGGTCCATTTTCTCAAGGGATACCTCAACTGTCGGATCTTACCTCAAATCCTCAGATTTGGCCACCTGTAGAGGAAAATAGCGCAAAGAGACAGGAAAAAGAAAGTGGGGAGCAATAGGGGGACACGTGGTGAGCAAAACAAAGCAAATGTGAAGAAAAATAAAAAGCAGGCAAGAATCAATAGTCAAATATGGAGTACAGTGAAGAGATAAGCAAAGGTGGGTGAGATAAGATAAATAAAGGCTCAGGTCAAACATAAATGCTATTGAAATACATGGAAAATAAAAGCATTCAAAGCATTAAAAAGCAGACAAAAATGCATGATGACAACACCACTAGACAATGTCAAAGGCAAATGTACTTAATGGACCACCATGGAAACTCAAGCTTCAAGCCACCAAGCAAGGGAAGGACACAGACAACTGAAAAATGGCAAGACAAGAAAAACTAAAAACTAGGGTTCTCACTCTAAAGAGAGAAAATTCCCACTCCACACAAGGGAGACTTAATTTTAAACCTTTCACTACATGCATTCTATCATTTGTTATATTTATGTATCTGTGGATTTATCCGCATCTTAATATGACTACATTCTTGCATTTGATTTTGAAAATGGTAACTTTAATACATCAATTAAAATACTGTTATTCTGTACTACTATACAATTACAGTCTTACAGATGGTTGATTTCTTTGGTTTTACACTTAATGTTGGTTTGATTCTCATTTTAATGATTATTTGACTACTTTTGATGATTTGTTCTCACCCTCCTCCCCTTATTTATCATGCGTAGGGATGTCAAGGCGGGGGGCGGGGAGCAATCCCCATCCCCGTCCCGCCTCCATGAGATCCCCACTCCCGAATTGATTTTTGTTTTTTATAAAAATTAATATTTGTTAATATTTTATATATATATTTGAAAAATGCAAATTAAAAAAAAAATCTAGTAGCACTAACAGCAGGTACTGTCCATACAACCAATTATTTGCAAAGCTAACATCATTACATCACCATACAAATTAAACAAAGAAAAAGTTTGCCCATACATCATAAAATAACTGAAACAGTCAAATACAACCAATATAGCCAACATGTACTGTCCACAACTCCACATTCATTCCTCAGTATTCCCATGCCATCTCTTTTCAACACTTTATAGCAATCTAGAAAAGCAAAAAACAATGATTATATTTCACAATACAAAAAAGATAAGTAGTAACAAACAATTATTACCTCTTCATCATTATCATCATCAATATCCTCATAAAATGTACAACATTCAGAATGAGCCGCTGCACCACTATCTGAAAAGACAAAGTAGTCATTGATGCAATTGAAAATTAAAGGAAACTGCATAATTTGAGTGTGTGTATTATTACATTATATATATAAATAGTTATGTCTCTCACTCTACTGTAAGAAATCGAAAAAAAACCAGAAAATAGCTTTTTCTGTCAAAGCTCAAAGCTCTGTCTCTCATTCTATTTTTCTGTTAGTTTAAAAATAGCTTTTGTTCCAGTTTTTTTGTTAGAAAAATTTCTTTTGTAATTTTTTCAGCATAAAAAATAAGAAATCGAAAAAAATAAATAAGATGTGCAACATAAATAAAAAAAAAACTAATTAAATTAGAGGAACAATTAAAAAAAAGCATAACAGTAAGAGATAATAACAAGGTGTTTAAATTAGATTGGCAAAATAAATCAAAGAACTAATTAGATTGGCAAAATAAATTAGATTTACTAACCTGGGCTTGGAGACTTGGGTCTCTTGGTCCTCTAATGGTGTTGAACAAGAAGACTCTTCTTAGACTCTGTGTGAGAGTGAGATGGTGTGCCACTGCCGTGTGGGATTTGGGAATGGAGAGAATGAGAGGCAGATGGGCGGACTGAGCGAGAATGACTAAATGAGAGGCGGGACTTGAGATTGACTGAGAGTTGAAGTCTAGGGTTTTAGTATTTTACCATTTAGTATATGTGATATATCTATAACATTAAGGGTATTATTGTAATTGCATATCGCGGGTCTCCCGATGAGGAACGAAGGCGGGATCCCCACGGGGCGGGAATACAGTCCCCGTCCGCCCGCCCGTCCCTCGTTAACGGGGAGAAAAATTCCGCCCCGCCCCACGGGGAAAATTTTCGGGAATCCCCGCCCATTCGGGGCGGTTCATGAGGAATGGGGATTCCCCGCCCACTACCATCCCTAATCATGCGTGCTCTCTCTCTCTCTCCCTAATTTTTTGTCACATTTTAGTTTTATTTATTATCTCCTTTCTTTTGTCTTTTTTATCCTTCTATTCAACTAATTTTTCTTCAAAAATGATTTTATTTACTTTTACACATACACATCAGGAATGTAATGCTGAACTAATTTTGATTAATTAACTTCAGTTGTGATCAACTTATCATTAATAGGACTAAAAATAAAGTAAAACCACTAAAAAATGTTAAACCATTGCCTAATATTTGACCCTTTTTTTGGAAACAATTCTTGACCCAATCTTGTGATCATAAATATAAGACAGAAACCAAAAATGAGTTGGAATAAATATGGATCCCACCAAAAAGCATAGGGTCTTAGATGTGAGTTGACAGTGTCCTTAGACAACATGGTCAGTGTTGAAAAGTTTTTTCAAGTTTTATATTGTCCAAAATATAATTCCAGATCAAACTTTCAAGCTTTTCTTTTATATGTAAATATCAGGTCCAACTAAAAGTTGAAAAGAGGAAAAAACATTCTCCAATCCAAAATTTGATACTTAAACTTTTATTTTCTTCTTGCACTTTGCCATATTACTATGTGAGATTTACATATTGCCTAAGGATTGCGCTTAGTCATCTAAATTTTACATAATTTTGCGTTTTGTCATCTGAATTTGCATTCAAAATTCTAACATATCTTTTATTGTTGGAAGTATTCTTCATTCTTCTCAATTTTGGCTTAGATACAAAATGATCAACCGTTAAGATAGCTATCTAACCAATAAGTTTGATTTATTTGATCTAATGACTACGGTTTATCCACAATAACAGTCTAACAAATTATCTACAATTTTGCTTTTCCAGAGTGTCTCAAGGCATTTTTACAGAACTCCAAGAAATTGGGCTTCTTGAACTCTAATATTACATTGACTCTTTTTTTCATTTTTCTACTAAAAATATTCTTCAAGCCCAAACATTATTTGGATCAAATCAAGTTTATTTCCAACGTGTTTGTTATATATTAACGATTTACATAAATAAATGTATATTTATATATAAAGATTATATATTAGTGATTTGTGTAAATATAAATGTATATAACATTGTTTGAATATTCTTCGAATAATCAAATTGGAAAATGATAATTATATTTGTATTCGCATAATATACAATTTGAATAATATTTGGTTTCGTATTCTAATTTTTCAAATTGAATGTTAATATCGAACTGGAACCGGAAAAAACGATTCTTGTATACCCCTAATGGCCAATGATAGAGGCAAGAGAGGGTGTGTGGCACACCAATTTCAGCACTCAAAAACATTATTGATTGCAACAATCAGCTCATCCCATTATTAAGTGGAGGGCCACTCCCCAGTCCTAACCAGAAAACAATATTTGGACCTATACTCTTTCCCTGCAGCAGTAAATGACATTGATAAACCCTTAAAAATTAATTGAATAATGAGATTATTCTAGTCCAAACCCTTTATAGTAGACTCATTGCACTGTTTTTTTCAATAATAAATAATAAAAGGGCCAATTTTTTATTTTCACAGTATCACTATAATCTTGGAAAATACAGCAAGGTGATTTAATCTTCAAAGTAGTAATTGTTGTACATCTCTACCACGAGCGTGTGACTCAAATGGTATCACTAATCCTTTATAAGGGTGTTAACTAAGGTTCGAACTCCATATTTTTTAACTTTTTTGAAATTTATCTCATCTCTTTCAACTAATACTCCCAATTTATTAAAAAAATTATTATACATCTCTGTGGTGCCTTCATTTTTAACAAATTGTAAGATTTGAAAAAGTTTGTTACATGTGTGTATTATACGGGCCATGAGCCCAACAAAGACCCAATAGGTTAAGTTAATGAACTCCATCTAGATTATGGACCCAATAAAGACAAAACTCAATAGATAGGGCTGATGTGGTCCACATATCAATGTTCAAAATTGTGGTGTGATACTTAAGTTACGCCCCACTAAGCTCATAAATCATAAACTCAAGAAAGTCTCTTAGTCCTTCCTATTCACAATAAATATTTTTTTTAAGAAAAACAACAAATATTAAGAAATATATTAAAATATCCATCATACCTTTAATTAATCATAAATATAACTTTGAAGAAAAAAGAAATTTAGATATTATTTTTTAATAAATATAGGATAATTTGAGAAAAATCTTTCTTCATTAGTCTTGAAAATATCAAAAGGACATTCTTTTTTAATATTCTTTTATGTGTCAAAAAGACAACTATTGTGAATAAGAGGAGTATTAGATTATAAGTGCTTCAATCTTCTTTTTAAAAAATACGCCATTTATTACGTCTTTAAGCTGCTTTTACTTTTCTACCTTATACTTGTTGAAACTGGCTCGAGAGTTAGAGTATATTGGTATATTATACAAACAATGATTCATTTAACAACCCAACAAAATTATATACCTAAAAGAACTGGTAATTAATCAACAATGTGCACATATTATATAAATTTACATATGAATACACAGATAAATTTACAAATAAAAGTATATGCATTATAGATTTTTAAATTTACATAACTACATATTTAAATTTGTGTGAGCTATAGCTACACACAAGCACGGAGAAACAGATTGGGCCCAAGCAACAAGAGGAACACGAAAAAACGGCCCAAACTCTAGCGTAACTATAATAAAAACATATTAAATGATGAACCATGATCCACATTAGCAACATCCATGGATTAAATTTCAAAATTAGTGTAGCTTTCGACCCATTTCCAGCCCATTCCATTTCCGTATTTGTGGACACTACATGCAATAAGCAGACTGGGCTAATTATCAAACAAGTAAAGGTTAAAAAAACTATAATTCAATGTTAATTGGATTCATTCCCTCTAAAACACCATCAGATTCATTGTATATCCCAATAGAAAAGGGCTTATATCAAGCTGAGGCTGATGACTAAAGTTGGCATTTTTTTTTTTTAAAATTCAAATGATGCCGAAATGCAAAAAACAAAAAGAATAAATTTGAATTGAAGATCTTGATAAATAAATTAGACTTGTTAATTCGACGTAACTTCAGTAAAGTTGTTCTTTTTTTTTTTTGAAGCTATCAGAACGCATGTGTTACTATGAATTTAAGTACTAAATTGTTAAATTCTTTAATACAATTTTAAACAATCTATCCATATAATCTAAAAAATTAAATAATTCTAAAACTGGAAGATATATTTATTGGATATTTTTATTAATAAAATTAGCACAATTAACTAAGTGATATTTTAAACGTCAAAAAATTAAATATCATTAATCACAACATATAGTTAATTTGTGAAAAATTAATGAAAACGACTATAATAATGTAATTAAGAACTAAAAAGTTCCGTTATATTTTGACAAGCTAAAATACAAAAAAAAGGTAGCTCAAATTTAATAAAATTAGCACAAATTTAGAGTAATACACGGGTGTTTTTCTAGTACACATATAATAAATCAACATCACATATTTATTTGTTAACACATGTCCACCATCTAATGTAGTGGAACAGAAAAAGTAGAACAAGAAATTTGTTTCCCATGATCCATATAATCTAATTTGTTTTTCACTATGATCATAATTTATTTTTAATTTGTGTTCAACCTGATATGGATGGATGTATTCTTTTTTAATGAGGGGAACGATCAAATACATATTAATTAATACTTCTAAATTTCATACTTAAATACAATAATATCAAATACAAATAAAGAAAATAATTATATAAATAAATTAACGTTTACATTATTGTCAAAAACAAAAAACGTTTACATTAATAATTCCAGAACTTTTTGATGGAGGTCGCCCCCTTACCAATATATGACAAATGTATCCACTAAAAGTAAACATTTTACAATACACTTAAAGCCTAGATATACGGCAAATTAGTCGGGTCTCGACTTGGGAAAAAATGAAATTAATCTTGGATTCCAATTCCTAGGTTAACATAACCCTTGGTTTATTTCATTTCAAGCTACAACAATAAAGGGGGAAAAAGAAAAGATACCTTGCTTTTGGTGGCAATAAGAATTTTACATTATCTTCAAGTATATTTCATGCAATTCCCTAAAAAATGTCATAGTGTGTATAGTTTAATCAGACTTCAATTTGGAGAAGTGTAAATTCATAATTTTTTCTATTTTATTGGATATGCATTATTAAATATTTGACAATACTTGTGACCAATCTTATGTTGTTAGGATGATTGATGACTAGATTCGATCCCATATGAGTCTTTGTGTGATGTATCTCTCCCTACTATACTAAAAATAAATAAAAAATGACAATTCTTATTAGCGTTTTAAAAAAAAATCATAGATACATCATACACTTTCATTTGGGCTCCGAACATATTCTTGGTCTTATTAGTCTCCAAAAATTAGCACGAGTTTGGCACAGCCGGCAACTTAGCCCCCAACCCCTCCATTTTAGAAACAATATTAGTGGGAATTCTTTAAAAAAAAAATAGTTAGAATTTATATGATTTTGCTTGAGTTTTCTATTCGATCCACCATACTTTTGTGTATAGGTCTACTCCATTATTGTGTCCGGTCTCGCCGATTCGGTCTTCCTAACTATTAGCAACGAGGTTGAGATACGGAGGAAAAAAATTGGAAAATCCCACAATATAGATGTTTTATGTTGGGTAAAATATTTGTGAGGTTTCAGTATAGGAAGAAAATGGCTAAGTGTATGGCTTTTAGTCGAGGCTGAATTCGATTCGGTCTCAGTAAAAACGAAAATGCCCCGTATACTAGTGTCTAACTTGATTCGTACATCCCTAAGATACAAGTTACGTCTCAAGTTTACGAAAGACTTGCAAACTCGAAAACATGACTAATAACAAAGGTGTTCTTAACTTTCAAGCTTTTTGAAGGAGGAAATCGACGATATGCGAGAATGCAATGCTCGATTTTAAGTTCTTTGATTATTTCGTGTGTTTATTCGATCGTGGGTCGATTATTATAGGCCTCGGTGTCTCGTATGGAAAGATCGCGTCTTTTAGCTTGAAAAGACATATTTTTTGCAGACCGACACACACTTCGGGCGCACGACGGCCCGACGGGCGTGCGCCGTGCTGCCCGTCTTAGCGTAGGTTTGATAGGGCCTTACGACGACGCCGACGGACGTCGCGGCCGCCTTCTTGTTGGTTCGCACATTCTGGCGGCGCGCCACGGACCATGGGCGCGTAGGCGTGCGTCGCCCGTGCTCAGTGCGAACCTCTTCCGATTGAAATCCATTTAATTAATTAGAAAAATTAATTAAATCTTTTAATTAATTCAAAAATTAATTAAACATTTATTTTTAAAGATTTTTGGTCCAAAAAGAATAAGAGTCTTGAAACCCAACCCCGCGACCGGGTCGGGGCGCGGGCGGCGTCGTGCGTGGTGCTTTGAACCAAACCCACAAGCATGTAGGTCTTCACCCCTTTAAAAACGTGGGTGCCCGAGAGGCCCAAACCCATAAGTCAACTTGGGATATATAAAGTGTGCAAACTTTTCATCCTTTTCCTGTGTGGGATGGAGCATTTCTCATTCCCCACATTTTCCATTTTCCATACCGTTTATTTGTATTAAGTGGCTAACTTCTAGCAATAATTTCTCATTCATCCGGAATCGGTTTGAGAAATTCCAAATGCTATTCTCATCTACTCTCTTAGTGGAATTTTTACAAATAATTTAATTCCATTTTTTACTAATGGAAACCACTTAATTAGTTGGTCAAAATCGGTCAACACCCATTTCTCAAGACCAAATTCCAACATTTTATTCAACTGAATTACGAATTAATTTGTCAATTATGTATAGTTTACATTAAAAGTTAAGCCTTTAAAACTATGAGATCTTAAACTTAAGTCCACCAGTGCTAGCGTTTTTGTCTATTGATAATATTTCTGTTAGTTGATTGCTGATCGTTATAATTGTTGATAGTTGATATTATTCATGATGTAATGATGTATATAAATAATTTCCTACAACAATGAAAAAACTAAAATAGCTCTATTTGAAAAGAAATCAAATACTTCATCACGTCTTCAAGTAAACTTATTATCTTTTAATTTGATCATTTTTTTTTTGAAGAGATTTGATCATAATTTATTCTCAAAGGCCTTACAATTTTCTTTAACCAACCCACAAAACTACCAAAATAAATTATCAATAAACAATTAACTAATAAAACAACAACTTTTAAACTCTTGAGAAAATTTTACCTACTACATAATTATTAGTTTAGTTTCGTACAAATAGAACTACTACATAACACGATCTAAATGCTTCTACAGAATATATTTTATTTTAATAATCACGTAACATGTTGTCAATGGCCATGACCAATTGGTCGGCGCCCAATCTTTATAAGTTGTTACAATTTACAACTACTCATGATCAACTTTGCATTTAAAATAGTCATTTAATAAGTTTTACCTCAATATTTACTACTCCTATAAAAATTAATAAATCAGATTATTATAATATTTTTCTTATTCTATTGGTTTAAATAAAAGTGTCTGCCATTAACAAAAGCATTCATCTATTGTACTTACTTTTCAAACGTTTTATTTGAGTTTTACACCTCAGATTGAATTAGTGTTTTTCCTTTACCTTTTTCCCAAAGAGAAAAGGCTTAATCTTTTTATGGTGGAACTTTTACTTTCACAAATAATGCAAAAAGTACTCTTCTTTTTCACGAATTCTTTAATTTGCTAACTCATAACATTTTTAGTTAATTTGTACAATAATATTAATATTCACAGTGGTAGCGACAATATTTATCTGAATTTACTCTGTTTGGGCTGCGTTGCTTGGGACGCTTGAACTAATAGCGGCTCTTCTCTACTCTTGCAGCGTCCTTCCTCTCATCTTCCTTATCCTTTCAAGTCAGGGTCTTTAGTGGCTGGCGAAGCCTGGGACGATACTCCCGCATTTCCGGCCGGCCGCAGCTTAATGCCTCAGGGCATTCCGTGCAGTTTCTCCTAACAGGATTCAGAGAGTTTCCTTGGTTCTTCAATGGACGGAGCTCCTCCACAAAGGTGGCGACGCCCTTTCATCTTGCGGGGAGGCGGCACCCTTCCGGTGGATTGATCGAAATCTTTTCACTAAAGCGCAAGTGTACAATAAATAGCTAGCAGATAATGGCGAGTAAGGTCGTATTAAGGGATTGAATACAAAACACTTAAAGGCTATAGTAAATATCGTATTCCAATTTTATTGAAGCGGTAGAAAATCACAAGTTTTATTATCTAATCTAAATCCTAAATTAACAAGTAAAAATAAAATATTTAAAATTATTGAAACCCGAACTCCACAAGTCTTTTCAACAACTACGAAAGCAACCCTATGCACATAATCTCAACATGCTTCTTCAATATTAAATCCAATTAATATTTATCAAAACCAGATTTATGTATTTCTATGGTTCAATTCCTAAATTAGTTTACTCTCCTCCCCGGTGGCGTATAAAGAGTTGATTAATAACAATTGTAGATCTCCGATACGTTACACTTACTATTAACTCCCAAAATATCTTTGAATTGAATACTCCCGCAAAACAGTTGTAGGTCTTTTGACATGTTACACCCGCTTTATGTCCGAATTCGATTTCATTTGTTAAAACTCACCTCCCGTATTATGAACTAACAAATATGACATACAAATTATTGATCGAGATAATATACAAGAAATAAGCATTTGAATTCATAAAATAGAACACATAAACCAATTAAGAAACAATCAATTTGGATTTAATATGAATCACGAGTTTTAGAATCATAAAGATTAGCCCAACATATTTAATAACAAATTCATAGACAAAGTTGAAATCAAATAATTTGACATCGTTTAAGTACAAACAAGAGATCTAACTAAGAAAGAAAGAACATTTCTTGTCGGGATGGATCATCTTTCCAAGCCTTGAACCTTTGTACTTGTAAATGTGAAAGGCCTTGTAGTGCTCTTCATAGATTTGCCCTTCTCTCCCAAAAGACTATTGATTTGTGTAATCTAGTGTATTTTGATGTATTTGATGTGTTATGACTTGATATAATGACTTGTATTTTCGTCCATGCCACGCCCCCTTATATATGGTGCTTTGAGAGATCACTGTTAGAGTTACGACGGGAATATGAATCAAAAAATCAGCCGAGACAAACCACATGTCCATGTGAAATCACACGGTCCGACCATGTGAATGGTTTTAATCTCTATTTTTGCTCCGAACAGTTCACACGATTATGTGAAATGACACAATCGGGTCGTGTGTTTTGTCTCTAAAATTCTTTCCTCGAACAAGTTGCACCAACGTGTAAAAATCACATGGGAAGCAGTTCACACGGTCGTGTGAATCTACATAGTCGACCGTGTGACTTGTTTTTCTCGGTTTTTCGCGTATTCGATCATCTCTTCGTATTTTTCAATCTTGTTCGGGTGTTATTCATCGGATCGTGTGATAAGGGTTAATGTAGTTTGGGCGAGTGATGGGCCTTATTCATCGGCCGGTGATGGGCCTTATTCATTAGGCTATCTTTGATGAGCCTTACTTATTGGGTTGAGTTGTGGTCCTTGTTCATTTAATTGGGACCGAGGCCCTTGTATGAAGTATTACGTGGAGTCGAGGACCGAGATGAGAAGGTTCCGTGAGTAGCGGTGAGCCAATTTGTTGGGTCATTATAGATAAGCAAATGCCAATGGTCGATTAAATCGTTTAAGTCCTTTAACTTAGTCCGACATGCCGTGAGTCGGCGGGGGTGATCTTAAATAAGCGGAAATTTGTCTAGATTGGGCATGAAAGTAGTCGATCCGACGACCTGAGGTGCATGAGGTCATTTCGGCCAGAAGTCCTTAGAAGGCAAATTAGGGTTTCAAAGATTCGATATTATCTTAATCATAGTGCATTACATTGCAAATCGTAATGAGAATCCGGATTTTATAAAAACCATAATCGTGGCTAAGCTATAAAAGCCCAAGTAAAGGTTCATTCTTAACCTAATCACACTTTTCTCATATCTCTTATATTTTCGCCTCTTTCTTGTCCAACACTCTTCGACTTAAGCATCGGAGATAGCAAGACGGAGCACCCCTCCGACCCCCTTTTTTAGTGCAGTTCATGGTGGAGCTTGGTCGAAAAACAAGTTCACGGGGAGAGGAGCATTTTAGGAGCAACCAAGTGGCGCTGTCTGTGGGAACTTTTGAGCAAGGACATGAGCTTCAAGAACGGTGGTTATGGAAGATTTGCGAGAGAAATTTGGTCAAGACCTGAATCACGTGCCGTTGGGCGATACCGGGTGGGGTTACGCACAAAAACTCTGAGACCTCGCCACCACCGGTGGTAGATGGATGGTCGCAGATTCCGAGGGACAGGGTGGATGAGCAAACACCAATATTTGGAGGAAGTGTTAGTTTGGGCCCTATGTTTTTTTTTTCACCACTAAGCCGATCGAGCATGCGGTGGAAAGAAGGTCAAGGATGTGATTCCGTCACCACCGTGGTCCCTCCGGTGGGAGAGAATGTAAGCCGGACGCCGAGAGAGGTCGGTGATAGAGGTCGTGAGAATGTTGCGGGCGTAGGAAGTGCATTCATCAAGGATGACGAAGCATACGTCAATTGAAGATTAGGACTGGTCGGAACGAATGGATGACCTCCATCGAAGTAAGGGATATTCATAGGAGGGTCATGGGAGCACCGGGAGGGCGTCGTTTGGTGCGAAGGAGAACTCCTTTCTTGGATGAAGTAATGGCGGATGAGCTCCCGTCCTCCTCCGAGCTACGAGTTTTGAATATGATGGCACCAGTGGGACCCGGGACCATCTATTATTTTGAAAATGTTTCCTTCTACGGGTTCACGGATGGCGTGATGTGTAGAGTTTTTCCTACTACCTGCGACGAAGTCACTCAACGATGGTTCAACCGCTTCCTAAGACTCTATAAAAAATTTTGATGACTTGATTCGGCGTTCCTCAATCAGTTTTATGAGTTGTCGTAAATACCAAAAGGCGCCTTAACTCTGTTCAATATCAAGCGAGAGGGACGGAGAGGGCGTCATAGTTATATACAACGGTTCACGACGCAAAGTGGAGCGCGCCTCGGCTAGTCCGAAAATTTTGGCTAATGCCCTAGCTCGAGGTTAAGGATGGTGAAATTTTTGAATCCCTGGTCATAGAGCTATCTAAGACATTCGATGAGCCGTTAGCTCGGGCGTAACGGTACATTAATCCGGAGGAGGCGAGAAAACTAAAGAGGAAGAGGAGGCGAGGTGCTTGTGGCTATCGAAAGGCATCCCTACCGAGATGGCCAAAGGCACATTCGAGCACCGAGTGAAGGCGAAGTGTAATAAATTTTGCAGGTTCCATAATGAGTATGGCCACACAACAAATTAGTGCACACACTTGAGGGATGAGATCAAGGGGGCTTATTCGGGAAGGTCATCTCAAGGAGTTTGTGTATGTTGATAGGAAGAAATAGAAGGGTGAGTACGAGACGAGACAATCGCGGCTACAATCGGCTCGGCGGGAGCCGGGGCGGAGGGGAGAAAGGGAGGAGCTACATCCACCTCCACCTCCACCTCGGTGAGCGGTGATCAAATGATAGTTGGAGGACCAACGGATGGAGACTCGAGGAGAGCTCGAAAGAGCTATGTAAAGGGCAAAACACTCCTGGTCGGGTGTAGGAGCAATTGAAGGCGGAGCAAGTCGGACCAAGGCCGAACATTCAATTTGGGTCAGTGATAGCAAGGGTGTCGTGACCCCTCATAGCGATGCTCATGTGATCACGGCCACGATCTCGAACTATGATGTGCGGTGGGTGTTTGTGGACACCGGGAGCTCAGCCGGATATCTTGTTCTATGATTGCTACGAGAAAGATGGATCTCCGGTCGGATTGGAGTCGGTGGACACGGTGACTAGTCGGTTTGCGGGGAGGAACCATCCAACCCATAGGTATGATTACTTTGTCTGTCTCTTTGGGTAAGAGCCCAGTCGTAAGACTAGAATGATTCGATTCTTGATAGTAGATGCACCTTCTTTGTATAATGTTATGTTGGGTAGACCGTCGTTAAATGCTTTCTAGGATGTAGTGTTAGTGTATCATTTAAAAATAAAGTTCCCGTAGGAAGGAGGTCGTGGGGACCAATACATGTCGAGAAAATTATATGTGGAGAGTATTCAAAAGGCGGAAAGGAGTAATATTTTCGATGATAATAAAAATAAGGATAAGATAATTAAAGTTGATGAGCGTGGAACACATACAACCTAATGAGAAGATGATGATAGGTGAGTGGTGTCGGTAATGGATTGTCGGATGAGTTGAGCGAAGAAGCTGCTGAAATTTTTGAGAAATAATATTTATGTGTTTGCGTGGTCAACAAAGAATTTGGCGGGGATTGATCCGAGTATAGCCGAGCATAGGCTCAATGTGAACCCCTCATATAGCCGTAAAGCGAGAAGAAAATAAATTTTGGTGCAAGAAGGACGCTATAATTCGAGCCGAGGTGTAGAAGTTATTGAATCTTGAGCACATCAAGGAGATTCATTCGAGAGTGGCTATCTAACGCGGTCTAGTGTCGAAAATGGAAGACGATTTGCGGATATCGTGGACTATCGGGACCGGAATAGGGCTTGCCCGAAGGATTATTATCCATTACCCGAGAATTGATCGGTTGGTAGATTCGACCTTTGAGTGCGTGCTCGGCATGATGGACGATCTCGGGGCTACCATCGATCAAATTGGAAGGAGGACCAAAAGAGGGTGAGTTTTACTACCTCTTTTGGCACTTTTTGTTATGTGGTGATGCCATTTGGGTTGAAAATGCGGGAGCCACGTATCAAAGATTAGTAGATAAAATGTTCGAGGACGGCTCGGAAGGAACATGGAGGTATACGTGGATGATATGCTAGTCAAGAGCATGAGAGCGGTCGGCGGACCCAAGATTTACAAGCGGAGGGGCCAACTTGGGGTGACAAGAATCGGTAGACACGAATACTTACACATGTTCGGATCCTAATGGGAAGGTACGAGTAACTTTTTCCAGAGTTTGGGATATGAGTAATATATATGATATTTTAATAGGATTTGAGATGAGTACAAATAGTATTAATATCACAAGTTTTGAGTAGAGATACTCGAGAGCTAGCGATTGAAGAATGAATTATCAACCACATATATATATATATATATATATGATAATTATATTTAAATATATTATCATTATATCAAAAATGGCATCAATATTCGTAGTTAACTAAATTCTACTCAAGATGTATATTCCATAATTTTAAATAGTATGATATACATATCAAGATCCACACAATAGTTTATTCAAACTTAAAGATAATAATCATCGGCTTGTCGATTTACAATAAATATTAGGGATAATTACAAAAGACCCCGAGGTTTGGGCTAATTATAGAAAAATCCAAAGTATTTCAAAATTACAAAAAGCCCCATTAGGTTTGACAATGCCTTAAATTTAAGGGGCTAATTGTAAGATTTCTAGAAATATCATGGGATTTTTGAAATGGTTTGTGGCTTAAGACGGAGAAAATATAGGATATATTCTAACCTCGAGGATTTTTTGTAATTTTCAAACACCGCATTTGGGTTTTTTTGTAATTAGCTTAACTCTCAGGTGTTTTTGTAATTATCCCTAAATATTATTGATCAATAATTTGGGTTGGAGATAAAAACACTAAAACACTAAAATACTACATATACATATATACATATATATACATATACATACACACATATATATATATATAAGTGTACAAAATAAAAAGTTTAGGGGTATAAGTTTAAAAAATGAAAAAAAAATTGGTGGATGGGGCCTTGCTTGGGGTAGTTCCGCCTCCGAGAGCGGTGGATCATGTGAAGGTTGGGAAAATACTTAGGGTATATGGTGATGTGAAGGGAATAGAGGCTAATCCTAAGAAGGTTAGAGCCATTAGAGAAATGGCACCACCTCGGGATGAGGCCATGCAAGGAGCTCGGCTCGAGGGATGCCTTCCTTCGAAGAAATTGACAAGTATTGAGCTCGAGCTAGACTCCAAATACTTGGGGCCACGAGGCCATGCAAGGAGCTCGGCTCGAGCCGTTTCCTTCGAAGAAATTGACAAGTATTTGGAGCTCGGCTCGAGCTGGACTCCAAATACTTGGGGCCACAAGGCCATGCAAGGAGCTCGGCTTGATCAAGCTTCCTTCGAAGAAATTGACAAGTATTTGGAGCTTATCCCAAGCTAAACTCCAAATACTTGGGGCCACGAGGCCATGCAAGGAGCTCGGCTCGAGGAGCACATGGCACCGTTTTCTTTTTAAAAAAAAAAAAGAGATTGAACTAAAGCTCGATCGGGACGAGCTCTACATGATTGCACAAAGCACAAGTTGTTATGAAAAACAAAAGTAAAATAATAGAGATCGGCAAAGAAGGATTGAGAAAATAAAAGATCTTCATTACTTAGCAAAATATGCAAGCACAAATTACAAGAAATACACAAAAGCACGGCTAGACAATAGGAGAGGACATTATCCATAGAAGGTCATCTACAGAGATCATCATCCATGAGCGCGATCTCCGGATCATCATCTTGAATGCGTTGACCGAGGAAGAGGGAAGTGAGGCGCCCTTGGCAGGTGCGAGCCTGCTGATCTCCGAGGGTGTGAAAGAGCACCCCCAAGCTTGAAGCAGGATGTAAGAGAAAAGGGAGCGACAGGATTCAATGAAAGCATCGATGGATGCGATTAAAGCGATCCGCCTCGATTGAAAAGACAAAGCCCTTAGGGTCGGGAAGTTGTTTCTTGGATTTGCTGTCAAATTGCTCATTAACACCTTTCTCTATAAGCCGAGCTTCCGGCCGATCAAAGGCAAAGTGGTAATACTCCATAGCTCCCGCAGATAAGGCCTTAATGAATTCTTTGGAGCTTGGGAAGGCACTTAACTCGTCCGAACTCGCCTGGATAAAGAAGATCCTTCAGGGGAGGTAAGAAAATCCCGACGACCGATCTCGATACCTCACCCGAGCCCGATCGGCATTAGTGGTACACCAAATCAAGGTCACTCATCTCGCCTTGAGGTCGGCATTATCGGCTTCTAAGGCCTTTAACTTAGTCTCATAGGAATCCACGGTTACCTTGTGGACTTGGCCCGATCACGAAGATGGTGGACCTTGTCCGAAGTTTGGTCTCCTGGCCTTGACCATTGGCATTCCTTCTTGACGGTGTTAAGCTCGGATACCACAAACAGGTTAGCGAAACCCACACGAGCTCGGGAGATAAGAGCGACGAGCTTGGCCTCACCTTTGTGAAGAAGGAGCTCACCACTCGGCATCACCGATTTTCTCAAAAGTTGTTCATCTGGACTTGGGCGATTTCCTTGGACATATTGGATGGCGGGAGTCCCGTCGGTGTTCTTCAAGATCGAGTTCCCAGTGAAGAACGTTTGGTTGAGTATGAATCAGATTGCAAATGAAGGAGATCGGCATAGCGTCGTGGCGGTGGCTTTCGACTTCTTGGCACCACCACCGATCGTGCCGAGAAGGCCTCTTGAGGGGAGGTTTAATAATAATGTGAGCTTATGGACCTGAGAGGTCGGCAAGAACTACATCTACTGAATCCCAGTGTAGTTCGGGAGAGCGGTTCCTCGGGACGAGTAAAGCCGAGAGGAAGGAGGGTTGGAGGAGAGGTAGCCAATCTCCTTTCCTCTTCCTCCTCTTTCGGCAACCATAGCAAATGCCCGTGATGATGTCTGCAAAAATGAGAGGTCGAGGATTAGAAATGAAGTTAGAAAAATTTTAGTGAATTGAAAATATGTAATTACCAATGTCATCTTCCAAAGGAGCTATGATAGGGCTTAGTTCAAAATGATACAAGAGGAGGGAGTAATGAGACGCGACAAGTCATATTTGACTAGAGTAAGCTTGTTGATCAAGGTTTGAAGCTCGGGAGATCGGTCCTACGGATTATGTTTGCGTTGGAGAGGCGGGCTCGGTTCCATGTGGTAGGAAAGCCCAAGGGCCGAGGAGGAGAAACGAAGAAATAATCTTTCCAAAATTTATTCGAAGAAGGGTATTTACTCAAAAATTGAGCATCACCTCGGGAAGTGATGTAGAATAGGCCCTTAGTAGTGGAGGTTTTCACCTGGAATAAAGCAAAGAATAACTCGGTGGAAGGCTCTATTTCTAAGTAATGAGTCAATATTAAGAACCCAACTATAATCCAAAAGAAGTTGAGCTAATTTGGTTAGGGGAATACGGTAGAGGTTGATACCTCGGCCATAAAGGCGTGTAGGGGAAATCGGTGCCCCTCAATCGACATACGAAAAAAGGCCAAAGCATCGGGGGAGGTCGATTAGGCCTATCTCGAGCCGCTAGGTAACGCTAGTTGAAAGGAATAAGGGATTTTAGCATTTCTCTTAATATTGTAAAGTGTGTGGGCATTAGGGTGGTTTCTCTAAAATCATGAGGGTACTCAACTAAGGGGCCCAAGCTCGGAGTTCGTATTTCAATGACCTCTGAATCCGTATCGAATTGGAACTCGACTCGGTGGCATCCGGATCCGAGGAAAGAGGCCTTTCGGGGTCATGAAGGGGTTGGGAAGGTGAGCACGCTTCGAGGACCACCGTTCCAACTCGGTATGTATGGACCCGAGAGGGGTTGAGCGGGAGAACGAGGATGAAGCCATGGACGAAAAAAATGAAAAGTAATGAGAAAGAAAGGGAAAGAAGAGTACCTAGTAAAGAGAAGGAAGACTATGAAGTATAAAAGGAGGGAGGCACTGGGACGCTTGAAAACCGCCTTGAGTTTGTAAAGATTCGTTGGAGGGATGATCGGAAAGCGGAAGGAGGCTTTGAGTTTCTTTGAAACAAGGACGAAAAAGTGTAAAGTGAGGGGGAATGATGCCTTTTTATAAGAGGAAGAGAGATAGTGGAATTTGAAGAGGAGATAAGTGGACCGTCGATTTAGGCATGATCCAAGGGGTATGAATGGGCCTTGGGATTCGAAAAAGACGTCTTATCGATCGTTTTTTCTAAGACAAGACTTGAAAAGACAGGGTACTCAAGAGGCGGAAATTTGAAATGAAAGGAAAACCCTATAGTAGACAAATGCAGTAGCACAAAAGAACTAAGGTTGAAATGCCTTCTAACCATAGTTGGGGGGAGCAATTGATAAGGGCTAATGTAGTTTTGGGTGAGTTGATGGGCTTTATCGATCAGGCCGAATCGATGGGCCTTATTCATTAGGTTGAAGTCCAACGATGAGCCTTACTTATTGGGTGAATTGTGGTCCTTGTTCATTTAATCGGGCTGGGTGAGGCCCTTGTATGAGTATTCTACGTGGAGCCGAGCCGACCGAGCCGAGAAGGTCCCGTGAGTAGACAATGAGCCAATTTGTTGGGTCATTATAGATAAGCAAATGCCAATGGTCCGGTTAAATCATTTAAATCCTTTAATCGAGTCCGATGTCTAAGTAAGTCGGCAGGGGTGATCTTAAATAAGGGGAAATTTGTGCAGATTGGGCATGAAAGCAAATCGATCTGATGACCTGAGGTGCATGAGGTCGAGGTGAGACCAAGTCCTTAGAAGGCAAATTAGGGTTTCAAGATTCGATCTTATCTTAATCATGATTATGTTACCAAATCATAACAGAATCCGAATTTTACAGAAACCCTAATCGGGCTAATCTATAAAAGCCCAAGTCTCAGTTCATTCATAACCTAATCACACTTTTCTCATATCTCTTATATTTTTGCCTCTTTTCTTGTCCAACACTCTCCCGACTTAAGCATCGGGAGAGGCACGCAGGAGCACCCTACCGATCCCCTTTTTGTTCGGAGTTCACGGTGGAGCTCGGTCGGCAAGTTCACGGGAGAGGATCATTTGAGGAGCAACAGTCCATGTCTTGCCCCCCTTATATATGGTTCTTTGAGAGATCACTAGTAGGGATGGCAAAATGACCCACCCCGATGGGTACCCTCCCCGCCTCGTCGTCCGTTTGGGCCACCCCGCCCCGTGACCCATGGTGGGACGGGCGAGTGTGGGTAATACCTCCGCCTCGTGGGTACCCGCCGCCCGTGCTATTTTTTTATTTTTTTAATATATTTAATGTATATTATATAAAATAATATAGTTTTATATATTTAATATTATATTTAACATATATAATGACAAATTTTATAATAATATGTACTTATAATACAAAATATAATATTAAAAAATTATTAATAATATAAATTATAAGATAAAAAATAAAAAATATCAACACGGGCCGCCCCCCCGCCCCATTACCATCCCTAATCATTGGTAGAGTTCGAGCGGGAATAGGAATCGAAAATCACCGCAGACAAACCACACGTCCGTGTGAAATCACAAAGTCCGGCTATGTGAATGGTTTTGTCTCTATTTTTGCTCCAAACGATTCACATGGTTATGTGAAATGACACACCGGCCAGTCGTGTGTTTTGTCTCTAAAATTCTTTCCTCAAACAAGTTGCACGAACGTGTAAAAATCACATAGAAGCAGTTCACACGGTCGTGTGAATCTTGTTCGACCGCTAAACACCTAAAATAAATCTAGCAATCCTCGCAGAAGAGAACGAGATCAATCGTAGGGTAGCAAGTTGACCACAAGTCGTCTCTCAAGGAAGACTTAGCCGGCAAATAATTATTATGTTTCACAATAAACAAAAGTAAAACTTAAACACTCTAACCAAATTTATGATTTTAATAAGCTAAATAAAAACAATTAAAAAGATAAAATTAAACTAAACACGATTAAACTTGGAGAAAAAGATATGAATGAAAGTCTAGGATTTTTAATCATCTCATCAAACTTGCAAGCGAGAATATCAATTAATTGATCATGCGGTTAACAAATATAACAAACATGTAAAAACTAGGCCTAGATCGATAACTCACGTATTCACGGTTTAGGGCTATCCCAACATAATTTGCTATTTTCATTAAGCCGGGGATAGATAATACATCTCGATTCATATCTAACCCCCGAATAAATTTAGTCCAGAATAATATCTTGATCGATCTCGGATTATTCCCGAAAATAATCAAAAGTTGATCGACAATCGAATATTAATTAAAGCAATTCTTTCAGAAAGCAAATCGATTAATCAATACTCATGCTTGTTTGTTTGAATCAAATCATCATAATCCTAAAACAAGGAAATTAATTCATGCTTGGGATGGAATCATAATTTCAATTGAAGGAAATAAAAAATCATAAACATAATCATGCAACAATAATAATCACCCAACAATTGAAATCGGACAAAAGAGATGAAGAAATCTTACTCTTTGATTAAGAAGCAAAATAACTTCAAGGGGAAGAACCCAAGCAATCCCAATGATGAAAAACAAGAGAAAAATATCAAAAACTAAAGTCTAAAAGTACTAAGAATGAGAGTGTGTCGAAAATAGGGGCTCCCAAGTCCTATTTATAAGTTTAGAGTCCTAAACAAGATGGAAGAGCTAAAAAAATAAAACAAAATCGAAATTTTCGTGTTCGCAAGTCAAGTCGGTAGCGCGCACAAAGCCGCGCTTTGTCATTCTTTGTGCGTAGATCTTGTGCGGACGCGCTTTTGTCTTGTGACGGGCCGCACGCCTCCATAATTCGGAATTTGCTCTTAGTGTCTTCTTATGAATTGTATATCTATCTCTTATATTTCCATAGCCACTTGAATCATTTCAATATAAATTGTTTAGAGAGAGTTATGGCCAAAATACCAAGACGTGTCATTTTTGAGATTTCAACATATTATTTTGACTTGTATATGATTTTAACCCATCTAAACGTCTTCATTTGCATTTTGTAGATGAAATAGACATTGTAGAAATTTGTCTTAGATTTCGGTGGTGTATGAATCATGTAAATGGGGCTTTGGATGCGAACGTTACGTCCAAAATACGATGACCGCAGCAGCTTGATTCGCGAAATGACTTTTCAACGTTTTTGCTCCAAAACTTGTTTTTTTCACCAAATCCTAAAAAAAATAAACAAAATAACCCAACGTAACACTAAAACATGCAAATGCAAATAAAACACGCCAAAAATATATATAAATCATTACACAAAAACACACACAAAAATATGCAAAACAACTCCCCTACACTTAGCCTTTTGCTTGTCCTCAAACAAATAATAATGTTAATAAACCCAACAAAAATATTATGTCCAATTTGATAATCAATTAATCCATAACACCATGTTCCATCTACTAAAGATTATTTCTTATCGATTCCCATCCTTCGTAATAAACTCACTCGGCTAAAGTTAAACATCAATCGAAGTGTTTGTTCTTTCTTACTAAATTTCAAATTTGTGTCAAAAGTTGCAACCCTTTTTACTCACACAACAAATCACGCAATTCCTAGCCATGACCTTTTTTTTTTGCTAGAACTCTCGTGATATTATTCCACTAGGTATAAACTTGGATGTTTTCCAAAGGCTCCTAGGGTGGTTTTCCATACTCATGTTTGAGCCGACGTTTTACGTAAAAGTCAAACATGGGGCTCATGAATGTTCCTAGTTACTAAACGGCTCAACCAAAGATAGTATAATCTTGATTGTTCCATTTTTTTCTATTTTTTGTTTTTGTTTTTGTATAGCTCTATAATGTTTTTTACAGCTATATAATGCATGTTTTCATAAAGGCTAGCAATTTTATGTACACACAAATAAAAATAGGGATTTAACTTAATTCACATTAATGAAATCGCGTAATTCAAGCCCCACAACTCGGACTATTGTTTAACCGTCACCTAATTCGATTTCATCACAAAGGCTACGTATCAAGTTCACAAAGTCATTTCATATTGAAACTCAAATTAATACATCTATTTCAAGTTGACTAAACAACACTATTATTAAACATGTGAAAATCACTAGGCAAAGTAAAAACATAGCCACATGCAATCATCATATTTTATCAATGACTAATCATCCCTCCCCCCCACACACACACACTTAAATCACGCAATGACCTCAATGCGTAAAAAGAGAAGGAAAAGATACGTCCCTGAAAAATGCAAAGATCGATAAATGACACTATAGTAATATCCACCTACAAATCTGCAAAAGCTACGTGAAGGGAACAAACAAAACATGCAAACTCACACGATGGGAAAAAAATGTTTTGGTTGCCTCCCAAGAAGCACTCTTTTAACGTCATTAGCTTGACGATATCAACTAAGAAAATCATGGCGGGTCATCGAGTAAGACCTTTTTACTACCTATGAATTTTTATCCGATTGAATTTCATTATTTTCCGCCATAAGATATCTTTCATAGCGAGAATCGGCAGAGTCACCAATAAAATTATCATGCAATGCACAAGCGGAGACTACGTGACGAGCTATATCAAAAATTGAAAATGTTACGTTTTTTGCAAGACATTCATACTTAGTTTTCTATTTTGTTAGTCCAAGTGGCTACGATAATCTAGGGGTGAATAGATTATGCCGATTTTCTCGATTATGCCCTCTTTTCGAATAAAATAAGCAAATACAAGAATGAAGGTGCGAGAAAGTAAACAACACACATCGATTTATAGAGGTTCATCCCACCTAGGGCCTAATCGTCTACCACCCCAAGATTCCTCGGGATGGATTTCAAAAATAAAAAGAATTTTATTAATAGTTACCACAACTATTACAACTTCACCTTGAAGAGTACCACGCTCTTCTTACAACACCTCTTTGAAGATTACCACAATCTTCCTAGAAGATTACCACAATCTTCTAGCAACGGCATCTTGTGAAGATTACCACAATCTTCCAACTTGAAGAGCACCAAACTCTTGAACACCTCGAAGAGCACCAAACTCTTCCACAAGAAGATTACCACAATCTTCTTACACCTAACACCTAAGATCACCCAAGTGTGCTCTTACCACAAGAACACACACAAGGATATCTTGTGTATGAATGACGAACACAAATTCAAGATTACAACTCGATAATGAATTATACAACTTTGAAGTGCAAGTGTAATCAAGAATAAAAGCCTAGACCTGTTCACTTGGTTTTATACCATTGATTTGGGCTTCCGAGACTAGAGTTTTGTGTTGTTTTTGAGTATTTTGAGTTATTTTTGTTATATCTCATAGGTTAGGTATTAATTTCCATTATTTCGAGTCATTTGAGTGGCCAAGCCATGTTGAGGTCCAATTATATTGAGTCTAGAGTCATTTTAATGAGTCGTGTGTCAAAAGAAGAAATGATGATCAAACAACGAGATTTTGATTTGAAGCGATGCCCAAACGCGTATGAAATTTCCATCACTTGCGGGGTTTAGTGTTTTGGCCATAACTCTCTCTACAAAATTGATATTGAGGTGATTCAAGTGGCTATGGAAAGCTAAGAGAGAGAGAGAGAGATACAACTCTTATGAAGACACCCAAAGCAAATTTGGACGTTTGGATGGCGCTACGTAGCGAAAAAAAGAGGCGTTGCGGTAATCAAGAACAAAATAAATGCGGCGCCGATACTGAGATAAGGGCGATGCAGGTTTGTGTTTGGCACTGCGGCACCCATTTTCGGGGGGCAACGACCGTGGGCGGACAAAACAATGAAATTCCGATTTTTGGATCTAAAAGGAGGGTACTATAAATAGATACATGGGAGGCTTGATCTAGGGCGGGGGGACACTTGGGGATGAAAACCAACACCACCAAGACACAAGGAAAGAGTTGGGGAAGAAGATTGAAGACATTTATCATCTAGAAATAGATAAGATTCTTCTTTAATCTCTTTAATTCCTTCTTTGTTGTTTCTTGCATATCATTTGAGATGCATTCTCATTTGATTATTGATATTTGTATTTTCATCATGAGCTAAACACTATAATTCTAGAGGATGATGTAATCTATGTTTGAACTTATGTTTTGATATTGTGATTTGTCAATCTAGATTTCCCAATCTATTTGTGTTATTTGGATTTATTGCTTCTAAATTACTTGATCAATAATTTAGAGTGTTTGGTGTATTTGATTTGACACTTGAGAGAGGTAATTGAATACATGACCTTGGAATAGCATAACCTAGGATTTCATAGAATTGAGAGATTTGTGAATCCTTTGAAGTCATTTATTAAGATTCATAGTTTTTATTGAGATTTCAATTGGTGATTTTTTTAGAGATATTGATTTCCCAATTGAGATCTAAAATCATTTGGCACTCGAGAGAGGAAATGATTATTGTAGAAATCTTGACTTATAAATTGGTAGTTGATGATTGATAAACCATATTGATAACATAAGGAAAAACTAGATTCATCACACCTCTAGAATTCATTATCCCATAAACTTAGATGTTTAGATTTTGATTAGTTACATCTAGTTATTTTTATTTATAAATTGAGATATCCATCTATTATCGATCTGTCACAAATATAGCATAGGTAATTTATAATTGGTACTTATACATGCATTCCTGTGGATATGACAACCCTACTCATATCACTATATTAAAACTTGACATCGAGACTTGCGGTTAGAAAATTCTCTAACAAGTTTTTGGCGTCGTTTGTAGGGGGAATGTGTTTTGTGTGATATCAAGGTTGATTGCCTAGTTGTAATTTGACTTTTTTTTGTTTCTTTCTTTTATTGTTTTAATTTTGTGTAATTGTTTTAGGCACATCGTTGGATGGAATTATAATGTATGCATATACATGGCCAACCGATGATGCTCTTGGGATTTTTGGAAGTCAAAGTGTGAACCATTTTGTTCCTTATTATCCACCTCAAGAAAATGTATGGGCCCAAAATATGGCAAATCATGAAACCTTTCATCGCCCAAAGAACAATTGTCTAGCTTGGAAGAAACACTTTATCAATTTCTAGACGATTGTGAGCAAGAAGACGACAAGATGAGATAAAACGTCGGTCCGAGTTGGAAAAAATCTTCTTTGAGTTTATCGAAGAGTTTAAGATAAGAAATCGAAGAAAGTGATGATAGATTACTACAAACCGAGGCAAGCATTCAATAAATTGAGATTACATGTCAAAATATGTCAAAGTTACTCCAACAAATGATTGACCAACTTAATAATGAAGAGTCGTCATCATTCTTGGGACCTTGTGAAATAGAAAATCATGAACATGAATTACCCATTATGAAAAAGGTGGATGTCCTTCAAAATTTGGAGGAGACTTTTGAAGAGTGCAATCCGATCTTACAAGAGGAGGAGCCACGTCAATTAACTCGGGGAGTATCTCTATCTCTCACTCAATTGAAAATCCTCATATTGACAAAAATATGTGCACTCTAGATGTAAGCTTCAATACAAATGTATCAAATTTTAAGAAGCATACACTTGAAGGAACAATGTTTGAAAATGGTGATCAATTCACATGTTCTACAGATTTCATGATATTTAATGTGAGTAAAGATAGAAATATCTTTACTATGATTGATAAACCATTTTTCATCATTAGGAACACATTTTTTGATTTCCAAAAGACCATCAACATTCGATCCTTAATCATCCACGTCTTACATACATGAAGGATCGCCTATATTGTTAGAAAATACAAAGGCGTGGCATGATCAACATTTATTTTGGATCCCGTTGAGTAAAACAAAAGTCGGCTAAAGACTTTAAATTTAGCGCTTCTTGGGAGGCAACCCAAGCTCATTTTACTTGCTTTCATAGTTTGATTATTTAGAATGTTTGTGTTTTATTAGTAGTAGTCATGTTGCATCTCACCCCTACCCCTCTTGCATGCTCATTACGCGATTCTTGTGAAGTTATGTGCAAAATGTGCTTATTGTGATAGAATTTGGATTGGTATTGAAATTTTGGGCATAATTGGTTATAAAAATTGCCTCCACATCCTTATTCTCTATCTATGCCCACCATGTATTTGATAAAATGCCTCAATGAGAAATTTAACACTTTTGCATACCCTTCTTGGTTTATTGTTGGGAGTTCACATATTGATTACAATTATATAACATTGATGTATCTCCCATGGTCTTCACATGATATTGTGGTACTTTACCCCATTGTTCCTTTCCACGTGTTTGGTTTTGTTTGTGAGTTGGTATCGTGCCTCCTAAATCATAGAAAGGCAAGAAAAAACCACGCCCTATGGAGTGCTACCAATTGGCCCTGTTGCTTCTCTTTCACCCCACGATTCTGGGCGTTGGAGTTGCACCTCTTACATTGAGGACAATTGTTATATTAAGTTTGGGGGAAGTGGTAATAGCTTTTTAGGTTTGCGATCCTACTTCTTCGTTTTTTTTATTTTCAATTGTTAAAAAAATTTCTTTGAGTCTCTATATATTTGCCCTGAGTTGAGTCGAGTCGAGTCATTTGTTGAACAGAGAACCGCATGACTAAGTAAATTTGTCGAATATGAGTTAAATGGTCAAAAAAGCATGTGTTTGAGCGGTGATCTATGCTTCGTTCCATTAATTCCATCTACATGCATAATTTGGTTGATTTATTTGAAAATGATTTATGAAATTGAGTGTTTCTTGTATGATCCCACCGGATTCTAGAACCCGCCATACACGACTTGAAATGGGGACTTCCTAGTAGACCAATTTCCCAAACAGCGATTCACGACTTCCGTTTGTGGGTGCTTTGCCCACTATCTATAAAACTTCTTCGTCGGTCTAATAAGTAAGTAAAGTATCCCTTTCGGCCCTTATTCCTATTCTTTTCGAGAGAAAAACCTCGTTGCTTTTCTTGCTCCCCATGTGAAGTAAGAATGGCAAAACACTGGAAACTACTTAGAGTAGCGACAAGGATTTCCCGAACAACAGGTATTCCGAGATTCGCCTTTTCTCATTACGATTAAGGAAGAAAAAAACTTCCCCCCACCACCAGGGAATCTTACCCATTTCGGGGTAACAAAGTGAGCCACATGTTGATTGGCCTCTTCTTCGTTAGTTGGGGCGCTCTGTATAGTGGGGCCGGATAGTGTAGTTATGTCGGCGTTAGAAGAGAGTCTCAAGACCGGAGATAAGAATAGTCTTGCTAAGATGAATGCCGCTTGAAATTGGAAATTGAAAGCCGCTTCACAAGTGAGGAATGGTTTTTAGCCAACTTGATGACGAACTGATAACATTCGAGATTATGCAGATTATACACGAAAGATCCTTTTGAGGCGAAATCTAGGTGAAGTAACATTAAGGAAATGATTTAGGCCATCTTTGAACAAGCTAGAGCAAAAAAATGATTTCATGCATAATTTCGGACATTTGGATGGCGCTACGGTACGAAAAGAGAGGATCATACTCTTACGGCTTCTGGCCGCCAGCCGCAATACAGATAAAGGGCGATGCAGGTTTGTATTTTGGCGCAAGTGATGCCCATTTTTCGGTGCTGAGTGCGTGGGAGGACAAAACAATGAAAGTCCGATTTTTGGATCTAAAAGGAGGGTA
Source organism: Rehmannia glutinosa (assembly GCA_016081115.2). Classification (NCBI taxonomy): domain Eukaryota; kingdom Viridiplantae; phylum Streptophyta; class Magnoliopsida; order Lamiales; family Orobanchaceae; genus Rehmannia; species Rehmannia glutinosa. Next base: position 181,833 of record JABTTQ020001383.1, read on the forward strand.
CTATAAATAGATACATGGGAGGCTTGATCTAGGGGCGGAGAGGACACTTGGGGATGAAAACCAACACCACCAAGACACAAGGAAAGAGTTGGGAAGAAGATTGAAGACATTTATCATCTAGAAATAGATAAGATTCTTCTTTAATCTCTTTAATTCCTTCTTTGTTGTTTCTTGCATATCATTTGAGATGCATTCTCATTTGATTATTGGTATTTGTATTTTCATCATGAGCTAAACACTATAATTCTAGAGGGATGATGTAATCTATGTTTGAACTTATGTTTTGATATTGTGATTTGTCAATCTAGATTTCCCAATCTATTTGTGTTATTTGGATTTATTGCTTCTAAATTACTTGATCAACAATTTAGAGTGTTTGGTGTATTTGATTTGACACTTGAGAGAGGTAATTGAATACATGGCCTTGAAATAGCATAACCTAGGATTTCATAGAATTGAGAGATTTGTGAATCCTTTGAAGTCATTTATTAAGATTCATAGTTTTTATTGAGATTTCAATTGGTGATTTTTATAGAGATATTGATTTCCCAATTGAGATCTAAAATCATTTGGCACTCGAGAGAGAAATGATTATTGTAGAAATCTTGACTTATAAATTGGTAGTTGATGATTGATAAACCATATTGATAACATAAGGAAAAACTAGATTCATCACACCTCTAGAATTCATTATCCCATAAACTTAGATGTTTAGATTTTGATTAGTTACATCTAGTTATTTTTATTTATAAATTGAGATATCCATCTATTATCGATCTGTCAAATATAGCATAGGTAATTTATAATTGGTACTTATACATGCATTCCCTGTGGATATGACAACCCTACTCATATCACTATATTAAAACTTGACACCATCGACACTTGCGGTTAGAAAATTCTCTAACAAGTTTTGGCGTCGTTCTTAAGGGAATGTGTTTTGTGTGATATCAAGGTTGATTGCCTAGTTGTAATTTGACTTTTTTTTTTGTTTCTTTCTTTTATTGTTTTAATTTTTGTGTAATTGTTTTAGGCACATCGTTGGATGGAATTATAATGTATGCATATACATGGCCAACCGATGATGCTATTGGGATTTTTGGAAGTCAAAGTGTGAACCATTTTGTTCCTTATTATCCACCTCAAGAAAATGTATGGGCCCAAAATATGGCAAATCATGAAACCTTTCATCACCCAAAGAACAATTGTCTAGCTTGGAAGAAACACTTTATCAATTTCTAGACGATTGTGAGCGAAGACGACAAGATGAGATAAAACGTCGGTCCGAGTTGGAAAAAATCTTCTTGAGTTTATCGAAGAGTTTAAGATAAGAAATCGAGAAAGTGATGATAGATTACTACAAACCGAGGCAAGCATTCAATAAATTGAGATTACATGTCAAAATATGTCAAAGTTACTCCAACAAATGATTGACCAACTTAATAATGAAGAGTCGTCATCATTCTTGGGACTGGTGAAATAGAAAATCATGAACATGAATTATCCATTATGAAAAAGGTGGATATCCTTCAAAATTTGGAGGAGACTTTTGAAGAGTGCAATCCGATCTTACAAGAGGAGGAGCCACGTCAATTAACTCGGGGAGTATCTCTATCTCTCACTCAATTGAAAATCCTCATATTGACAAAAATATGTGCACTCTAGATGTAAGCTTCAATACAAATGAATCAAATTTTAAGAAGCATACACTTGAAGGAACAATGTTTGAAAATGGTGATCAATTCACATGTTCTACAGATTTCATGATATTTAATGTGAGTAAAGATAGAAATATCTTTACTATGATTGATAAACCATTTTTCATCATTAGGAACACATTTTTTGATTTCCAAAAGACCATCAACATTCTGATCCTTAATCATCCACGTCTTACATACATTGAAGGATCGCTATATTGTTAGAAAATACAAAGGCGTGGCATGATCAACATTTATTTTTGATCCCGTTGAGTAAAACAAAAGTCTGGCTAAAGACTTTAAATTTAGCGCTTCTTGGGAGGCAACCCAAGCTCATTTTACTTGCTTTCATAGTTTGATTAGTTAGAATGTTTGTGTTTTATTAGTAGTAGTCATGTTGCATCTCACCCCTACCCCTCTTGCATGCTCATTACGCGATTCTTGTGAAGTTATGTGCAAAATGTGCTTATTGTGATAGAATTTGGATTGGTATTGAAATTTTGGGCATAATTGGTTATAAAAATTGCCTCCACATCCTTATTCTCTATCTATGCCCACCATGTATTTGATAAAATGCCTCAATGAGAAATTTAACACTTTTGCATACCTTCTTGGTTTATTGTTGGGAGTTCACATATTGATTACAATTATATAACATTGATGTATCTCCCATGGTCTTCACATGATATTGTGGTACTTTACCCCATTGTTCCTTTCCACGTGTTTGGTTTTGTTTGACAGTTGGTATCGTGCCTCCTAAATCATAGAAAGGCAAAAAAAAACCACCGCCCTATGGAGTGCTACCAATTGGCCTGTTGCTTCTCTTTCACCCCACGATTCTCGGGCGTTGGAGTTGCACCTCTTACATTGAGGACAATTGTTATATTAAGTTTGGGGGAAGTGGTAATAGCTTTTTCGGTTTGCGATCCTACTTCTTCGTTTTTTTTTTATTTTCAATTGTTAAAAAAATTTCTTTGAGTCTCTATATATTTGCCCTGAGTTGAGTCGAGTCGAGTCATTTGTTGAATCAGAGAATCGCATGACTAAGTAAATTTGTCGAATATGAGTTAAATGGTCAAAAAAAAAGCATGTGTTTGAGCGGTGATCTATGCTTCGTTCCATTAATTCCATCTACATGCATAATTTGGTTGATTTATTTGAAAATGATTTATGAAATTGAGTGTTTCTTGTATGATCCCACCGGATTCTAGAACCCTGCCATACACGACTTGAAATGGGGACTTCCTAGTAGACCAATTTCCCAAACAAAGATTCACGACTTTCCGTTTGTGGGTGCTTTGCCCACTATCTATAAAAAACTTCCCGTCGGTCTAATAAGTAAGTAAAGTATCCCTTTCAGGCCCTTATTCCTATTCTTTTCGAGAGAAAAACCTCTGTTGCTTTTCTTGCTCCCCATGTGAAGTAAGAATGGCAAAACACTCGGGAAACTACTTAGAGTAGCGACAAGGATTTCCCGAACAACCGTGTATTCCCGAGATTCGCCTTTTCATTACGATTAAGGAAGAAAAAACTTCCCCACCTGACCCAGGGAATCTTACCCATTTGGGGGTAACAAAGTGAGCCACATGTTGATTGGCCTCTTCTTCGTTAGTTGGGGCGCTCTGTATAGTGGGGTAGGATAGTGTAGTTATGTCGAGCGTTAGAAGAGAGTCTCAAGACCGGAGATAAGAATAGTCTTGCTAAGATGAATGCCGCTTGAAATTGGAAATTGAAAGCCGCTTCACAAGTGAGGAATGGTTTTTAGCCAACAGTGACGCCGGGAATCGATAACATTCGAGATTATGCGAGGATTATACACGAAAGATCCTTTTGAGGCGAAATCTAGGTGAAGTAACATTAAGGAAATGATTTAGGCCATCTTTGAACAAGCTAGAGCAAAAAAATGATTTCATGCATAATTTCGGACATTTGGATGGGCGCTACACAAAAGAAGAGAGGCACTCTTGGCGCTCTACGTGTGGCGCTTCAGCGCCAATACGAATAAGGGCCAGGTTTGTATTTTGGCGCTTGTGATGCCCATTTTCGGGCTCGCGGTGCCCGTGGGAGGACAAAACAATGAAAGTCCGATTTTTGGATCTAAAAGGAGGGTACTATAAATAGATACATGGGAGGCTTGATCTAGGGGCGGAGAGGACACTTGGGGATGAAAACCAACACCACCAAGACACAAGGAAAGAGTTGGGGAAGAAGATTGAAGACATTTATCATCTAGAAATAGATAAGATTCTTCTTTAATCTCTTTAATTCCTTCTTTGTTGTTTTTCTTGCATATCATTTGAGATGCATTCTCATTTGATTATTGGTATTTGTATTTTCATCATGAGCTAAACACTATAATTCTAGAGGGATGATGTAATCTATGTTTGAACTTATGTTTTGATATTGTGATTTGTCAATCTAGATTTCCCAATCTATTTGTGCTATTTGGATTTATTGCTTCTAAATTACTTGATCAATAATTTAGAGTGTTTGGTGTAGTTGATTTGACACTTGAGAGAGGTAATTGAATACATGGCCTTGAAATAGCATAACCAGGATTTCATAGAATTGAGAGATTTGTGAATCCTTTGAAGTCATTTATTAAGATTTATAGTTTTTATTGAGATTTCAATTGGTGATTTTTATAGAGATATTGATTTCCCAATTGAGATCTAAAATCATTTGGCACTCGAGAGAGGAGATGATTATTGTAGAAATCTTGACTTATAAATTGGTAGTTGATGATTGATAAACTATATTGATAACATAAGGAAAACTAGATTCATCACACCTCTAGAATTCATTATCCCATAAACTTATATGTTTATATTTTGATTAGTTACATCTAGTTGTTTTTATTTATAAATTGAGATATCCACCTATTATTGATCATCAAATATAGCATAGGTAATTTATACTTGGTACTTATACACGCATTCCCCTGTGGATACGACAACCCTACTCATATCATCAGTATTAAAACTTGACACATGGACTTGCGGTTAGAAAATCTCTCTAACAAGACCTCAAGATGTGAAAGTGATGTGCTTAGGCTATTACAACAAGAATGTTGAAAATGAAAGCTTAGAGAAATTTGCATTTTCTTGTTGTGTTGTTTGCTTGTGTTGTTGTGTTGTGTCTTCAAAATCTTCTTCTATTTATAGGAGAGCCTTCAAGATTTGATCACAAACATAGGCTCCTCCATCTTCACTTTTGTCTACAAAAAGAAGATCACAAGATGTAGAAATAATGTACAAAATTAATAAAGTAAATCTTGTTGTAATGGAAGTTCAACGGTTTGAATCTTTGTCCAAAAATAACATAGGTCGGCCATTCTGGCCGCTATGTAGAAATTTTGTACGTTGAAAAAGTAAATCAGAGATTCAAACACGGGATGACGGGGGGGCGACCGGTCCAAGGGGTCCAACCAAGTCGCCATGGGGTCCGACCGGTCGGCCCCTAGGTGGACCGGTTAGCCTCCTTCTTTTTGTGAGACAATGTGGTCTGTTTCAAAAATTTCTTTGAGATCTGGTCGACCTCCTGGGGTTTTTCAAACGTCTCATTTCTATTTCAAAAATCAACTTGGACACGGGTTCCCCTATAGGGCGTAGGTTGGCCTCAAAACGAAGTGTTGTCCAATTTTTGTCAAAAATAAACTTCAAGAAATACTCCAAAAAATTAGTAAAAACATTTTAAATTATTTGGGAGTATTTGGACAACATTTAAAAACATTGTTTTGGTGTAAAAATTTAAACAAAATCATCAAACTTGATAAAAATATTTATCTAACATTTTTGACATCTATCATAGTGTTAGTGGTAGCCATGAACGGTCTACCCAACAATATAGTGTGATCTTTAATATTACCTTTATCACTCCCCATATCCAAGACAACAAAATCAATGGGAATTTTAAGACCACCTAATTTGACCAAAATATCTTCAACAATACCTTTAGGATAACTAAGTGACCTATCAACAAGTTGCAAACATAATCTGGTGGATCTCAATTTCCCTAAATTTAATTGTTTAAATATAGAGTAAGACATAAGGTTAATTCAGCTCTAGATCAAGTATACTGCGACTTTCTTGCCATTCTCAAAAGCAATATTAACAATGAAACTACCTGGATCTTGTTGCTTTGCGAGTGGACTTGGGGATATATTAGGAGATTTGTAAGGATTATGAATTTTGTGTAAGGGCGATGTCATAACCCGAAACTTTTTATATTTATTTACATGATTTATATCATTCATAAACATAATTACATGCATCTTAATATTTCATATTGACATTAGAATACATGAATAATCTTGATATGTCAATTTTTAGCTTAATTATGCCAGGTTACTACTTGTGCACTATTTAAATAAATCGGGTAATAAATATTTTAAGCTTTATTTTATTACATCAATTGATTTATTTGAGTGTATAAAGTACAAATATATGTTGAGTATACATTTTTAAATACATGTACATGTAATTAATTGTTAATTATAAGTTGAGGGGTCAACATGCATTTTAAACACACTTTAGGGGTTAAAGTGCAATTTTTAAAAAATTTGCATTATTGCTCTCTTAGTAAGACTAAATGACAGTCATGTTATCATCATTGAGGGTCTGGAAGTTTCAAAGAAAATAAGGAAAAATCAAAACAAATCAAAGAGAGAAAGGAGAAAGGAAGAAAAATTTACGTAAGCTCATTTTTCATCAAAAATTCAAGATTCTTCCAACTTGTCTCTTGATTTTGTTTAGAAAAATAACCTTCCATACACCTCTTTGGTTAAGAAAGATATATCCTCAACTAATTGGTAAGTATATTTAGTTTTTGTTAATTTTGGTAATATAAACATTTGATAGTACATATAGTCATAGTTATGAATTTTTGCTCCTTTAATCTTTCAATACATGTAATATAATGGTTAGATCTTAAATATATGTTCATAAGAGTGTTTATATATGAGTTTAGTTTATATTTTTGAGCTTTGAGAAGTTAAAAATCGGATTAATGGTTTGTAAAATAAGAAAGAACAAGATAAACACAAAGTTGTCAAAGTATAAAAATCTGTTTTGTTATCCTGTAGAGAATTTGCATTTGAAGGTCTAAAATAATGAGTTTTAATTATTTGAAGGCATGATTATATTATTATACATGTTAGTTCATTGTGGTAAAAATTTGGGAGTGTTTGAATACATTAAGAGGTGTGAAAATCTACATGAACTTTAAGGTGATAGCATGATCCCCTGTTTCTATCCGGCCGAGTTTTCAGATTGCTCCATTTCGACCGACTTGCTTTCCGAATTTGGAGTTTTGTAAAACATGAAGGTTGTAGAAAATGGAATTATATTTTCAGTCCAACTTGAATCATCTTAATATCAGCATTCTCTAGAAAGTTATGTTGAAAATGAAGAAAGGCGCGAGTGAAATATTTAGGCGTTTTAGTTGAATATTTTCTAAGTTTTGTCAATTGTGATTAGTTAAAATGCATACATGGCATACATACATGACTTAATTAGTACTTAGTATATGATATTAAATTTGGTTATGCATTTTTGATATATTTATAGGTCAAAATCTCGATAAAGAAGCGAATAAGGTTGATTAGGATTTAATTGGGATTCACATTGTGAGTATAATCTTGTAATTTGTTATTTGACTCTTATGTGATTGTATGATTGATGTTTTCAAATGAATTCCATATGTGTCGATTTTTGTGAATATGAATCAATGTGTTCTAAATGTGAATTATATGATTGTTTTGGTGATATTATGATGATGTCGATATGAATGTGAGAAATGTGAAATGTATTGATGATATTGATATGAAATCGAGATATATGAAATGTATTGATGATATTGATATGGATATGAATTATGTGCATATGGAATATGCATTCATCATAGATAAAAGGATTCATTATGGCCACCAATATCCTTGAATCATGTGTTACATATTTTTTGAGAATTTTAGAATACGAGTCTGTCGACCACGGCCACCCCGAGTTTTGGAACTCAAATATATGTGTTATGAATTACAGAGTGTCATGGCCATATTCGTGATCACAATTTATTCTTGGATATGGATGGTCCATAGGTAAAAAGAATATGACTAAGCATATGCATTTGTGTACTTATTAATCATATAATAGAATGTGTAAGATATGTAATGATGTGCTTGTGTTGTTGATGTGCTTGTGTGGTGTTAAATAACTTGTTACTTGATTATACTTATTGAGCTTGCAACTCATCAATTGCAATGTTGACTATTTTTAGATTATGTAGATGAAAGTGACATGTGAAGCTTTTGTACAAGTTGAAGCATGGATCCGAGTCGGCGGTGATTTTGATCCTTCTTCCTCACTCATCATTTGCATATTATCTCATGATCTTGTTTATAATAAGGTGGTCTATAATGGTTTGTAATATAAATTATGTATGTGCGTTGAAAACCTTTTCGATTGGGAACAATGTTTGTGTTTGTACAATATGTTTGCAATAATAATAAATATGCGCACTCGATAAGTAAAGTAGTTGTAATGCATTTAAGTTGGTATTTGTATTTTAAGAGTATATGTTATAGGGTAAGGGTGTTACTGAGACGATCCCTTATTTGCCTCCTTATTCATGCTTTCTTCACTTGCACCACCCTTATTTTCAATTTCAAAATCAGTGTCGGCTTGAGCTTGCATTTGTTGACTAGAAATGTGTCCTTTTGACTAGATGTCGAGCTATCTCACCAACTTGCATAGCTAATTGGCTGACTTGAGTATTGATTCGCTTAAGAGATGCCTCCAAGGATTCAAACCGTTTGTTATTATACTCTTGTGTTTGTTGACTAACTTGAATAAAAGAATTCAAGGTCTCTTCTAATATGGGTCATGGTGGGTGCTCTTGATTAGTTGCCATACCTAGTGCTTATATAAAAAACACTAGAAAAATAGATCAAACGCACTGACGAATAAACCAAAACTAGAAACAAACAAAAAGAAACATAATATAGAAACACGAAAAAAATAAACACAATAATTATTAAACCTAAAGCCTTCCCGAACGGCCCCAAAATTTTGTTCGATCGCTAAACACCTAAAATAAATCTAGCAATCCTCGCAAGAGAACGAGATCAATCGTAGGGTAGCAAGTTGACCACAAGTCGTCTCTCAAGGAAGACTTAGCCGACAAATAATTATTATGTTTCACAATAAACAAAAAGTAAAACTTAAACACTCTAACTAAATTTATAATTTTAATAAACTAAAGAAAAACAATTAAAAATATAAAATTAAACTAAACACGATTAAACTTGGAGAAAAAGATATGAATGAAAGTCAGGATTTTAATTATCTCATCAAACGTCAAGTGAGAATATCAATTAATTGATCATGCGGTTAACAAATATAACAAACATGTAAAAACTAGGCCTAGATCGATAACTCACGTATTCACGAGTTTAGGGCTATCCCAACATAATTTGCTATTTTCATTAAGCTTTAGAGTTAGATAATACATCTTTGATTCATATCTAACCCCCGAATAAATTTAGTCTAGGAATAATATCTTCGATCGATCTCAATTATTCCCCCAAAATAATCAAAAGTTGATCATACAATCAATTATCAATTAAAGCAATTCATTCAGGAAAACAAATCAATTAATCAATACTCATGCTTGTTTGTTTGAATCAAATCATCCTAATCCTAGAACAAAGAAATTAGTTCATGCTTGGGGATGGAATCATAATTTCAATTGAAGGAAAGAAAACAATCATAAACATAATCATGCAACAATAATAATCACCCAACAATTGAAATCGGACAAAAGAGATGAAGAAATCTTACTCGTTGATTAAGAAGCAAAATAACTTCAAGGGAAGAACCCAAGCAATCCCAATGATGAAAAGCAAGAGAAAAATACCAAAAACTAAAGTCTAAAAGTACTAAGAATGAGAGTGTGTCGAAAATAGGGGCTCCCAAGTCCTATTTATAAGGCTAGAATCCTAAACAAGGTGGAAGAGCCAAAAACGAAATAAAATCGAAATTTTCGTGTTCGCAAGTCACACGCGACCATGGTATCTTTCGATGTGCATCGTCGTCTTGTGAGCCAAGCACTCTCTTGTCTTGCTTGACAGCCGCGCCCTCGAACTTCGATATTTTTCTTGGTGTCTTCATATGAATTAGAGCTTTATCTCTTATCTTTCCATATCCATTTGAATCACCTCAATATCAATATTTTAAAGAGAGTTATGGCCAAAATACCAAGACGTGTCATTTCCGAGATTTCGACATATTATTTTGATTTGTATATGATTTTAACCCATCTAAACGTCATAATTTGCATTTCGTGAGCGAAATAGACATTGTAGAAATTTGTCTTAGCTTTCCAATGGTGTATGAATCATGTCAATGTAGCTTTGGATGCGAACGTTATGTTCAAAATACGATGGTTTGCCTTGATTGCGCTAAATGACTTTTCAACGTTTTTGCTCCAAAACTTGTTTTTTCACCAAATCCTAGAAAATCAACAAAATAACCCAACGTAACACTAAAAATGAAAATGCAAATAAAATACGCCAAAAATATATATAAATCATTACACAAAACGCACACAAAGTATGCAAAACAAATCTACGGTCACGACCGTGTGACTTGTTTTTCTCCCGTTTTTCTTCACGTATTCGATCATCTCTTCATATTTTTCAATATTATCGGGGTGTTCTAACGATATCTTCTCATTCTAGCTCATTTCGTAAAAAAATATAAGAATACACAAGTATCATGCCATTATGAGGAAACCAAGTAAAATACACTAAATATGCGTGGAAATGCATCAAATATATATCAATTTAAGCCCCTAAATGCACGTATATTTTACACGTATCATAGAGAGGTAGTTGACCTCCGCTTTCTTGATGGCATTTCCTCTTGCCGATCTCGGCCCCACGGCCAGCAACTTGGGATCCGGCTTCACGTGCTTTGCGGTCAAGTTAGCATCTTCGTGTGCTTTGGTTGATTCCCACAACGACGCCAAAATGATCCGCTTTTTAGGCGAGATCACTCTAAAACTAAGGTTTGATAAAGTCCTTTCCAAGGAGGAAGTCTTCAAATCTTTTTCTCTGGGAGTTGGAAGTTCTTAAGACATAAGCTTGTTTGTAAAGACGCAAACGTTAAAAGGCCGGAAGTTGTCCTAGGGAGGCACAATGATCGAGAGAGAGTAAGACAATAAACAAATCTTTTTGAATTAAATGCATAAGCGATAATTAGGAGACATATTATACTTACAATGAAGAGAAGAGATATTTTTATACCGAGTAGCGGGCTCTGTAGGTCGTGTAGGAGAAATCGGCCAATGGGCAAGTTTTGGACTCCTTTTGTACCGAGTTATTCCATTAAAAGCCCATCGGATAATTAATATTAAATTAATATATAAACTTAATTATTAAATATCGCTTTTGCCCAACAAACAAGATCTATAAAAAAAGTAAAGTTTGAAAAAGAATGTGTTAAGTAAATTCTTTCTTTATTCTTTCCATAATACATTGCTGACATTTTAATAATTGATTCCTCAAATCTACTATTTTCAAATGTTATGGTAATTACTGATTTTTGAATTATCAATTGCTTTTTCTATGATATTACTTTTAATTTTACACATATATTTTTTTTTACCATATTGAATTTAATGAGTAATTATATTACTACATTTGATTATATTAAATAATATAGAATATGAATTTTGATACTTAGTTAGATAATGTTTTTAAATAATATAAGATATATAATAAACTTTTATTAGGCGGTTGAACCAACAGTTGAATCGCCCGACCAATTAAAAAACCGCTTAACCGGTCTACTCATGGTCCGATTTTTAAAACACTATAAATTATCATAATACTTTTCTTTTCTTTCCATTCTCGATGCATAAATCGTGGGTCTTTTATAAGACAAGTGCTAAAACACCTTATTCTTAAACTATTAATCTCATTCCGAGGGTCTTACCGTCCCGCCCCTGCAGAGTTTCGTGGAGGAGGTAAATCGGGGATATGTCTCAACGAGTCGGGATCTGAAATTTGCTTTCGAATTTCTACATAAGAAATCATCTTCCACCTTGTTACTACTGGGGATTGAACCTCCACACGCGGCCAACGGCTTAACATCACATCATTCGGATCATTTATCGGTTGAGCTATGCCAACACCTTCTTTCTTAATTCTTTGTTAAGAAGTTGTTAAGTATTCCATCAAAAAAAAAAAATACGTGGCAACGATTTATACAATGAAATAAAAAATGGAACGTAATATTTGAATAAAGATCTTATCCAACCAACATATATAACCATCATTTTCATTTGAAAAAAACAACCAAAGAAATTATATCAAAAATTGCATGCATCACCACAACTAAAATAGTACCCTATGCAATAATAGACCAGTATTATTGAATAATAAAATTATAAATTAAATTTTCTTGAGGTCAAGTTGGGAGGCAACTCACATTAATTGGCAGCATAAACCTTATTTAACAACCACTATTAGACTAATAAAGCCAAAATACAGTTCTATGAATCATGCATGTCTGCTATTAATCAAGCAGGAGACAAACATTAATAATCTGATAAAAATTAGTGAAGAGTTGACACTTGACAAAACGCAAAATATCTGTTTCGTTTTTAAAAATAAAATAAAATTCTTGTTTTGTTTTAGTTGGAAGAATTAATATTTCCTTATTATGAAAACTTAATAATTTACGGGCGCCGACCAAAATTAAATAATGTTCAACTATGATCGAAGCAGCTTCCTAGGAAGATCTTAAAATATTTCGAGCTACTACAAATTGAGGGATTATTTTAATTCATAATTTCATTAACTTACTCCTGATTATTTTAATTTACAGCCCGCTCTTCATTTTCTAGTTGAAAACTATCGGAAATTAACCAAATTACTAAATAATTATCTAATTTTGACCAAAAACAGAAAAGGGCTAAAAAAACTCAGAGAGCCAAGAAACAGTAATACACTACTCATTATATTCAAAATAAGTGACATTTTAGGAAATAGGAAAAACTACACGTACTAATTAAGGATTGTGTTAAAATACACAAAATACCCTTAATTAATTATAAATATTGTTTTGGAAGTGTGTATGGGAAAATGATAAGTAATTTGGAAGGAAGAAATTATCATCAGTCTTAAAATGTTAATCGTCATTTTTTGAAGAATATTTCAAATTTCAAGCGTCACTTATTTTGAATAGGAGTAAGTAGTATCAACGGAAAAGTGAATCCCAAGACGCACTAATTGCACAATTGAATTTTCCTATACGTTTGTCGTAGTCTATGTTGATGTGCGATATTCAAATCAACGTGTAAAAATAGGCATCTACATTACATAAAATTTATCACCATCAGTTAGTCCAGTTCACATGCTTCTCAGTTTTTTATTTTATTTTTAATCGCATAAAATCTTGAAAATCCATATTTATAAAACTAAAATGATGTGGTATGAATTTAACCTTTATATTCTAAAACGGGCTCTTTTCAATATTTTTAAATTTGGACCGAACATCAAAACGAATTAATAACTGGGTATTTTACCTTGGTTAAACATATTAAACCATTCTAAAAAATATTGGTTGACCACCCACCCCCCACACACACACATACAAATGTAAATGATAAATACAAGTACGAATGTAAAAAAAAAACAAATACAAATAAAAATAAGTTTAATAAATTATAATATCCAACTATATGTATCAATCAAATATAAAGAAAAGTTATATGTAAATTTGCAAATACTATTCCTTTCAATTTTTGTAATAAAATAAAGAAATTTTGCTTAAAATAAATTGAATCGGATTAACTGGTCACCAGTTTGGATTTTTACCGGGTGGCAATGGTTTTTTAACCACCCGATTTTACTAATTTAGAACCAAACCGGACATGTGACCGATTCTCGAGTTAAATCGGTCGAACCACCCGGTCCGATTGATTTCAAAACATTGGCAATTTTTAGCTGAGTTAAGAAGAGGGTTTGATCTACCGATCAAAAAAAAAAAGAAGAGGGTTTGATCTTGATTAAGACAAAAAAGACAAAATTATATATTTAAAAGCTAGCAAATTATATCATAAAGTTAAAAACAGCATATGATGGCCAATATTTTGTAACAGATAATATTCCTAAAAATGAGAGGTAGCAAATAATATATCTGATTAAATTATGAAGAACAAAGAAAGAGACACGCTTCGCTTCCTGCTTTCCATTCAACACTGTTTTTCCCAGGAAAATGATCAAAATACAACATAAACTACAAGAAAATTAAACAAGAAAATTCCAACAGAAAAATTCCGTTAGAATTTGGTCAAGCACCATTGGTAAAATTACCATTTTTTTAATAAGTTGGGAGTATTAGTTGAGGGAGAGAAACAATTTCAAAAAAATTGAAAGATCATGCTCAAATCTTGATCAATACCCTTAAAAGGGTGAAATAGACTCACTGAACATTTCTCGTGGTATTGGTAAAATAGCCATTGGAAACAATAACGATTATTACAATGTTAATTCCAATGGAGTTCTAATATATATTAGAATATATATTCAATTATTTCATCTCATTATCTAATATATTTAACTTCGTAGGGGTCACCCGTCATAATTTTATCTAAAGTGCAAGCACATTTTTATTATCTAATATATTTAACTTCCTGCGGTCACCTATCATAAATTTGTCCCAAGTCAAGACATTTAACCTATATATGTTGAAATTTTCTATAATCGAATTTTAATGGAATTTTCCAACGGCGTGATGTAGTGTCAGAATTGTTGTTGGAATTTTAAAAACTCCAATAGAGATTCCAACTACTTATTCCAACAATTTTGTTTACCGTTGGATTTTTTGTTAAAATTTTCCAACGATATGTTTTAGCGATGAAATTTTCATTGGAATTTTTAAAATTCAAAGATTATTTTCAATAGACATTGGGATTTTCCAACGATTTTGTTTACTGTTGGAAAGATTTTCCAACGGCTTTGTTTACTAATATTGGAATTACTATTGGAATTTTCCAACGTTTGTTATGGTGTAGGAACTTCTGTTGGAATTAATCAAAATACCAATGGAAATTCTAACAGTTTATTCCAATTGGTCATGTTTATTGTTGAAATTTCTGTTAGAATTTTCCAAAGTGTATGTTGTAAGATTGAAATTTATTGGAATTTTAAAAATTTAATAATTTTTTTATTTGTTGAAATTATTTCGTTGAAATTTGATTGTTTCTTGTAGTGATAGAATTATAACATCAATAACTAATTATTTAATATCAACACTTTCTATAGAAAGATAGACAAATAAGCAATAATTAAATTCCAAAACCCACATGAAAAATAATTCCTAGCTTGTAGTACATATACTAAATAAATTGGTGTAGTACATATATATTGCATAGCGTACTGTAGTGGGCAAGAAAATCGACTTTCGGTGGCCATGGATTTATCCCTCCACCCTCTCCCAAAGGGCAAAAAGAAAATAAATGTCGTCAAGTCATTGTCAATTTATACTTATATACCGATTAATTTCCAGAATATTTTTATTTCTAAATTACTACCAAATAGTGCCTAGGTCCAAAACTTGGTTAGCCACATATGTATAAATCTCTCTCTATGGACTCTTGAGTTTGTTCCTTGCATGTAGGGCAATGTTACTTGTGACCCAAATCATAATTAAGAGAATAAAGGCATTTCTAGGTGTGGAAAAAAATCGACTTAAATGTGCGTGCTAATGTGTAATTTTTTAAGGGATAATTACAAAAAGTAGTACCCCTGAGGTTTGATCTAATTACAAAAACTCATTTAACTTTCAAAATTACAAAAATACCCATGAAGTTTGAATACTTGTTAAAATTAAGGGGTAAACGTAATAATTTTATAAATATGATGGGGGATTTTGAAATATTTTTTGCTTATGAATGGGGTAAATATTAGACAAGATAAACCGAGGGGTATTTTTGTAATTTTCAAAGTTAATTTGGGTTTTTTGTAATTAGGTTAAACCTCAAGGGTACTTTTTGTAATTAACCCTTTTTTAATAATAATTTTTTTTTACTTTTGAGAATTTTTGTTTGAGTTTGATTTGGTTATTAAGTGAATTGAACTTAAACGAGTTTTTGCTAAAATCGAATAATTGGGCTAGCTCGAATAATTTGATATTTTGACATAATTTTCTTTACTAATCTTGAGTTTGAGTTAAGCTTCTAATTTTATTGAACGAAAAATATGTGTTTGCTTGATTTTTTATGGTAAGAGCTTTTAAGAATTGATTATGAGTCTAGTATCTATTAACTTAAATTTACTTTCTAATTGGTCCTAATTTCATTTGATTTGAACCAAGCTTAATTTGTGGTACAACGACAATATGCAAACAACAAAATATTCTTATTTTATCTAGCTCTATCTTATTATTCGAGTTCATTAATTTCAACCAAGCTTAATTTGTGGTGTAACAACAATATGTGAACAACAAAATATTCTTATCTTGTCTCTAACTTATTATTCGAGTGCATGTGGGCTTCAACGTCTCGCTGATTAAATGGAAGAAATAGTGACATATTATGTAATGTGTAATTAACATGCGATTGGGACAATTTACAATATTAAATTTTGACCTAAACTCTTAGATAGTCTCATGAATGATATTCGCGGGCAAAATTGATAGAAATAGAAATTATAGAAATAATGGCTTAATGGCTTACGTGGATTTGTTTCCAAGTCCCATTTTTCATTTTCACCTATTTTAGAAAATGAGTTTATGTTTATTAGGGAATTGAAGTCCCATGCATTTGATGCATTTGAAATGGATTCTAGGATTTGCCTCCCGAAGTGGGAAACTTCTCTAGAGGACTTTATTCGTCTCACAAAGCGTGAAGCTTCTCTAGATGACTTTATTGGCCTCACAAATCACAAAGCTTCTCTAGAGGACTTGACTTTTCCTGGGTGTTGTATATATTTCTAATAGTGGGTAATGGAGTGTTTTTATGAAACGAAAATCAAATTGTATAGGCTAGACACATCTTAAAGATGTTTTCTTTAAGGTATGAATTCCTCCTACTATAGTGTAAATGGTTCTCAAAGAATTAACCTCCAGGGATCTGAGTCTATTTCCCAAAAATTCCAAGGTTACACTCATTAGAATTTTTCAAGAGCATAAATCACAAGATGTAGTTAAAAAACAAAACAAAGAGAAAATAAGGAAAGAAACAATCTCGTAGGAATTTTATGGAATAGTTTTTCCATCTCTTTTTCATCACATTTTTCATCTCGTCTCTATAGAATAACTTGAAGTTATTTATAGATTTTCAAGGGTCACATTGAACAGTCGCGTCCCTTCTCAACATATGGAAGTTATTCATCCAAAGGATCTATTCATTTCGATCTTCCCAATGGATGTCTTCACATGAAAAGACACACCTTTTCATCTCATATTTTTCTTTTTCCATATTTATTTATTTCTTTCCTTCCTTCATATAATATATAAAATATACTATATAATATATACATAAAATGAATGTCTAGCTAAATGATCTTTATGACATGAGATTCAATAAACGCAAAGACATTATATTATATGTAAATATACAACACTTGGAGCATCGAGGAGAGTTTTTTCTTGGGAGTGTTGGGGAGCCCATCTGCGTAGCCACCTCTTATGTTGTTGAGATAAGGTGAGTCCTCCGGGAATCGCCAAGAAGAGTCTCTACTTTTGGGAGTAGGAAGGAAGGGAGCGTATTGTACTAGTTGTGAATAATTACATATGTGTAGTCAAGAGAAATGGTGAAAACAAATTGCAACATTATTATTTGTTTGAAATGAATGCAATAAGGAAACTTGGCTCGCAGCCATGAAATACTTGTAATAAACATTTTTTACGCCACGTGTGCGAGAAAGAGCTAATCTTGAAAGGTAAAAAAGACTAGGGATGGCAATGGGTAGGATTCGGGTAGGATTCTATATCCTCCATCCCCATACCCATTTATTATACTCATACCCATACCCATACCCATACCCATCGGTATTGGTTTTTCATATTCATCCCCATACCCATCGGATGATCGGGTATTCATACCCTACCCATACCCTCTTACCACTTACAATTGTATTTTTTTCAAATTTAAGTTATTTCTTTTTTTAAAGAGAAATTTGAGTTATTTAAATAAAGATATTGATATTTACTAAATTCTTAAGGAAACAATAAGGAAAAAAGAATACAGATAAGAATTAGCGAACTAAATATTATTAAAATATAGCAAAATATTAAAAAGGTTAAACAAAAGTTTTAGTGGGTTTGTAGATTTTGGTTGAGACTTGGAGAAAAAATCATTTTCTTTAAATATAAATAAATAGAGTTGTATAAATAAAAAAAATAGATGTAAAATATTATAAATAAATATATATATAGATATATTATATATATAATATTATTATTTAATCGGGTATCGGGTAGGGTATGGGTAGGATGTACCTAGACCCACCTCCATACCCATACCCGAAAATACCCATACCCACGCACCCATTTATTTAATCGGGTACAAAACTACCCTCCATACCCTCCTTCGTTAGGGTCGGGTATCGAATCCTCCGTTAGTGGTCGGGTATCGAATCCTCCGTCGGGTTCGAGAAAATTGCCATCCCTAAAAAAAAACATGTAAAGAGATAGAAATACATGTAAATAAAAACATGTAAGGAAACTTGGCTCCCAGACACATGAAATACTTGTAATAAATCTATTTTACACCACGTGGAAGGAAAGAGCTAGTACTAAAAGGTAAAAAAACATGTAAAGACCCGAGAAGGGGGACGAAATCGGTTGATAGGGAGATGACGAGTTCGCAAATCCTAAGGTTGTGGGGCTTGATCAATGTCTTCTCTAAGGAGCTCGCCTCTCTCAGGAGTCTTTGGAAATCATGTTGATGGCTCCGCCGATATAAGTCTTTTATCTTTCTTTAGTGCGCGGCTCGGAGCGGCGTGGAGCTTGGAGGAGTCCGTCTTACTCCCGCCCAGGATCCTTGTGCCATCTGCGCTTGATCCACATAATCTTTCAAGTAGCCTCCTTGGATCTCGCTTTTTGATTTCCTCTTTAGATGGAAACAATCATCGAGAAGATGGCCCTTGTCGCGGTGAAAATGACAATATTGATTGGAATTGAATCTTTCAGTGTTGCCTCTCATTTTCCTTGGAGTTTTATGATTCCACCCGAGCGGCAATCAATATTTCGGCCACGGGCACATTCGAGTGAGTAAAGCTCGCCTCGTATTCCTTTATGCCATTTTCTCTTTTTGCCGCCTCCTCTAAGTGGTGTTTGTCATCTTCTCTAACTTTCCTCTTATGGTAGGCTCTGGCTTGGTGGATTTTTCCACTCGGATATATTTCTTTGCTCGGCCCAACAACTCTTCTAGGGTGGAGGGAGGCTTCTCGGCCAAGGATTCCTTCAACGTCCTTGGCGTAGGTTCATTGTAGGATTAAGCCAATGTCCGTCTAGGCGTTGGCAAGCAACTTCCATGAATCGTCTCATGAAGTCCCGCATGATTTGAAAGAGATGAGCAATGGTCTTGGGATACTTTCAATCGATGGAGAACGCCGCATAAAGGCTTGATTGAGCAAGTCGGTGCCCACTTGGTCAAAGTGGTGCGTAACACCTGCGCAGAAGCGGGCGTCCGTCATGTCATAGAGATCCGCTTTTGCATAAAATTTGTCTAAGTGCTCCATGCTCCCGATGATCTCCGGTTTCATCATATTAGGGAGATTATTGGTCTTGATTCTGAAGGTGGTGGGTCGATCAGGATGGCGGGGGCGATAGACTTCTCTTCATCAAGGTGATAGCCCGTGAGTTGGCTTGGGGCGGAGACCTTCTTCCTCCTTGGGGGGCCGCGCCTTCCAGGTGGATATGGAGATGGCCTCCCATCTTCTTGGTGGTTGTTCCTCTTCCGGTCTCGACTCGTGGCCAACAACTTGGGATTCAACTTCGGCGTTCTTGAGATCGGTCCCGCATCTTCGTGTGCTTTAGTTATTTCCCATAGACGTCACCACAATGATCTTTGCTTTTAAGGCATATCACTCCAAGTTACGGGTTTTGATAAATTCAATTCTTTTTTTTTCCAAGGGGAAGTCTTCCAAGTCTTTCTCTAGGGAGTCGGAAATTCTTCAAATGGGAATTTGTCTCGCACACGCGCAAATGTTAGACGGACCCTAACAACCGGGGAGGCCCATCCGACGCCGCTCAAGTTAGCACAAATGATCGAGAGAAAACTAAGACATTAAACAAATCTTGAATCAATGCTTAAGAGTGATTATGAGATAATTTCGGGAATTAACTTACAAATGAAGAGGATGGACATTTATATGTCTCGAGTAATGAGCCTTGTGGGTCGTGTAGGAGAAAGTAGCATGTGGGTAGGATCCGCACCCGCACCCTTTGGGCGAGTTATTCCATTTGTAGTCCAGGTAATTATTGGACAATTAATAATATTTATTCCAATATATAAAATAAATTATATTTTAATTATTAAATGTCATTTCGCAACAAATATATTTCTCTTGAATTAATATTTGTCATTCTTAATTATTCTCCACACACTCGTTGATACAATAATACTACCCAAACTATAGTTTTCAAAAATAACTTCACCTTGACCATCATGCCACAATAACAGCAAAAAAATCTACCAGAAGAAAACATATATTTCGACGAACAAAAAACCAAAAACAATATGTAAACGTAAAATTTCAACTGTTGCAATGATAAGTATGTCATTTAGCAGACAATAAAATTATTTTTGTCTCTTTATTTTTACACAAGGCAAAAAAAAAAGTTCATATGAGATTTGACTTTCAACTAAATCAAACCATGAATTTTTTTATTTTTTATTTTGAAAAAAATCAAATCATGATTAGATACGAAAACATTTCTTACTAGTTTTTAATCCAATTCTGTTCAATTCCCTTTATTTTTGTTTCTTTGCTGCCTAACCCAATCCTTCCACGTGAGGGCAAATCACTTTTACACCAAGAACCTGTATGGCCAGGATTTGATCCACCATCACTTTCCCAACACTTCGACGAACCCGAGGAGGAAGATCAACGACTAGGATTTCCACAACGGCTAATTCTTGAAATAGCTTAATCCAACGGCCACAATCGCATCGGCGGCTGCCGCCCTACGTCGTTTAATATTAGCAGTAATCCTCGAAAAATCAGGACTCAGAAATCTTGCATCAGCCGACCGTGTACTGTTGTCGGTTTATTAGGATGAAAACATATTTTTAAGCTACCAAAATAAATAAAGTAAGAAAATAAGAAGGGTACCCTTTTTTAAGATCAAAACTAGCGTGAGACAGTCTAATTGCCAAAATTGTTAGACGGATTCCAAAATCGATAAGATAATCTTTTTATAATTTTAGCAATGACATTTTTGTTATATCCTAAGATCGATATTAACAATCCATTTGAAACCATTAGCATGGCCTGTTAAAAGTACTAGCACATATTTTATTTGAAAGTAGTAGTTTCGTAATATTAGACAATTAGATAGTATCGAAGAGAGTATCGGAGAGCGATGAAAAGCATTACGTTTTATCTAAAAAGTATTAGACGTACACTTGAAAATATTTAATATTCTTCCTAAAAAGTAGTAGTTTTTTTCGCCAATAAGTATTAGTCGTCCATGTAAAATGTAATAGTAGTCTACTTGAAAAATATTGATTTTTCTTAAAGATTTTTAGTAATTAC
The DNA here is from genome assembly GCA_016081115.2 of Rehmannia glutinosa. Lineage (NCBI taxonomy): Eukaryota > Viridiplantae > Streptophyta > Magnoliopsida > Lamiales > Orobanchaceae > Rehmannia > Rehmannia glutinosa. Next base: position 203,298 of record JABTTQ020001383.1, read on the forward strand.
CATAGAAAAATATTAGTTTTTTCAATAAAAAATATTAGTATTTTCACTAAAAATTATTAATAAGACTTCTATAAAGTATTAGATATTCGTTGAGTTCCAGAATCTTTTTTTTTTTTTTTTTTTTTTTCGTCAGGCTGGTTCCGTCTAACCAGCTAGTCCACTTCCTTTTTTTTATTTGTACTACTTTAATAAAAACTAGAGAGAGAACTAAAATAAAATAAAGTAGCCGTTGGGGATTCTTCTTCTATATAAAGAGAGCACCTAAGGAGCTACAAGAAAGCTGCTTTCTAGATACTGAATCAAAAAACCCCATTTGGGTACATAATAAACATATGATTATTGTAGCTAATTTTTACATATAGTTTATATTTTACCTCTATACTACAAAGATTTTAGTTTTCTATCTTGAATAATTTGTATATTCTTGTAATGCTTATATAGTTCGAGTTTTTGCCTGAAATTTTTTCGAATTTTTAGCATAGAAAAAGGCTGCTGATCCGTGTTTATTTGAGATCAAATATTGCCTAAATTTTCCTTTATTCTCTTCTTAAAATTGTAAAAAAAAAAATAGAGAAAAAAGATTTAGATCATGGATGCTATTCTGTTACGTGGATCGTTGGATCAATCAATTTCTCCTTACAAATCCCAAATCAGAAACCCTAACAAATTCCATCATCCCTTCGTTTCTATGCCATCTGAGAATTTTTCGCCACCACATTTCCACACAATCGGCTTTCTGCAAGCTCCGCCGCCATATCTATCCCACTCCTACCCTCCATACCCACTCCATCAATCAACTCAGCCACCTCTGCTTCCTCTCCCCGCCGCCAATCCCCGCCGCATCGCCGCCGGCCGCGGTCCTGCTAACAAAAAACTCAACAACGGTAACAGAACCAGATCTGACTCCTCTCTCACCCCCAAGAAATCAAAATTTCCCAAAAGAGAAGAGAAAAAATCGCCTGAAAAATCCTCATCAACTAGTCCTTCGGGACCCGAACCGAAAGATCTGCCGAAGAATGTTACTAGAGTTTTGCCTTTCTTCTCATCCACAGGTAATAATGCTACTAATAATTTTGTTAATACTAACAGTTTAAGCTCTCCTAAAGCAGTGGAAAATCAGGTCGATCTGTTTTCTGGTTCGGCGGCGTTTACTATCTCTCCGCCGCCGAGCAGCTTGCCTTTGCCGACTTTTTCTTTGAGGCCAAAGCTCAGCTGCCACGCCGAGGCTGCCGGAATAGACACCGGCGCCACTGATAACCTGCGCCGTCTTCTTCGGCTCCATTGAATATGCCTAATTCTGCGTTGTTTGTTGAATCAGTTTGTAAATTAAATGGAACAGACATGGATGAGTTTGGCGTTGGTGTAATAATGGTCCTTAGTCCTACCTCCATCTCGTTCTCCTCCAGGCTCCATCTATCCTTCTTCATCTTTATATTTCTTCTTTAATTTTATTTGTGTTGTGAATTGTGATGGCCTCGTGTGTTTTTTGGAATGGGGTGCGCACAATAGTAGTTTTGGAATTAGATATGTTTTCAGTTAAGTGTAATAGTCAAGCTTTATGATGTATTTGCTTCTAATAATTCGTTTTTGAATGGATTAGCTGTTATTTTTATTATTTTCTTTCCCTAGTTCATATTGTATTTATCCTCAACTTTAATTTGCCACATTTTTCTATTTTGTCGACTTAATTTCAAATTGTTTTATTTTACCCTCAATTTTGCAAATTGATGCAATCTATAAATTATAATATTCAAATTTGTCCCTCACTATTAGTGAGATTGTTTGTAGTTATTAAATCTGTGAGATTGTTTGTAGTTATTAAATCTGAACTATGGAGCAACTATTTGGATCAATTTCTCTAATCTCCTCATATTTTAGTCAATATAGAAATAATATTAAATAACTGTAAATTTCATTAATAAATATATGTTATGATACCATTTTTAAATATCACAAAATAAAACAACCATAAAACATATGGGATAAATTTGAAAATTATAGGTTAAATTCAATAATTTGCAAAGTTCAAGGGCTAAAGTAGAATAATTCAAAATTGAATGGACAAAGTAGAAAACCTCACATAGTTTTGGGATAAAATAAAATTACCTTAAAATAAAATTGTCAAGAAATAACTTAAGTAATTTGATTGTGCACCAAAATTAAACTTCAATTGAGCTTAGACTATAGAAATAGAATACTAAAAGCCCATTTGGAATAACTAACTGCAATGTAAGCAAGGTGGAGGAGGATTTTTGCGTGATAAAGGATCCGAGTGATGTGTTGTCATTGTTTAAGACTCGTAGCATGGAGGTTGAATCCCCGCAGTAACTTGTGTGACATTTCGATCTAAGCAAATTAACCTTGCTGTTGAGACATCTCGCGATTCACCTCCCCACAAAACTCTGAGAGGTGGGGACCCTCGTGAATGGGGTCCATATTTTTTTATAGAATAATGAAGTTTATGTCTCATTACATCTTGACAAAGACTTGGATTAGACCGTCTAACAGGTCTTTTCTCATTAGATGGATCCAACCCGACCCCAATTTCTTCGTAATTTCATGTACAGGTGGTATGTTTGTAATATTTTGGGCAGTGCATCCGAAAAGATATTGCGATTCTCGAAAAAGTATTAGTAGTTCCCTAAAGAGAATTTTAGCAGATTCTCCGAATATAATTAACTTTTACTCCCAATAAGTATTAGCAGTCCCTCAAAAAAGTACTAATAGTTTCTCGAAAAAGTATTAGTAGTTCCGACAAAGATTATTTTAGTGATTCTCCTGAATATAATTAACTTTTTCTCGAAAAGTATTAACAGATTCTCGGAAAAGTATTAGTAGTTCCTTGAAAAGTATTTTATTTGTCCTTCTAAATGTATTAGTTTTTTCTCACAAAAGTATTAGTAGTCTCGGTGAAACGTATTAATAGTTCCCGAAAAATAATAATTTTTCCCCTAATTTTTTTCCCTGAATAGTATTAGTTTTTCCAATAAGAAGTATTATTAGCTCTCATCTAAAACATATCATTCGTCTATAAATATGTCATTGTAATCGGGGCTACGCATGTAATGTGGTTTTTTATTTTCTAATTGTTAAATTTGTTGGCCCATTATTTATTGGCCCATTTGTTAATGATCTAAACAGCCCAACACATGATATGTCCCTTGTTTCGGTTGCGGGTTCGGATTGTGGGATCCGAACTCTAGTCCGCGGATCCTATGTTTTGATGTTTGCCATTCGTTCTCGCCGACTTAATCCGGTCATCCATTAATCCTTTAAAAAGGCTCTAACCCTAACCCTAATTCATAATCCGGTCTCTCACTTTTCTCTCGTCTCTCTCGATCTTTCCTACGCTATGTGTGTTAGATAAATGTTTTTATCATAATTTTGATGATTTTGTTCGGTTTTGTTCAAATGAGTTTTAAACCAAAACAATGTCCCTAAATGTTGTCTAAATACTTCCGATCGACTTAAAATGTTTTTACTATTTTTGGAGTATTTTTGGAGTTTATTTTCGATAAAAATTGGACAACACATTTGTTTCGAGCTCGACCGATCGCCCTATAGGACAACCCGCACTGAGTTAAGTTTTGTGGTCGACCGGTGAGGCGACCGGTCGACCCTCGGGCGACCGTGCACTGGAGCACCTATTTTGGTTGATCTTCTCTGTTTTGATTTTTATCAACCCCAACCGGTCAAGACTAAGGCGGACTTGGCCGCACCCTCCGTCGGTCCCCGTGTAAAAATAGCAGAATTCAATTTCAATCTTATCTCTGCGCATGACCGGCCGCACCCTTGTTTATCAAAGAAACTATCCGTTGCATTTTGAATGACTTTTCCCTATTTTGTGGGATTGATTTCTATACTATATTGATGATTTTAAATGGTTTCTTTTTAAAGAAATCACTCCCCGAGGAGAGCCTATGTCCGGAAATGAAAGCCAAGTCCTCTCCTATAAATAGAGGCTTCATTCAAGCAACAAGATACAACACTACACACAAGCAAAGAGCAATCAAGCAAACACTTTCATATATCTTGTTGTATTAGCCTTAGCACTTTCACTTGCACAAATTTGAGGTCTAGGCTTTCAATTCTTGATTACACTTGTACTCATATTGTATCAATCATTATTGAGTTGTAATCTTGATTTTGGTCATCATTCAACACAAGACATCCCTTGTGAGTATTCTTGTGGTAAGAATACACTTGGGTGATCTAGGTGATAGGTGTTTGAAGGTTGTGGTAATCTTCAAAGGTGTTGTAAAGAGGGTTGTGGTAATCCTCGAGGTGGTGAAAGAGGGTTGTGGTAATCCTCAAGGTGTTGTATTAAATTTCGGTAAATTAATAAAATCTTTTTTTTTTTGAAATCCATCCCGGATATCTTTGGGTGATAGAGGATTAGGCCCTAGGTGGGTTGAACCTCTATAAATCGAAGTGTGTTGTTTAAATTCCGACTTAAAGCATTTCATATTTGCTTGAGTTTTTGAAAAAGAGGGCAAAATCTGAAAAACCGAGATAATCTATTCACCCCTCAGATTATCGTAGCCACTGACTAACAAGTGGTATCAAAGCCAAACTCTTTGGCTAGCTCGCCCGAGTAAAGAGGAAAGATCCATGGCTACAAATGATGTTCATCTCACCACCGGCGCTCCACCAACAAGCCACCACTATTCGACGCCAACAACTACGCATTTTGGAAAGACCGCATGGAGTGCTTCCTACAAGTGCGGGTTCGACATTTGGAATGTGGTCATTGAAGGAGTTGATCAACCAACCAAGAAATCGGAGGATGGCACCTCGGCTCCTAAACCTTTCAAGGAGTTCGATGAAAACGACAAAAATATTTTTTCTCTAAACGGTAAGGCCTTAAATATTTTGCATTGTTCTCTCACCGCCACCGAGTACAATCGCATAAGAGGCATAAGGTCGGCACATGAGGTTTGGGAAAAATTGGAGACAATCTATGAAAGGACCAAGAAGGTCAAGCAAGCAAGAAAGACCATGCTTGTTAAAGACTTTGAAAACTTTAACATGCATGGTGGGAAAGCATCTCCAGGATGGTGGAAAGGTTTCGACAATATTGTCAATCCTCTTGTGGCCCTCGGAAAAATCATCTCCGAAGAAGACAAGCTGACTAAGGTATTGAATGCTCTTCCTGACTCATGATCCGAAAAAGTAACGGCAATCACGGAGGCACAAAATCTTGAGATACTCAAGTTTGACGAGCATCGAAATCTTCTCATCTATGAAGTCTATCTCAAGGAGAGGAAAAATTCCAAACCATCCATAAATCAATCGGGTATGCAAATTATTCCTAAAGGTCTTGTTTCTTCTTCTAATAATGAATACTATGATAATGATGATGATGATGATGAGGAGACGGCCGCACTTGTTAGAAAATTTGCAAAATTTGTGAATAAAAATAAAGCAAGAAAACCAAGAGATAATGCTTGCTTTAAATGCGGAAAACCGGGCACTTCATTGCCGATTGCCCAAAGCTCGATGAAGAGGAGCAAAAGAAAAGGAAGTCTTTCACGAAAAAGAAGGCTCTAAATGCGGAGGTCAAAACGTGGGGTGAACTACTCGAAACAACCGATGAGGAAGGAAACCGAACACGGTCTCATGGGCATGACGATGAAAATAATGAGGTACGCTCTAATTCGTCTACTTCCTCAATAGTTGATGACTTGCAATGTGATTTTGATGAATTGCAAATTGAGTTTCAAAATTTAATTGTTAAATACAAAAATTTGAAAAAGGAGCTTAAGGTTGAAAAAGAAAAATTATTTACCTCTTATGAATCTCTAGACAAAGCTCATACTCTTACTCTTACTAGAGTTCACTCTCTTGAAACCGAAAAGGAATTGCTCACAAAAGATATTGAATGTTTGAAAAATGATGTGCATCGTTTCAACATAAGCACGGATAAAGTAACAAAAATTTTAGATGCACAAAGAGGTGAGCATTCCAAATTGGGACTTGGTTATAAGCCATTTCAAAGTGTTTTTAAGAAAAATAACCAAGGTCCGACTTTTGTACGTGCTAATAGTTCTAATACTCCTACTTGTTTTTATTGTGGCAAAGTTGGACATTATGCTAATAATTGCAAATTGAGAAATAGCTCTAGACATGTTTGGAGACCCAAAGGTCTCAAGACTAACCCCCATGAACCCCAAAATTATAGGTACCTAAAAGAAATTCTTTTGTAGGTAATAGGGGCTATAACAAATTTGGAAGATTCAAAATGGCTCGTGGACATGCGGATGTTCACGCCATATGACGGAAGGAGAGAACTTTTTACCAACATCAAGCTCCAAAAAGGGTATGGTCATGTTCGGCAATGGCAAAGGAAGAATTCTTGGAAATGGAGAAATTGGTAACTTTTCTTTTCTCTTAGTAATGTTCTTTTAGTAGAAGGGCTTAAGTTTAATTTTATAAGTGTTAGCCAACTTTGTGATTCAAATTATAATGTTCCCTCCAATAAAGAAAAATGCCTTATACTTAAAAATGGTGAAATTATTTGTGAAGCAAATAGAAAATGCAATCTTTACAAAATTTGTACAAGTGATTTGGTTAGTCAAAATGTTTCTTGTTTAGTCGCCAATAATGATTTAACTAGTTTATGGCATAGGCGACTTGGACATGTTGGATACAAGAATTTGAAAAATATTTACAAAAACCAACATGTGAAAGGACTACCCAAATTGAATTTTGAAAATCTTGGCTTATGTGACACTTGTCAAAAGAAGAAATTAGTTAAAAGTAGTTTTAAGCCCAAAATGAAATTTCCATAACCAAACCCCTACAATTGCTTCACCTTGATTTGTATGGGAATATTGGTACGGCAAGTCTAAGTGGAAAATATTACACTTTCGTTATTGTCGATGATTTTTCTAGATATACTTGGGCTCTTTTTCTTACCAATAAAAGCGATGTCGTTAATGAGTTTGTTAAGTTGTGTAAACTTATTGATAATGAAAAAGAAGACACTATTAAGTCTATTCAAGCGATCGAGGTGGAGAATTTGATGGTGAATTTAGAGTCTTTTGTGAAACCAAAGGATATGCTCATAATTTTTCGGCTCCAAGGACACCTCAACAAAATGGAGTAGCCGAAAGGAAAAATCGGACACTACAAGAGATGAGTCGGTCCATGCTCAATGAATTTTCACTTCCAAAATATTTTTGGGCGAAGCCGTAAGTACCGGTTGCTATGTCATTAATCGAGTTTATATTCGTCTAAAATGAATAAAACTCCATATGAGCTTTGGAAAGGTAGAACTCCAAATATTAGTTATTTCAAGATATTTGGTTGTAAATGTTTTATTTTGAATACCAAGGATCAATTGGACAAACTTGATCCTAAGGCCGATGAAGGGATATTTATGGGATATTCAACAAAAAGCAAAGCATATCGGGTTTACAATAAGACTAGTGGAGTTGTTGAAGAATCCGTCCATGTCAAATTTAATGAAGCTTCGGGTGTTGAAAGAATACCAATGATGAAAGTGATGAAGAGGATACTATTGAACCAATTGTTCCGAGTTGATGATCAACCGTCTACATCAAATGATCAACCGTCCACTTCAAATGGTCCTCAAGAAGATAGAGGTGATACTCCCGGATCTTCTCGTTGCATTGAAATTTAAGGAGATCACCCAAAAGATCTTATTATTGGTGATCCTCGACAAAGTGATGACCCGGAGAAAATTTGCCGAGAAAGCTCTTATTTCTCAAAAGGAGCCTAAAAATGCTAAGGAGGCTATTGAGGATGAGGATTGGTTCTTAGAGATGCAAGAGGAGTTAAATCAATTTGAAAGAAATGATGTATGGGAATTGGTACCTTGTCCTCCATCTCAAACTATTATTGGTACAAAATGAGTATTCCGGAACAAACTTGATGATCAAGGCAACATTGTTCGAAATAAAGCAAGGTTAGTAGCTCAAGGGTATTGTCAAGAAGAAGGTATTGACTATGATGAAACTTTTGCACCGTAGCACATTTAGAAGCTATGCGTATCTTACTTGCCTATTCTTGTTTTAAAAATTTCAAACTTTACCAAATGGATGTTAAATCCGCCTTCTTAAATGGTATTATTCAATAAGAAGTCTATGTAAAACAACCTCCGGGGTTTGAAAATTTTTCTAGGCCTAATGATGTTTATAAACTTAAAAATCCTTGTATGGTTTAAAGCAAACACCCCGTGCATGGTACGATAGACTTAGCTCTTTTCTTTTGCAAAATGGTTTTATAAGGGGTAAAGTTGATACAACTCTCTTTGTTTTTGAAAAAGGGCAAGATTGCTTACTTGTGCAAATTTATGTTGATGATATTATCTTTGGTGCTACTAATGATTCTTTGTGCAAGAATTCTCTAAATTGATGCAAGGAGAACTTGAAATGAGTATGATGGGGGAGCTCAACTTCTTCCTTGGACTCCAAATTAAGCAATGCCAAGAAGGCATATACATTTCGCAATCAAAATATACAAAAGAACTTTTGAAAAAGTTCGGCATTGAAGAAGAAAGAACCGTTTTACTCCCATGGCAACAAATGTCAAAATTGACAAAGATGAAAAAGGCAAGTTCGTGGATGAATCAAAGTATCGAGGTATGATTGGTAGTTTACTTTATTTAACCACTAGTAGACCGAACATTCTTCATGCCGTGTGCCTATGTGCTCATTTTCAAAGCAATCCCAAAGAATCTCATATGAGTGCCGTTAAAAAGATTTTTCGATATTTGAAAGGCACTATTCAATATGGTCTATTTTATCCAAAGAATGAAAATTTTTCTCTTAAAGGTTATAGTGATTCGGATTATGGGGGAAATATTGATGATCGGAAAAGTCCGGATCATGTCAATTTTTAGGCGATTGCCTAGTTTCTTGGTTTTCAAAGAAGCAAAAGCGTGTTTCTCTTTCAACGGCCGGCGAAGCGAATATATTTCCGCCGCCTTTTGTTGTACTCAACTTCTTTGGATGAAACAAACCTTAGCGGATTACAAATGCTCTTTTGAAAACGTACCTATCTTTTGTGATAATATATCCGCTATAAATATTGCTCAAAACTCGGTTCATCATAACCGTACTAAACATATTGAGATTCGACATCATTTTCTAAGGGATTGTGTTTCAAAACGAAAAATTGAGATATCTTTTATACCATCTCAAGATCAATTAGCGGACATTTTTACAAAACCGCTATCTTCCGAGACTTTTGCGTCCATACGAGCTCGATTAGGCATAATGCATATTGAATGATGGTTATGTTTGCATTTTACACGTTTTTAAAACTAAGAGGCGAAAAATCGGATTTTTGGTTGAAAATTCGGATTTTGAAAAACTTGACAAAACAAATTTGAAGAGGTTGAGGGCAACCGGTCGCCCTCAACCACGACCAGGTCCCCTAATCCAAAATTTGGATTAAAATCGTTCTATCTTCAAAGATTAGTTATTTTCACTTCTTTTTGCCATTTTTCGTCCCATTTGCCAAATTCACACAAATTTCACTCAAAATTTGTTTTCATGCATTCAATTCACAACTTGGACCTTATATAGCATGTTTATCATCATCATGGCTCATCTTTTCCGATCAAATGGTAAGAATTTTTCTTCCTTTGCTCAATTAGGTTGAACCCTCGAGTTTATGACTTTCTTGTATATTTCTTGATATTTTTTGCATATGATCTTGATGAGCTTAGTTATTATGTTGTATTGTATGATGTTTGATGTGAATTGGTGATGAAATTTTTGGATTGAATCATTTACAAGGGCTATATACAACTTATTTTAATTTTCACGCCCACAAAGTGTTCAATGAAATGTCAAAATGAAAATTTCCACTTCTACATGACTCTCTTGCTTCCAAAAATCTTCAATACTTATTGAGATCATGTTTTCGCAAATAAACGAGCGTATGAACTCTTCATGATACATTTCTCCCATTTTCCTTGGTTTTTAAGCCTAAATTGCTCAATGGTTGATAAACCGTCTCTTTCGCGCACTTTGATGAAATTATATGATGTTTTTATCATCCTAACATTCTTTTGATGATTCCAAAGGGGAGAAACAGGAAATTGGCTCGTTAGCCAAAAGAAGCTAATAAAAGCTCGTTGTAAAAGCTATAAGCTATGGTTTCCTAAAGCCAAGAATACCTAGTCCATGGCTTGTATTATAGACTCAATTGCAAAAATTATAAGTATTGTGACGGGGGGGAGCTTCTTAGCTTATGATGTTTTTATGCATCTTATATAAGCTTGTTATAGCTTGTGCTTCTAGCTTATGCAATATCTCTTGTTGATATGCTCATAGATAGGGGAGCTTTGTATGAAGTGTTTTTAATGGATAGTTCACTCGTAAAACCGAAAAATTTATTTGGTTTCAAAATCGTCCTCGAGAAAATTGTTTTGGTTTGTAATCATCAAAAAGGGGAGTTTGTTAGATAAATGTTTTTATCATGATTTTGTTCGATTTTGTTCAAATGAGTTTTTAAACCAAAACAATGTCCCTAAATGTTGTCTAAATACTTCCGATCGACTTAAAATATTTTTACTATTTTTCGGAGTATTTTTGGAGTTTATTTTCGATAAAAAATTGGACAACACATTTGTTTCAGCTCGGCGGTCGCCCATAGGGCAACTGCACTGAGTTGACTTTTGAAACAGAAAATGGGACGTAGAAAAAAAAAAAGAGGGAGGCGATCGGTCGACCAGGTGGTCGACCGGTGAGGGCGACGTGCACTGGGAGCACCTATTTTGGTTGATCTTCTCTGTTTTTATTTTTTATCAACCCCAACCGGTCAAGACTAAGGGCGCACCGGTCGCACTTCCTCCGACCGGGGTCCCCTGCGTGTAAAAATAGCAGAAATTCAATTTCAATCTTATCTCTGTGACCGGTCGCACTTCCTTGTTTATCAAAGAAACTATCTCATTGCATTTCGCAATGACTTTTCCCTATTTTGTGGGATTGATTTCTAACAGCTATATTGATGATTTTAAATGGTTTCTTTTGCAGCAAATCACTCCCCGAGGAGGAGCCTATGTCCGGAAATGAAAGCCAAGTCCTCTCCTATAAATAGAGGCTTCATTCAAGCAACAAGATACAACACTATACACAAGCAAAGAGCAATCAAGCAAACACTTTCATATATCTTGTTGTATTAGCCTTAGCACTTTCACTTGCACAAATTTGAGGTCTAGGCTTTCAATTCTTGATTACACTTGTACTCATATTGATCAATCATTATTGAGTTGTAATCTTGATTTTGGTCATCATTCAACACAAGACATCCTTGTGAGTATTCTTGTGGTAAGAATACACTTGGGTGATCTAGGTGATAGGTGTTTGAAGGTTGTGGTAATCTTCAAAGGTGTTGTAAGAGGATTGTGGTAATCCTCAAGGTGGTGAAAGATGGTTGTGGTAATCCTCAAGGTGTTGTATTAATTTTTGGTAAATTAATAAAATCTTTTTTTTTGAAATCCATCCCGGATATCTTTGGGGTGGTAGAGGATTAGGACCAGGTGGGTTGAACCTCTATAAATCGAAGTGTGTTGTTTAAATTCCGCACTTAGCATTTCATATTTTGCTTGAGTTTTTGAAAAAAGAGGGCAAAATCAAAAACGAGATAATCTATTCACCCCCTCTAGATTATCGTAGCCACTTGGACTAACAATGTGCTCCATCTCTCTCTAGAAATCTCACACTCTCGTGATATTTATGTGTGATTCGTGGGTATAGTGTGAGATCCGAGTGTTTCTATACTTGTTCACCTACTTTGTGGACAAACTCGTGATTTCTTCGTGAGATAGGGTTCGTGGGTTTGAGGGCTTCTTTCTAGGGTTTCCGGGATTTGATTGGAAGATCGTGTTGGGATTTATGAGGGCTATATAGAAAAGCAGCTTTGTGGGCACCATTGATTGGTTTTCTGGTTGATTCTTTGGTGACTATTTTTGTAGTTTTGGGAAAAGCGGTCCTAAGCCAAAATTATTCAATATTTCGGTTTAGGGTTTCACCAATATACTTTTAGGTTGCTGCATATTGTTGTACTTTACTTTCAATTTCGAGCCCTAGAGTATTAATTTTTATAATAAGCTTGATATTGAGTCTATATTTGTGCTTGGTTTGTACTATATGATGTGGATAGATACCTAACACTAATCCTCTTCTAGAAAGTTCTTCGTCAATGAATATCTCATTCAAAGGAACTCATTAGGAGGATGAACTAGGTTTTCATGCGAATCGTTTTACTTTAAACTTTGTTTCTTTGAATTTTCGGACTTATGTGAGATTTAAGCCATTAAACCAAAGATTGTGCTTGAATTTTGTAGCTTCTTGTTTTGAGTTATGAACCACTGCCAATTTTTGGATAATTCCTCCAGGAGACGAGTTTCTTTGACAATAAATAATATCATTCAAGGAAGCTAGCAAAAGCTTGAGAATTTCAAGCGAGCTAAAATGTCAAACTATTGGCATTTGGTGAGTGGTATGTGATTTCCAGTGAGTTTGTCGGCGGTAGTTCGTGATTGAAGATGGTGGATTTTTGTGGTTGATTTGTTTGAGTTTCGGTTTGTTTTTCATGTCCTTTTTCTTTTACGTAAGTATATGCTCGTTTTTCTACATTTAACCCATATAGTCAAAACGGGTAGGGTTTGGGGATCCGTCTAATGATCTAACCCATTAGACGGTCTAACAAGGGAAACCTACTTTTACATCTTTGAGACCAACATGTACATACCTCATCAATGGTAGTATTTAGGAATCTTGTCTAGCAATATCTAAATAAATGATAACAAGACCGAGTAAATTTAGTGGCAAAATAAACTTATGCATCTTATAATATGTTTTTATTTTATTTTATATGATACTATATCTTAATTTTAAGATAAGTTCTTGAAATGATGAGATTGTAGAACTTATGCAATGCTAGTTGGCAATTATGTAACTAATATGGATAAAAATACTAAAGGAACTTATTAGTGATTACCACTAAAAATGATTCAAAAATAACTAGGGATAATTATAAAAATATCCCCGAGGTTTGGGCTTAGTACAAAACAAATCTATGAATGTTTCAAAATTATAAAAAGCCCCATCGGGTTTGATTTTGTTACAAACTTGAGGGGATAACTCGTAATATTTCTACAAATATCATGGTTTTTTTTTGAAATATTTTTTCTCATCAATGATAAAGATATACACTTTAATCAAACCTCAAAAAAATTTTGGGAATTTTCAAAAATCTTTAGGTACTTTTGTAATTAGCTTTGAACCTCGGTCTTTTTTTATGTAATGATCCCCAATAACTATACAAAGACATTTTTTTTTGAAATGGTACATTTCGTGATGGTCTTCAAAATTCATTTGGGTCAATAATACCAAAGACGCCGAGATAATGATCAAGGACGCGAGACTACTAGTCTTTGTTGTTTTATGGGATCATCAATTATATCTAAGGTTTTCTCGTAGTAACAAAACCGAGATTAAGGGAATAATTCGTTAGCCCTTAAAATTCGTATCTCGGTATTATTTGGGATAATTCGTGAATAATTCGACAAAATCTCGATTATACGACAAAATTAAATGCGTATAATACACGATTAATTCGTGAATATATTGTTGGAAATATTATAAATATTTCGGGTGAATGAGAAATTGTTGCCAAAAGGTGTGATTGTTCATTTGGAACTATTCGAATTGAAAAGGTTTATCCGAATAGTTGTGTTGTTTCGTTTGAAACCAATGGACGTGTCATTCGAATAAATGGACATGTCTATTCAAACGGTTGTGTTGTTTCACTTGTGACTTTTAGTAATCTATATATATCCCAAGAATCTGCAGATTATTGATAAGCAATTTGCATACATTCATAAGCATATTTTCGTCAAAATTTTTCGATAAAAAGAGAGAGTACAAAACATTTGAAGTTAAGTCGTCTCTTGTTGTTTGGAGTGCTACTACAACAAGAGGAGACCGTTGTATCTTGGGAGACGTTTGCTATTCAATGTGGGCACCGTGAAGCGGGGAAATTCGTCTTAAAGACATAGAGTCAAACTCTAGCCTCGGTCTAAAATTTCTCGCATTTTCTGCAATTTTGTTTTTCTCGAATTCAAGTAAGTTTTTAGATTTAATTCGAATATAATATCGCACGTGATATATCCCCAACAATTTAAGGCAATTTTCATCCGCTTGAGTGTATATATATTCCGCTCGTACGTGCATGTTTCTGATTTTGCTTTGGACAATGGGTATACATATTGTTCCATAGTGCTTATAACATGATTTTGATATTTGAAAAGTGCACTGCAGTTGTACACTTATTTGATTGAGATATGTCTGATGTATATTTCTGATTAATACTTGAATTTGAATGATTTCTGTCTCATACTAATTATTAAAAATCTTGGTTTCATATACAAGTATGATTTATGAGTATTATTTGTATATGAAGAGTCGATTTATCAATCTTAATGTTTCAGAAATCTATGCATGATAGACTTGTAATCTTCAGTTTATTTAAGAAGATTTATTTTGTTTCTGGACTAGGCATTTGAAGTTATTAATGCATGTGAAATTCAAAACAGAACTTTGAAATTAATTGTCAGTAGATATCGTCTGACATTTTGTATGGAAAAATGCATATGAATTTTGAGTCGTGATTTGTATATTAACTCTATTTGGTTTTATTATCCAAACTTGATTGCGATTCAGATTAAACTAATTTTGTGTATGAATATTGACGGCAGTCTATGCTTCTCATTTTGATTCGGTCACTGCATGAAAGGATTTTGAGTTTTTTTCTTAAAAAAATCTGGAATTTTGAGATGCATGTCAGTGAATTTTTGGAACTCCATTACAGTTAATATATGTAATTATTTTTATGGATTGAGAGAATGATTTCTATGTTTCGGTTATGTGGTTTGATAATCGACAAAATATGAGGATTATGGCTTTCTTTTGAATTTCAATTACCGGTTTTGCAACAAAGGATTGAGAAAAATCTGGAACTTTGGAGATTATGTTCTCTGTTCCTTTTTGGAAAAGGAAATTGAAATCAGAACCCACAAAACTAGAATACAATCTGGCACTCCGCACGACCCTCGAATCACCGGGCGCGGCGGCGCAAGCTAATAGATTGGGCGACGCAGACGGTGGCGTGGTTGATGGCGGTGGACGCAAGTCAGCGGGTTGAGGTGGCGGTTTGCAACAGATCATGACGGGGATTTGCGCTCGTCGCATCTGTGCGAGACCATTGCAGCGGCCAGCCGTCTGCGCTGTTGTTCACCGGCAAATGATGCCCTGTGCGTTGGGCTTGATCGGTGGTGATGTAGATGTGTTTTGATGAAGATGGCTTTTATGTCCAATTTGTTTTGCATTTAGGGCCAATATGTTATTTCAACAAATTGCGGGTTTGATTTAGTACAACTGCAGATTTTGGATATATTCTATGACTAAGTTGAATGTTGAAACATTTGTTAAAGTTGTTGGTCCTGTTATGTTGGATTAAAATATTTGTTTTACGATAATGTTTCCAGAAATTGAAGCTTGTGCATGTTAATGTATTTTTATACCATTAGAATATCTCATAGACATATACAAATTCATGAGTGTTCGCCTTATTTTTAGCTTCACCGCATGAGTGTACGGTGTAGTTTATAGAATAGGGTAAGCAAGGTCGTATTCACGGAGACTAATAAATTAATGCGCTAAGTATTGAACTAAGATAGCCTTATTTTTATTTAGACGATCGAAATTGAATGATTGTTGTGGAAGAAAAGATAAGAATAACCACAAAAACACAAGATGAAAATAATAGTGGAATTACCAAGGAAATGAAATGGATTAGGGTTATGGTTTCAATTAATATTCCTCTTGTTTTACGATTTAATCAAAGCCAAAGTTATTATCAATACACCTATAAAGACGATCACAACGGTATTTTATCCTCCCTATCGAGATGTATATAAAGTGTAGATTGAAATATCTATGCTAGTATCTCTACTCAACATCGATACACAACTCCCAAATGCACAAAAGATCAAATATCCTCACAAATATTCACAAACCTCTCGCAAATATTCATGTCATAATATTCATGTCAAGTACTCAAGATCTAATATTGAAACTCATCTCCCGAATTATGAATCAATATATCAAACATGCTAAATCATTGGCCAAATGATAAAACAAGAATAAGAACAAAGTACTCAAATAGGCTTCAAGACAATAACTTCAATTAAGATTAAAACAATCAACAAGAGTTCAATTAATCTACTTCCAAAACCCGGAAATCACAAGAAGTTTAGCTACCCATTATAAATAAACAACTCATAGACAAATTGTTCATCTTCATAAGAAGCTAAAATGAAAGATTAAAGCACAAAGAATGAGAAAACTTAGGAAATGGATAATCTCTCGATTAATCTTCAATCCTCAAGCTCCGATTCGACCCGATTCTTCCATTGATTCTTCCTTGATGAAATTGATGTGTTTCTTGTGTTCTTGGGTGTATTCAGCCTTTCCTCCATACCCTAGATCAAGGCTCCCATCTTCTATTTATATCCCCTCAAAAGTTCAAGAAAATGTGGAGGAACATAGGAAATTCCGCCGGGGGGCTCTGCGGCGCCCGGGACCGGGCGCCGCAGCACAACTTTAATTTTTTGGGGTGAAAACTTCAGACGGGCGGCTGCAGCAGAATGAGGTGTGGTGAGGTGCAGCTGCAGCGCCGCCCCGGTTTTAGCGCCCAACACAGTCCGAATTTGATTTTGAGCCCTGCATCCAAGTTGTAGATCTATCTCTTAGCTTTCCATAGCCACTTGAATCATCTCAACATCAATTTTGTAGAGAGAGTTATGGCTAAAATACGAAACGCTGCCGAGAATGGAAATTTCAGATGCGTTTGGGCGTTTCTTCAAATCAATCTCTCGTTGTTTGCTTGTTTGTACTTTTTTGATACCCGATTCATTACTATGACTATAAACTCAATATAATTGGCTCTCAACATGGCTTGACTACTCAAATGACTCAAAATACTCAAAAACAACACAAAACTCAAGTCTAGGAAGCCCAAATCAATGTTATAAAACCAAGTGAACAATGAGAATATTAAGTTGGCTTTCAAAGTTGAAATTTGAGTCTTGATTGGTATATTGATTCTGTTTGCAATTTTTATTCACACTTGATTGCAATTGAGATTGAATTAAAAAAAAAAAACTTTGAATTTTGGTTCGAAACATATTATTATGTCAAATTTGAATATTTGTTATATTATATTGATGCTCAATTTTGTCAAGACGATTTTATGACAGACTCATATGCATATTAGAAATGCGATTGGAATTGATAATTGAAATGTGAGTACAATTTTTGTGAAAAAAATTATTATTTTACCTCATGGTATTGAGTTTGGGCTTATTAAAGCCTACGTGGTTATATCCAGTTCAAAAGAGAAAAGGAAATAATTCTAATGTGGGGAAAGATTACCTCTTTTAGAATTAATTCACAGCGATATCTGCGATTTGAATTTGTGCGAACGAGATGTGGTAAAAAGTATTTTATGACTTTTATAGATGAATGCACAGTGTACTATTATGTATATTTGTTGAGAAGCAAAAATGAGGCTTTGGATGCTTTTAAGCATTATAAGAATGAAGGAAAATAAGCCTAGCTATAAGTACTTGAAAATGTGAGATTCCATGTTGGGATCTGCGATAGCCAATCCGCTTATAGGCGGGGCACAAAGTGCCAACTTAAGTGTTGTGACAGATTGGTGTCATGACGACTTGGGTATTATGATACATTGAGTGTCGTGATAACTTTAGTTCTATGACATTTTGAGTGTCATAAACATGTGAAGAATGCATGAGAAAATCTAAATGTCCTTGTGTGATGCATATGATTTAGAGTACCCTTGTGAGGGAGCACATGATAAGTTAACTCTACCTAAAATATGGTGATTGTATACAATCGAGTCCTTTAGCCCCCAGGGAAATTCTTTGGAATTTTGCGTAGGCAATGGACCGTTTGTCGGTTAGCGATACAATCACGCTTAAAACTGTGAGAAATAATTGTTAGATTGATAATTCTCAAAGTTGACCTTATTGCACATGGTGAGGGTGATGAGTTTTGCCTCAAATGTGTGGGTGTTTGGTAAATATATATTTGCCTCGTCTTGACAAGATTGACCCAATAAGCTGAGTCAAAAATACAAGTTTCTTTGAGAGGTATCCTTGTATTTCTTTGAGATGTATCCTTAGAAAATAGGATATGAATCAATTGACATTGTGGTGATTGATAGCTAGCGGGGTCATCCGTGATTTCTCTTGAAGGGGTGCATCTTTTAGTGTACTCTTTAGTGTTGCAACACTTTACACATTGAGGTACGACGGAAAGGTGTAGGAAAAGGCCTTAAAGGCTAATCTTATCAAGGTAGACCCAAAATGGATTGTTGTACCGAACTTGAAGGGAACATGTACAACTATTAAATCATTGTATAGATAATGACAAGTTTGACAAGCGATAAAGTCAAACGAATCTTTACCTAAAAAGAGATGACATATTGATAATAGTCATATGAGCTTAAGGTGTTATAAAGCCACATTGATATTGAATGGCTTGAAAGTCCGGTGGCACTTATGTCGATTTGAAGTGGTTACACATGCTCGAGATTATATGCTCAAATATGTAAAGATATTGATCTCAATCTTGCGCGCAAATTTGATTAAAGTGGAGATCAAATATCGAATATCGAAGGAATGGGATTGAAGCCTATTATGCATGAATCTTTGTAATGGTAACCCAACCATGATGATTTGGAGATCCCAAGAACTTGGTTCAATGGGACAACCAAGTTATGAAGATTTAGTTAAGCACTTAGGATAAAATCCTACCCATCCCTATGATCAAAAGTGCTTTCTGTAGTATGTAAGGTTAAGTTCAACTTTTAATGATTCCTATAGCTTGGTTAAGCCAAGTGGAGTATGAGAATACTCTTAATAGGAGGTCACTTATGTAAGTGTGAAGTGGGGCCGCTTCTATGAGAATTTTGAGGCTTGAATTCTCTAAAACACTTATGAAACCCAAGGTTGTTCGAGGCCAAAATGAACACAACCATGACAACTCGGAAATGTTAAAAATGTTAGGGATGTTATTGTGTGGGTGTTGTTGTCTTGGTTTACACCAACGGCCGAACCGTTCAAGACATCATGTTTACTGATTAGCCAAGTAAATCCTATAGTACTCCACTAAGGAAGGTTCAAAGCCATAAGCTACCTCTCCTGATGCAATAACTTTCCGTTTGTACTCTTTTTTGTGTCTGCATTCACATGTGCATTTGCATTGATTCATGTAATTTCTCATTCATGTGGGGATTGTTGGAAATATTATAAATATTTACGGGTGAATGAGAAATTGTTGCAAAAAAAGTGATGTTGTTCATTTGGAACTATTCGAATTGAAAAGGTTTATCCGAATAGTTGTGTTGTTTCGTTTGAAACCAATGGACGTGTCTGTTGAATAAATGGATATGTCTGTTCGAACGGTTGTGTTGTTTCACTTGTGAATTTTGGTAATCTATATATATCCCAAGAATCAGATTATTGATAAGCAATTTTGCATACATTCATAAGCATATTTTTCACAAAATTTTTCGATAAAAAAGAGAGTACAAAACATTCGAAGTTCGTCGTCTCTTGTTGTTTGGAGTGTTACTACAACAAGAGGAGACCGTTGTATCTTGGGAGACGTTTGCTATTCAACTGTGGGCACCGTAGCGGAACAATTCGTCTTAAAGACATAGAGTCAAACTCTAGCCTCGGTCTAAAATTTCGCATTTTCTCGCAATTTCGCTTTTTTTCCGAATTCAAGTAAGTTTTCTGATTTAATTCGGAATATAATATCGCACGTGATATATCCCCAACATATATCGATATAAATATTTGATAATTCTATAGAAAATTATACAGTTTAGTGGAAAGGTTCTCAATAAATTATTTGTACATGTTATATTATTTAATAAAAGTGTATTTAAAATTAGAAAATAAATTAAAATATTATAATTTTGTTAAATGGGGAAAATGTCTGGAATAAATCGCTTTATTAACAAAAAAGTTCGGGAGATTTTGTCACATTACTATTTTTAAGAGATATATACGAGATTTTAACGTCGTATGAAAATATCGTATTTTATTCGAAAGTATTTTTAAAAATTCGGAGAATTTTGTTAGTATGGTTTTTCTTATTACGCTGATCCAGGTACTGACAACAGATAATTCTTATGAAGTCCAAGCCCAACGCACCTGGTTCAGTTGGATTATCTGAGGATATGCACATTATGATATTATTAAGTGGTGGTTGTTGGGCTCAATTACATCAACCCTGTTTGTAAATGACACAATTGGGTTGAAATTACAATTCTTAATTGAACCAATAAAAATATAAAATTCACTTTTGAAAGATCTTTACTTTTTTTCTTTTTTTTTTTTTTTCCGGAACGATGGTGTATTATAATCAAATCTGAAAAAGTGATACAAGGACGCCATAGTCGACTGATCAAGAGTCCCTTTTGATAACCGAGGTTAACCAAAATGGACCCGAGAGCACCGATCGACAGACTCCAAAAGCAACAAGATGTTAGATATTTTCATAATTTATTTTGTGACACAAATGTTTTATCAATCTCAAAATATGTTTGCCGCTTCAAAAGAAAATCAGATTTTTGGCACAGTTTTAAAGAGGTATTTTGCTGAAAAAACATGAATTTATGTCCAAGAGTTGTGTTGAATCAAGGGTCATGTCTCTTCTATGGAAGAGTTATGTTGATTAAAAAAGTCATATCTTTTCAGAAGAGTCATAAATTATCTATATATATCGGGTTGAGGTTGTACATTTGAATATAAATTTATTTTCAAAATTAAGCATCATTAGTTAGATAACATAACAATACTTTCGTTTGATAGCAATGATCCAGTTTGAATCACACTAACTACATTGTATCCTCGAGAGAGATTTTTACAAAACCGGTGTGCCTTTCTATACGAGAGAAATTTCTCCTAAAAGATATCTTGAAGTTATTAAGTGTTCAGTTTACAGTCAAATTCCAACACAAGACGCGCTCAAAAACAACACAACTCTCATAGGAGAGATTCAAACCTCTACCAAGGGCGACTACAAAACTCGCACAGGAGACAACCAAATAGAAACAAAGCAAAAAAAGATGACAACACGTAAACGAAATTACAAAAAAGAGAACGAAAAACCAATATCTCCCTCTCCGACAATCACCACCATCCGGGACGGAGCCAAGGGAGCCTCCCCTACTCCAAATTTTTCATAACTATTACAACCTTTTATATTTAGATTTACCAAATTTTGTGATTTCGCCCCGTAGTAAAATAAAAACTATCTATTTATATATTAGTTTCAAGAAAAAATAAATTTTGCCCCATAATCTTCATTTCTGGCCGTCTCTGTCACCATCCACGACCCTCCATCGCCACTTTCTTTTTTTTTTTTTTGGTAGCTAGAACTGCAATTTCTGTGGGGACAAACTGCACGGGTGGCATTTTGTTGAAGTGTGGGTTAGAACCCACAGCCACCACTTAACAAGAAACATGAGTTTCTTGTGGTGCCCATGCGGCTAAGCCCTATTCTTGGGAGGACCTTATTGGTCGAGTGGTTTGAGTGGTCGCATCATGCGCTCGGTTTGGCATTTCCATTATGCCCAATAATCATATACCAGCTTATAATAACACCAGCGATAAGAAATCCCTGGATTTTATAGGATTTTTTTAAATGAAAAAAGTATACATTATTTGCTTGCTTGAGTGGTCATTTTTCTCAAAACAATTTAGGAAAGAGAAGAAAAATGAGTATGCTCGATTACTAATACTTAAGATATACTGAAAATGAGTATAATATAGCATCTCAGCTGTGATTTCAGCTTAATATCCGGCAATAGTAGTTTTGTGATTTTCAGTTAGGACTATCAATTTTTTTTTTAATTTGACACTTTTTTATTTTTAGAAAATAATATTTACGCTATACTTGGACATTGGAATTAGATTGAGAAATAGAGAGAAAAGCTTTTCGGACCAACATGAACTTGGCCCAGTCCAAATATAAAATCTACGTAGTAAATGATGCGATATTTTTCGTGTAACTTGGCTCAATTTAGAGGGTGTTTGGCTAAGCTTATTTAAAAGATCTTCTAAAATATTTTTAGTTATTATAAGATGTTAGATTTTATTTTAAAAATAAATATTGAAGTATTTGAATAAAATAAGATGAGGAGCTTTTAAGATTTTAGTAATAACAATTTTGTAATTAAAATAGTAAAAAATAAAGATGTTTTTTTTTAACTAAATCGTGAATTATAATACAAATGAAAAAGAGTCATGATCACAAGCCGACCAAGTAGTTAAACGTTTGGTGCCTCGTTAAAACCTATCAAGTTAAAAACCACCATTGTGGGGAAAACCCGATAGGAAAAAAAGTATCACCATAAAGTCATAAAAATACAGGACAACAACACACATATAACGAAAGAAATATCGAACAAATCTATAATTGGGCGCCCAACATAGTCCTCCGAAGAAGAGATGT
Source organism: Rehmannia glutinosa (assembly GCA_016081115.2). Taxonomy (NCBI): domain Eukaryota; kingdom Viridiplantae; phylum Streptophyta; class Magnoliopsida; order Lamiales; family Orobanchaceae; genus Rehmannia; species Rehmannia glutinosa. Next base: position 225,890 of record JABTTQ020001383.1, read on the forward strand.
AATGGGCGAAACAAGACAGGGGGAATGTCAAAAATAAAGATGTTTTTGAAGTAAGATCTTGGTTTTGAAAAAGGTTGGGATTCCTAACTTTTTAAAAATAATTTATAAGTTCATAACATATTATTTTGAGACCTTATAAGATCTTTTTTTAAAAAATTACCAAATAAATTTAAAGAGCTTATAAGCTCTCAAAGATCGTATGTTGTTTTGAAGAGTTTATAAGTTCAACCAAACACCCTCTTAGTCGAGCCACGTAAGAGCAATTCCAATATCCATTCCAATAAGAAAAATATTACAAATTCTATTAAGCTTCACTGCTTCATTATTGCATTGCAATAAAGTTGAGCATTTAAACTCCTTAATAACAAATTAACAATTGCATCGAATTGTTTAAATATTTGCATAATATAATGAATTTTAATTTTTTTTAACTCATATGTTGGATATATTTTGACTCCGTTATGGTGGATTTTAAATCCACTTTACACGGAGACATTTAAAACCATTTCTCAGTTCTTCTCTTATATCCAAATTCCATTAAAATATAACCTTATAGTTTGTATATGTAATATTTGCCGCAGAACTGTCACTGAAATGTGCCATTGTCATTTTGTGGCCACTGCCCACCACCTATTCGACCTTTTGTCTCATCGAAATTTGAATCAACCTATCTCCTCCCGAATTGCCCACAAGTATATTATTACGTGAATGAGTACTAAATGCAGTCGCAATTGTTGTTTGGCGCATTAATATTCACCAGCAGCACTTAAGACTTGTGAGCTCAGCTGCATGGCTAATTTTCTTGGCTTATATGAAAACTAGGCCTACCCCCAGTTGTCATCCCCATGGCCATGGATAATCTACCACAATAACCCACATCATGGACAAAAGTCTAATCTTGATCGAAAATTCTACCCGAGGTATGGTCTGCAATTGAATTTTCATGCCACTTTCATGCAAAACTAGCCACATTTTGTTTCCTGCATAGTTAATCTTGGGCAGTTGGAAGATTAAATGCATCACATGGGAGTGTGATAATCAAGTTTCAATGAGTTCATTCTTATCTTGCTAATGATTAAGGTAAAGATTATTACTTTGGCGTATAAATGTTCTGTCATTTTGAACTGGTAGATAAATTTGTACAGAGTTAAATTCTTCAGCAATTAGTTAGGACAACTGGATTTTCAACTGCATAATGTAGAAAGTCCTTTATGTGATTTAGCGGTGTGAGATTGGCTTACTTCCACGTCTGGAAGAGGCTTTTTTTTCTTAACAGGGTCCACTTGTTCATAATTTCTCACTGATTATTTCCTCAGAGTTTTGTGGCATTAAGTATGAAAATCACACAGAGGTTGTAGGGCTGCACAAGTCACTTTCTTGACAGATAGAGTGGCTATCATGTGCTTTGCCATCATCCTTTTCAGCCATAAATGGAATTGGAGGAAAATCATGTAACTCTTGAATTTGGATATTTACTCAGTTTGCCAACTGATGAACCTGAATGTCATGTACTTTAAGAGCCCCATACCTATTAATCGGAAGGCATCATATTTCCTTGAAGTATACCGGTTTTAATTATTGTGTCCCTTTCATTTCTACTTAGGTGAAAAAATGTAGCTCATAAGCATAGTAACTACATTTAATCTCATTTCCCCCCATCTCTACAGTTGTCCTAGTTATGATTTTTCCATTAGCAGTAACTGAGTAGGTCCAGCTTAACAATTTCATTGAAAACGAGTTTCTGAAGTGAAGCTAATGGAAAAGGTTTAATAGTACACTATAGCACAAGTGCAAGAAACAAAAGCCAGTCGTCTGATTTTTGAAATTGTATATTATATATTGAAACCACCGATAAACAAATCAGTAATTTATTTCTTCCATTATCTCCCAATGAATCATAGTTGAGATATCCTACTCCTGCTCTCGAGCTTGATTTTTTTCTTCTTTTTACTCTATTTTGGGATCATGGACGAGGTTGAACTTTCAAGAAAGCAAATGTCTAAGCACAATGAAGTTCCAGGAACAGAACAACCATCAGATTCAAATGCTCAGAATCAAAAAACTGTTCCATTCTTTAGGCTATTTGCTGCGGCCGACAAGACTGACTATGTTTTGATGTTTATTGGAAGTATTGGAGCTTGCTTACAAGGTGCTGCTCTTCCTGTATTCTTTGTATTGTTTGGTCGTATGATCAATTCTCTAGGAAGCCTGTCATCGGACCCTCATAGATTTTCTTCAGAGGTATCCAAGGTACATTGTGGAAGAGCACAGGAAGTATATATATATTTACACAGACTGTAAACTGAAATTTCCAGCATTTCTATTATCTTGAATATCAGGAATGGTGCCACTGGATATGTAGTTGGTTGTGCACTTATACTTTTTCTCATATTTCATTGTCTTCAATTGTTGCAATTATCTTATTCGTAGAGGAAACATTCAATTCACATATTAAGGTGGTTTTAACTTTTAACTTTTGTAGCTTAGTGTAGTCTCAGGTGTTTCTTTCACTAAGATTCTTATTTTTTTTTCTCTTCCATGCAGTATGCACTCTACTTAGTTTATCTTGGATTGGTTGTTTGGTTGTCAGCATGGACAGGTATGCTTTAGTATCACCTTTTCCTTTTTGGAGCTGATATGGTTTTTTATCAGTAAGGGACATTTTTGTCATTAATGTAAACTCCAGGAGTTGCATGTTGGACTCAGACTGGGGAAAGGCAAACGGCTCGGCTGCGGCTGAAGTATCTCGAATCTGTTTTGAAAAAGAATATTCAATTCTTTGACACAGAAGCAGGAGAACAAAATATAATTTTTCACATTTCAAGTGATGCCATACTTGTTCAGGATGCAATAGGTGACAAGGTAGATAGAAAAAATAGTCAAATACAAAGCTTATCTTACTAATTGTATCTAATGTCTAATGATTAATGTCTCCTGCATTGTGATGCAGATATGCCATGGATTATGTTATCTTTCCCAGTTCTTTGTTGGATTTGCCTTGGGGTTCTCTTCCGTATGGCAGCTCACACTCGTCACCTTGGCTATTGTTCCTTTAATAGCTGTAGCTGGAGGAGCATATACAATAATCATGTCCACTCTGTCTAAAAGAGGTGAGGATGCTTATGCTGAAGCTGGGAAGTTAGCAGAAGAGGTAAATGACGGATTTCCCTTCCCATGTCTGGATTTATTAGTGGCATTTTCATCAACATCTTCAGGATATGAAAACTAATTTTCGACTCAAAGTAGCTGTTTCAAACTTAAAATTAAAATTTTCTGCTCATTTGAAATTAATAGGCCAATTATGAACTTACTATGTATTCCAGAAAACTCATGCTAGCAGAGATATGCAGAGAGATAATGTTGGAAGATTTTTCACCACTTTGACTGAGCTGGTGTTTAACTGAAGTAGCCACTTTTTGAAATGCAGGATGATCTCCAAATTGTACAAGAATCAAGCATTTGTAAAAACACTACCTAAGTTTTTAAGTGTTTTTTTTTTTTGCAGTTCAGTCTAAATTCAAGATTCAGAAATGATACTAGGAAAAATTTTGGTATACCCTTTATTAGAAAATGTGTCGTATATTGGAGTATGTTCAATACAATGTTGCCATAAGCTTCCAGCAAGTAGGATGATTGACGAAGAAAAAAAAGTAGTCTACTTTCTTTAGCGATAATTACAAAAAACACCCATGAGGTTTGGGCTAATCACAAAAAAAATCCATTAGTTTTGATTATGTCTTAAATTCAAGGGGTAATTGTAATATTTTTATAAATGTAAATGGGGGTTTTGAAATGTTTTTCTTATGAAGGGGAACAATGTAAGAGGAATCAAATCTCAATGGGTCCTTTTTTTTGTAATTAGCCCGAACCTGAAGGGTTTATTTTGTAATTATCCCTTTTCTTTATGTCAAAATTATTTTTGAGCACTTTCCTCTGTCTTACTGTCTCTGTCTTGTAATAATCCGCAAGTACTATCTGATTTCAGATTTGCATGGAACAGTATGTTACCATCTGATGTTGTCTCACTGCACCTATAAACTCACTAATTTATGCACTTTAATCAGGTTATATCACAAGTTCGTACAGTATACTCATTCGTTGGGGAAGACAAGGCCATCGAAACATATTCGAACTCACTTAAAAACGCCCTCAAACTCGCAAAGAAGGCTGGCATTGCAAAGGGGGTTGGCATTGGCTTTACTTACGGACTTTTATTTTGTGCTTGGGCATTACTTCTTTGGTACGCCAGTATCCTTGTTCGGCATGGGGACACAAACGGAGGGAAAGCATTCACTACAATTATCAATGTGATCTACAGTGGATTGTGAGTAAACCAAGAATCGTGTTAAAAGAATTTTGTATTTCTTGTTTTTAATCTCCACTTGAATAAAAAGCAGAATTTCTCGTCCTGTAGTGCACTTGGTCAGGCTGCTCCAAACCTTGCTGCCATTGCTAAAGGCCGTGCTGCTGTTGCAAGTATCATAAACATGATTGAAGATGATTCTAGTCCTTCTAGAAGTTCAGATGAGGAAATTGTACTGCCAAGAGTTGATGGAAAAATTGATTTTGTGAGGTCTGTTTCGCTTACCCTTCTCGACCCACGATGGTTTTTGAAAATCTGAACTTCTCAGTGTGTGCTGGTAAATCGTTAGCAATTGTCGGTCCTAGTGGCTCTGGGAAAAGCACTATTATCTCCATGATTCAACGATTCTATAATCCAACTTCAGGTATTGAAGATGGTATTTAGTGAATCATTATATTTGACCTTTTCGATCTGTTATAAGGTTTTTGAGAATGAATTGTGATTTGGAATTTAACAGGAAAAATTTTGTTGGACGGGCATGACATCGGAAAGCTTCAATTAAAATGGTTAAGGTCACAGATAGGATTGGTTAGTCAAGAACCAGCTCTGTTTGCCACCAGTATAGCTGACAATATTTTGTTTGGTAAAGAAGGTGCAGATATGGATAAAATAATAGAGGCTGCAAAAGCTTCAAATGCACATCATTTTATTCAAGGTTTACCTGATGGATATCACACTCAGGTTGGTTGCATGCCAAAAACTTACAGTTTCCCTTATAAATATTCATATTCAAGTGTCGTCGCACAGAAAACTAGATTTTATTAGAAAAGGAATCTTTAATTGATTGATTATGCCATTTATAGATAGTGGTATTCACATTCCTCAGTGTCCAAGATTTCAGTTGAAAAAGGTTTAATGCAAACACTACCCCGAGTTTTAGCTTAATTACAAGAAAACCTAGTTGTCTTTCAAATTCACAAGTACCCCTTCACATTTGTTTCTCTTCTACAAATTGCACCCTCAAGAGGGGGTATTTGTTAAGCATATACAAACAAGGGATGTTTGTGACACTTTAAGGGGATATTTGCAATTTTGAAAGATAACTGGTGGGTTTTGTAAATAGGCTAAACCTTAGGGGTAGATTTTGTAATTATCCATTAAAAACCTCACGGCTTCATTTCTGAAGACTCCAACATATCTATGAAGGGATATTTACAAACACTACCACTGAGGTTTAGCCTAATTATGAAAGCTCAAGTTAATCTTTCAAAATTACAAATACCTCTTAAAGTGCTACAAACATCCCCTCTCACTGAGCTTTTACCTAACAAATACCTATCTCATGAGGGTATACAATTTGTAAAATAGAAACAAATATCAATAGGGTATCTGTAATTCTGGAAGATAACTGGGTTTCTTTTGTAATTAAGCTAAACCACAGGGGTAGTTTTTGTAATTAACCCTATATATGAATGTCGATGGTTCCTTCACTTTCTTTGACTCTTTAGAATATCTTAACTCAACTTACTAATGATTCTTATAACCCTGTATCGCATATAGGTGGGAGAAGGTGGAACACAACTTTCAGGTGGTCAAAAGCAGAGAATTGCTATTGCCAGAGCCATATTGAGAGACCCAAAGATCCTACTTTTGGATGAGGCGACCAGTGCTCTCGATGCCGAATCAGAATCCATCGTTCAGCAGGCATTAGATTCAGTCATGTCACATAGAACAACAATAATTGTTGCACACAGATTATCCACTATTCAAACGTTGATATGATAATCGTTCTTAAGAATGGTCAAGTTGTTGAGATGGGCACTCACATGGAACTGATTTCTAAATCCGGGGACTATGCATCTCTGGTGAGCCTGCAAGTATCAGAACACAAAACAAATCCTAGTTTGGAAAATATTACCAAAACGAGCACTCAAGAACAGCAGCAGTTAAAACCAATCACACGTGACGAGCTGCACGTGAATAATTTATATCTTCCGCAAGAAAGCACTGTCTCGAGTCCTGTTTGGGAATTAATCAAACTCAATGCACCAGAATGGCCGTACGCCTTATTTGGTTCGTTAGGTGCAATTTTGGCTGGCATGGAAGCTCTCTCTTTTTGCCCTTGCGATAACACATATTTTAACTGTTTTTTATTCTCGTGATGATTCTCGAATCAAACAAGAGGTCCGACACGTTTCCTTCATATTTATTGGGGCGGCGTTGGTGACTATATTGATTTATTTGCTGCAACACTATTTCTACACCTTAATGGGAGAGCGTCTTATTGCACGAGTGCGCTTGCAAATGTTCTCAGGTCTCTATTTAATCATTTGTATAGTTTTTGTTCTGCTGTTTTTTACCCCCATTTTTGGCTATAAGTTTGTTAATGCCATAACTTTTCGAATTTTACAGCCATCCTCTCTAATGAAATTGGATGGTTTGACAAGGATGAGAATAGCACTGGCTCACTGTCATCAAAGTTGGCAACAGATGCAACATTAGTACGCAGTGCAATAGCTGATCGTATATCGACAATTATCCAAAATATCGCACTAACCGTGACTGCATTCGTGATCGCTTTTGTACTAAGTTGGCGCGTTGCTGCTGTTGTGGTCGCCACCTTTCCTCTTCTAATTGGTGCAAACATAGCTGAGGTAAGTTTTTCTAAATGACACACGAAAAATCTCTTGCATATTGATGTTTGTATCAAAGTATTTGCAACAGTAGAATTTTCAAAATAAAACTGTTACGTTTCTTTTATGTCTATGACTCTGTTTCATATTAACAAATCTCGGATCCGGGAATAATTCAATGTAATCACAGTTATTCAACAAAATCCATTTGCGTAAATACGCGACTAATTCAGGAATATATCGTTACAATTTTTTTAATTATTCTATAAAGAATAACAGAATAATACATTGTTGTCATGGATTCTCGATGAAGTGTCTAAAAGAATTACATTATCTAATAAAATTCTATTTTTACACTGAAAAATAGAAAATTAAACTAATATAGTATAAGTTTGTTAACAATGAGAAAAAGCGATAATAAATCTCATTATTATTCACATACTATGTATACAGAACTTCAACGTCGTGAAAATATTGAGTTTAATTCGAGTTATTTTCAAGAACTCGAAGAATTTTGTTACTAAGTTCTGTTTGTCTGCAGCAACTATTTCTCAAGGGGTTTGGAGGCGATTACGTGAGTGCATATCATCAAGCTACAGAATTAGCTCGTGAAGCGATTGCCAATATACGTGCCGTTGCTGCCTTTGGCGCTGAAGAGCGAATAACGGTCCAGTTCGCCTCCAAATTACACCAACCAAGAAAACGAGCTCTAATGCGTGGCCACGTTTTGGGATTTGGCTACGGTATATCACTTTTCCTTGCATACGCTTCTTACGCTATCGGACTTTGGTATGCATCTGTTCTTATTAGAGACAAAAAGTCCGAATTTGGTAACATTATGAAATCCTTCATGGTTTTGATCATAACTGCATTGGCAGTAGCAGAAACTCTAGCACTAGCACCTAACCTAGTTAAGGGTTCACAAGTTCTTGAGTCAGTTTTTAACATTCTTCATAGAAAAACAAATATCGACCCTAACAACCCATCGGCAACAATGGTAACCGATATCAGAGGAGACATCGAGTTCAGAAATGTGAGATTTAAGTACCCCACTAGGCCAGATATAACCGTTTTGACGATTTGAGCTTAAAAATACCGAACGGGAAGAGTATGGCCATTGTAGGCCAAAGTGGTACGGGCAAGAGTACCGTAATTTCACTGTTGTTAAGATTTTACGATCCTACATCAGGAACAGTTCTAATCGATGGGTTCGATATCAGAACGTTAAACCTCAAATCTCTAAGGTCGAGAATAGGTCTAGTGCAGCAAGAGCCAGTTTTATTCTCCACAACCATCTATGAAAATATAAAGTATGGAAATAGCAACGCTCGGAGATCGAGATAATGAATGCTGCGAAATCGGCGAACGCGCACGAATTCATAAGCCGAATGCCGGACGGATATCACACTCAAGTTGGCGAAAAGGGGGTTCAATTATCGGGCGGACAAAAGCAAAGAGTGGCGATCGCGAGGGCTATACTTAAAGATCCATCTATTCTTCTGCTGGATGAAGCAACTAGTGCTCTAGATATAGCATCTGAAATGCAAGTTCAAGAAGCTCTGAATAAGCTTATGGAGCGAAGGACGACGATTCTCGTGGCGCATAGGTTGTCTACCGTGCAAGATGCTGATGTTATTACAGTGCTGCAGAATGGGAAAGCTGCGGAAAGTGGTAGCCATGAGCAACTACTTAGTAAGCCTGGAAGTATATATTTTCAGTTGGTACACTTACAATGTGATGAAAAGGTGTAGAAAACTTGGCATGACATAAATAGTTGGTGAAAACTTGAATATTTCCTACTATATATGTAGATGCTTATTGAACAGTTTTTTCTTTTTAAACAAAAAATAGATGAATCCATGGTAACAATGATTGTCTTGTAGCATGTTTGTTCCTAAGAGTTGATGATTTCAGTTTCACTAAGATGGGTATGAAATTAAGAGATGTTTAAGGGCACGATTGGATATGCTTTCATTTTGAAAATTTTCATTTTGCTAGAGAATTGTGGTAAAAAAATTTGAAAGAAAAAAAGATGGATTTTGAGAGTATGATTGGATATAAGATGAAAAAGTAATGATAAAAGTTGATTTGATTTAAAAATAGTTGATATGATCGGAAGTTAAAAATGTGTGAGTGAGTGAATAGTGAAATTTGTGGGAGAATGTGTAATAATGATTAGTTTTTTTGTGGAAAAAATGCAGATGTGATTGGTAAGAGAAAAATGACAAAAAGTAAAAGTGAGATAATAGTATATTTTCTGAAAATTTTCATAAACAATCGCGTGTTTGGTGAAAAAAATCTCCAAATGAACGAAAATGGAATCTCTTCCACATTCAATCGCAGCCTTAAGACTCGATTTTCCATTCCCAGTACCATAAATCTAGCATTCTTCAACTGCCTATGACTTGATTATTAAAAAGCCCAAAAATAATAATATCAACTCAAGGAGGCCCAGTAAGCTATTTTTCATTGGGCTGAATGGGCCTAATTGGTTTATATAATAACTCACCCTGAAAAACCTTTAAATATCTCATTCAACCACATTGTAATGTTCATGATAACAATTCTTCCCAAAATAATGTTCTCATTGCAAGCGTCAATTTTACATACTAGACAACTACCGAAAAGAGGACATAGACTTCTCAGAAAAACTAAATCAGATGAATTCGAATGGTTAAAACTCTCAAAATTATACCAGCGGTTTGGAATTCGATTCATACCACTCCTCCCATCTTAGGGTATGTACTTCCAGAAGATAACAAAGAACTGACTGGCACTTGGGCTTGTAGGATCAGGTTGTAATCCAAAGTCGAAGATCCTCAGGAATAGGTAACGGGCCAGCAGGTAAGCCCAATAAAGGACTCAGAATATGAGTATTTGACAAATCTTGGGGGCCATTGGGTCTAATAGGAACCGAGTTTTTCAATATTTTGGGGTTATCGCTACTATCACAATTCACAATCATGACATCTTAAGCAACTTGAAACATAAATACTATATAAAATCCGACTATTATACTTTTCTTTTTCACATTTAGAAAGTGTTGATTTTTACATCATTGAAGTGAGTAATGCCAGTTGATGAAATATAGGATGATGAATGTTTTTCTTAAGAATCGCTTCGGTTTTTGCCCTACGTCCGACTATATCCGAGTCACGATAGTTTACTCCTCATTACTACCACCAAAGGTAACCAGAGATGTGCACGCACTGGCTCATAATCATACAACCGGATTCTCGAAGGTAAAAAGAACAATTATAATCGACCCCTCAAATCTAATAATAGTTGGCTTCTCCCGAATCAAACACACACAAAAATTATTCAAGATGAGTTCCCACCAAATTTTCAATAATCGCATATACGGGGAACAATCTAATGGTGGGGATAAATCATAGGCAACATCATATCACAAACATCGAATTTTAAATTTGTATATATATATGGGTAAGAGATAAAATGGACCACTGAGTGGTCTACCATATCTTGGCAAGATATACTGCTAGTCTAGAGTGTAGATGCCATAAAATACTACAAGCTTTAGGGTGTCTAACAAGTAACAAGGGCCCGGCAATGGAATCTCATCATCAAAATTATAAATGATACAAAACTGCAAATTGGAGGTGTGAGGAATAATAAGATAAAGAGGAATTAAAAGTAGGTAGGAGGTTGGTCACCAAATGCACATGGGGCTTTGGATTTCAGCTCCATCCCATGTGGTTACTTCATCAATGAAGATAGAACCAGCTAAATAAGGACATTTGGTTTTGTTTTTTCGAATTTTTTTTTTTTTTTTTGGATTTTTTCTATTTGAAAAAGAAAAAGTACCAATTGTTTTACACATTTTAAGTAGGGTGTGACAATCTCCAATACGATCAAAAACTTGTGGACCGAACTTAATTCGATGTGGCGGATTAGAGTCGACCCATTTATTATTCGGGTCATAAATATGTCTGGCTCAATTAACTGGGATAATAAATAGGTCAATTTCGGGTTGACCTAAAATGACCCATTGAATCCATTTAACCCGTTTGAATAAGAAAATTCAAGATTGTTTTTAATATTTTTCAATACTCTATATATAAATAACCCAAAATCTCCACTTTATCATATTAAATAGATGGTTTATTTAAGGTTGAAAAATATACGGTCATTTCGGTCGTGTTTGGCTTACCCGTGTATTAAAACAGTCGTATTCGAGGTTTGACTCATCCGACCCAAATAATTAAAGGGGCCGTGTTTGGGTTGGTCAAATTTGTGTAATTTATCATATCTCAACACGATCATGAACATGAACACAACTCAATTGCCACCCCTAATTTTAAGATATACGACTTATTTATATTTTTAAAAATAATCTATGTAGGGGTGGCAATTAGTGTCGTGTTCCCATTTGCGTGTTATGTCGAGGCATAAAATTCATGTTATTTGTGTCATATTTCTCAATCATTTAGTTATTCATGTCGAATTTCTCAACCCTAACCCAACCTATTTTTTTCTTGGTGTTTTTGTGTTGACCCAAATTAGAGATATTAAACAAGCTGGCCATAGCGGTTTTGGGTCACCTCTACAGGATTTCGAGCTAAATAGTCGGGTTTAAACAGGCGAGGTAATATTGGAACATAACCCTTACTCTAGCGGCCTTTGGGCTAAATGGGCCATTATGGGGTTTATTAAACGGACCACTATCGGGCTATAAGTCGAAAAATTAAAAATTATATATTTAATCTAAAATTTTAAACTCGAATATATATAATATTTAAGTTTGACATTTTAAGTTAAACTATTTGTCATAAATAAAATTCATGCATAGTTTCTAATTATATTGCATTAACAAACTTATAAAATTAAATATTTTATGACATAAATTTTAAAAAATAATAAGAATTAAAGTTACTCAGAATTAATACTTTTTTTGTAATTACTCATATGACTATAAGCCAAAATTTTCAATATTTAAATCTAAAAATTTAAACTTGAGCATATATAACTTTTAAGTTTAACATTTAAAGTTAATCTATTCATTAACAAAAAGTCATGCATAGTTTATAATTACATTGCATTAACAAAATTATAAAATTAGATTTAGCACCATATAGAAATATAATTTATAATCTAAATAATCTAATAAAACTACGTTACATTTTTCTTATTCACAATAAAAATTGGAAAACTAAATAAAGTAATAAACAAAATAAATAAAAAAGAATTTTGTCAAGAAATATACCTTATTTAATAAAGTTAAACTTAAAGATGGGGAGATGCGAATTTGAAAAATAAATTTACTAGTATTAGGGAATAAAAGTAGATATAAATTATTAGAATTATATTTATTTTTTAAAAATAAAAATAGGGGCTAGCGGACTAGCCTGGTTAACCTTCGTGCTATCCCTAACGAGCTTTGGTTTAAACAGTCCGGGCCAAAAAGTCTCGGATTTAAACGGGTCCAAAAAATTCGGCCCTAACCATCTTTTTTCCGGTTTAAATTTAAATTGTTCGGGCCAACAGGCCACTACCTGTTTAACATCTCCACCCAAAATAACTTGTATATTTTTTAAAATAATCTATATGGGTTATACGACCAAGATCTCTTTTTCAAATCTTGAATTCAAAATCCATGAGCTTTATCTAGATCAACTTTGAATTGGCTAATTTTGATGTAGGATAACTGGATAAATTAACTTTATCAACCAGTCAAATTTAGTAAAACGATTTTCAAACAAAAGTGCCCCCAACAAAACCACCCCCACCCCCACCCCCAACCCAAGAAAATGAATTAAGAGAGATTGGAGAAGCTGTCATAAAAGTCGATCTTTTTGCCAGCAAAGTACACGCATTGCATTTCTGTTCCCAACTACAGGATCACAGGTGAGTCCTTTTTGTATCAATTTTAGTTGTGATGCTCTATTTGCTTTGAAATTCTTGAGATGGGGTTTTAGTTTCTTGAATCTTGATTTGGGTTTTTTTCATTTTTATTTTCCGACTTGAAGTAGAAAAGAAAGAAAAAAACTGGGAAAAAAGTGGTGGAAATGAGCGCAACAAGATTCATAAAGTGTGTGACAGTTGGTGATGGAGCTGTTGAAAAACTTGCATGTTGATTTCTTATACCAGCAACACATTTCCTACGGTCAGTTTTTCTCCGTTCTCTTGGAATCAACAATTTTTTTTTAATTTCTTTTTCGTATTCCCGGATTTTATTTGAGGGTTCTATTCAAGAATTTACATTATGGTCCTAATTCTTGATTATTTGAGTTGACATATGCATAAAAGTGTTACAATTTTTCAACTGTTTGAACTTTGTTTCTTTGTTGTTGTGGTGGTCATGGTCGGATTCTTTTGCTTATTCCTTATTTTATTGCTTTAAATTATGAAAACAATCTTTTGTGTTGTGGGATTTACACTGTACTCTGTAGATGTTGTATATTTGTATTCATGTCTGTTTAAAGAATTTAAAAGTTCTTTTAAAATGTAGTTGTATGTGGGTTGTGACTTGTGATTGATTAGGAAATGAGCTAATTGGCTAACTAAAATGGTGAAGCTAATTTCTTTCTTACATGGAAAAGGTCTTTTGATGATCAAGAGTTCTGCTTCATTTCCATTATATCAAATTTGCATTTTCAATTTGTGTGATTCCTTAATGAGAGATCTTCTTAGTAGAGTTTTGTTTCCTGAGATCCATGATTTTTATAAACAACGCGCTTGAAATTGCATTTTTATAATAATTCTGCTACAAAGCTGCTCTCTAGTTTGGATATTTGTATCATGTTCTGGTTTTTGCTACTACATTATGAAGATTTTAATCCCAATAATCAAAATCTATTGTCGCCTGTCTAAATTTCTAGCCCTGGTGTTTACCCTTGTACTACAGGATTATGTTCCAACCGTTTTCGACAACTTTAGTGCAAATGTAGTCGTGGATGGTAGCACTGTCAACCTAGGGTTATGGGATACTGCAGGTGACTACATTTCTCGTTTTTTCTGAAACATTTCCAATGTTTGTCAATTATTTCTTATTTTCGGTTTACATCACGAATCAGGTCAAGAGGATTACAATCGATTAAGACCGTTGAGCTATCGTGGAGCAGATGTTTTCCTTCTCGCATTTTCACTCATCAGCAAAGCCAGCTATGAAAATATTGCAAAGAAGGTTAGAATTGTTTACATGGCTTTCGGGTCGAGCTTGTTTGTTATCATCCATTGTGTATTCGGTAGTCTAACGCAAACTTTTTTTATCTTGTTTTCGGTTTTGTTTAGTGGATTCCAGAATTGAGGCATTATGCTCCAGGCGTTCCAATAATTCTTGTTGGTACAAAGCTTGGTAAGATTTTCTTTTCTTTCATGTTAGTATTCTGTTACTTGGTCGTTCTGTGTATTTCTTTAATCAATTGACAGTTTCAATATCTAGCACTTGACTATTATGAGGAATGCTGATTGGCTTGTCTGAGTCCTTTACCTTGTATAACTATTCTTGATTTGTTATATCTAGTTCAAGGTTCTCAATCTGTTTAATTATGTTTAAAAAGAATTTTATGTTATTATTGTCTTAAAATTCATCTTCCTTTTTTTTTGTCATTCTCTTAAGCTCCCGTGTTTTCTTAATCACCGTTAGTTTTGCAAGTTTTCAATGATTTGACATCAGCTTAATGATTGACTTATTTCAACCTAGATTTCTCTTCTTTTATGGGACCCTATCTTTCACGTAAAATCACAAGTATGAAACATGGAGAAGAGGCGTCTTTTTTTTTTTTTTCCAAGAGCTTATTTAGACTTGGTGATACGTTTATACACAGATCTTAGAGATGATAAGCAATTCTTTATCGATCATCCTGGAGCAGTGCCAATTACTACAGCTCAGGTAAGAAGGCTTATTACTAACATCTGATCTCTCACGTCTTCTCGTTTTTTGAGCCTTTTAGATCATATAATGATGACCTTTCATAAATCGCCATGTAGGGCGAGGAACTCAAGAAACTGATTGAGCTCCGGTATACATTGAGTGCAGTTCAAAAACACAACAGGTACACATTTTGTTAGTACCATATATAGAGCATGTTTGGAATCACTTTTCAAATGGAATTTTAAGGCTGAAAGTCCATTTGAGAATTTTGAAGGTGTTTGGTGATTAATATTGGATGGACTTTTGAAGTAAGTCGCTTCAAAAAGTCCATTTCAGAAAAGTGAAAAATATGTCTTTTCAGACTTCGCTTCCCCACTTTTGAGAAACTAACAATTTCATTCAGAGAAGAACTTTACAACCGAAAACAAAGATCAAAATTTTAAAGCTAACAAAATCCCGAACCTATATAAATCTAAAACATAGATATATTTTAAATTCATATAGAATTCGATATATCTAAAACATAGAGATACGTTCCATAGTGTACATGTTGATTTTACAATATTATTCTTTTAATGGGACATGAGTGGAGCAACTATCTCAACCGATCAACTCATCGCCGTCTCATCATATTTTCCATGCAAGTGGAAAACCTATGATGATGATGGTTTTGGAATTTTATCTCATTTCTTCTTCATATCAAGGTTGCGTTAGGAAGGGCACACTGACGTAAAACTTTGGCACTTTTCTTTCTGTTTGAATTTTTAGTATTAACTAAATTTCAACAATTTTGACACTATAAACTTCACACCACCGACCCCAAGTGGGATAAGGTGCAGACTGCAGTTGATGATGATAGAATTTGATTCCCCCACTTTTAGTTGATGGTATTTTCCTATTTCGTTCATCCCCTTTCCTATTTAAATTACCATTTTTAACCTCACCCAGATAAATAAATAAAAAAAGTTAACTTCTCTTTCTAAAACATTTTTTCAAAATTAATTTCACCAAACATATGTGATTTGTGAATTATGTAAATAGACTTTTGTTTCAGAAATGCTCCCAGCACGAACATGCACATAAGCGTAAAAAACAGAAAGTACCATGCAACTTTTTTTCATGATTCTACATACTTTTCTGGTTCAATGCAGAATGTGAAAGCAGTGTTCGATGCAGCTATTAAGATAGTGTTGCAACCACCAAAGCAAAGGAAGAAGAAGAAAGGGCACAGAGGCTGTTCTATTTTGTAACATAGGCAAGAGGGATTACTGTTAGAAGGTCTCGGGACTATGAGGTCTCCAAATATAACATCGGTTAGTGTGGTCGAAGTCTGTATAGGCACAACCGTGCACTAATGGATGTAATTGTTGCCTTCTAAAAAATTTTATGGCAAGAAGATTGTCAACGATGAGATAAACCAATGCTCCCTAAGAGCAGCTAGTCCGTAAGTAGATTTTATTGCTGAGGCGTTGTATCTTCTTTTCTTCTCTCCTTTTATTTACCCCTAGGCCCTATTATCAGACAATGTTATGTAATTGTTCTGTAGTAATACCCATTTTAATTGTCTGCGTTCTTGTTTTAAGTGTGTCGTTTTACCCTTTTCCTTTTAATATCCCTTGCATTCCCCTGCACTTATTTTTTTTTTTTTTTTTTTTTTTTTTATGCTTTCATGGATTAAACCAGAAAAATGAATTAGACAAAAACTTGACAATGGTTGAATCATAGGTAAAACTTTACCGAGGCATCTTTTCTTTTTTTTTTCAACAATAGGAATTATTGAAAAACCATGAAGGCCGTTATTTAACTATTACACAAAATGTTTTCACCCACAAAAATACAAAAATTACAAAAACGTAAAAGATAACTGAGGTTAGAATTTGCTCTCATGAATCAAACTTATGGAGTGCTATTTATATCCTATTAGACGTGAGAATAACAAAACTGCCTATAGTCAAAGCTCCATGAATATTTCACCAAACACTATTTTGTATCTGTATGGTCAAAAATACAAATTCTTTGTGCACTCAACAAAACAATACACATCATCTTATTCACAATGAGAGGCGATCCATAAAAAGTACCAGTATGAGTAGCTAACTAGCAATAAGCCATCAGCAATTCATTACACATTCACGAAATCAGGATGCGTCGAGAAATTAATTAATGATCTCACAAAAGAATACACGGGAAATTGCTTGCACTTTTCACACAGCCTACCCCACCTTATGCAACATAAATAAGATCAAAACAAACAAAAAGAAATAAAATATTTCCACAGAGGGGCAAGTGATTTACATGAATCACTCGGTTTCCTTATACAAGTGATTCCAAAGTGAAGGGAGTCAATCATTTCATAACTTCATCATCCTTCCCAAAGCCAACTCCACAGCAGTAGGGTATCAATATTATCACATTTTCACAAGAAGCTTCAACATGTCACAATTTAATGGGATCGTATTTCTCACCCATAGCACCTCCTTTTTGTTTCTGGAATTGAATATAACGCAAGGTGCTTGTAAAGAATGCGTCTGAAGCATGGTTTGCGGTTGTACTGTCACTCTGCATCTCAGTTTTAATTAACTCTATGAGGCCCTGAATCACGGAACTCGTTATCTGAGGGTTTCCCTTCTCGAAAAAATAAAGGTACCTGAAACATATTCAACAGAGAACAGGGAGGAGTGACGAGGGGGAAAAACACCATCATGAAAAACGAGACATCAGATACAAAAACCACTTCTGATATTTAGCCTAATTACAAAAAAGTCCAGTTATCTTTCAAAATTACAAACACCCCCTTGATATTTATTTCTATTTTATAAGTTGTATTTATTGAGGGGGGTATTTGTTAAATAAATAAAATCCTCACGGGGGTGTTTGACTGTTTGTAATGCCTTGAGGGGGTATTTGTAATTCTTAAAGATAATTTGATTTTCTTGTACTTACTTAGACTGAACCTCAAGGTAGTTTTTGTAATTTCACCCTAGATATAAATAATGTTAAATATAATGCAGATGAAGATTGTGTGATGGACTAACTTGTTAAGTATCTCAACAAAGAGTGTTACAGGTCCACTGCTACCCCTGGTAACATTTGCCATCTGCTGAGCAGCATTGGCAATCCTTAACGAACGCTTTAAGCAAAGTAGAACCCTATAGTACAGGAAAATCAGCATGTTATGCCTTGTTGGCTCAAACTGATAAGTATACTGCTGCAGATGCATAGATCGACCAGGAATAAGCTATTACCCAATGATTATTAGTGAATAAAATGACAATAAAACTGAAATCATGTTTATTTAACAATTATGTTAACCCAAGCACATCATATAAAATTTACCTTTCTCCATCTTTGATACCATCCTGATCATCAACCCAGAAAAGATGCGAACATGCATAAACTGCTCTGCACTGATCTGGCTTCTTTAAAAGTTTTGCTGAGTACTGAAAGTAAGAGACAATGAGGCTAGGATGCAGTAGAGAGATGATATTTTGAACATGGTACTCGGAAAACATAAATAAAGTTACCCTGTTGCTTTATGAGTCAAGGTATCTCTATTCTCAACACCAAAAACATTCATTCTCTGTAGAGTCCCAATTATTAGGTGTATAGCCGTCACCTGGGCTTTAGAATCCTAGAAATTATAGAATAATAAACAAAATGTACAGCGTAAGAAACAATTGCCCACAGGAATCTTAGGAAATTTGTAGCGCAAATTTTATTAGCTCAACATATATATTTGATATGTACCGCAACTTCTTCCTCGTATAGCACAAAAGCTTGTGTGAAAAACTCATACGCCATGGGTTCAAGATCACAGTCATTAGCTGCCTGCATTTCAAACAGATGTAACGAAATAAAATATTTATTTATGCATTGTTAATTTTGAAGCACAATAACTGGTGTCTACTGACTACTAAGCACTAAGTGAAAAAGATAAATATTACACTGGTGCTAGTGAAGTAATCAAAGATAAGCACCCTCATACAAATTTAAGAGACTCCCTCGGAGGTTTGCTCATATGACCAAAAAGACAAAAAAACTCTCTATTTTGAAGAATTGCACTAACACCCCAACCTCCTGTCATAGTCTGTTGGCAGGAAAATTACTAGAAACCAAAACTGCTCCATTGAAGTAAATCATGTGGTTGACAAGGTCTCCTGGACACTAGTTTAAGGGTAATAACATCTAAAGTGGGAAGCGGCTTTCTTTCTAAACCTTAACAGAAATTTCACACAACCCACAAAAGCTTATTTAAGCTGATTTTTGTAATTTCGATTCCCCAACTAATATCCATTATCCACTATCCACTTTTCAGTAGTGCTTGAATAATGTAAAAGCTTTTACCTCTGCACATTGCAAGTACAGCCTCAATGCCAATTCAGGTGAAGGAACAACTGAAAGAGCCTCGATAATCTGCGACAGATAAAACAAATATTATTGCTCAGCATCGATGATGGAACATAGTGACGAAGGGTTCTCGAATGACACCAAATGATATCTGTAGGCATAGCAAATAATGTGGTTCCAATTGTGAAGGTACGTCAAAATAGAAATGTCAAACTTGGGTGTTGAATATTGTCCTTCCTTTTTCATATTAAAGCAATTAATTTGATGCCCTAAGCAGTATGGAGGAGAGATGTAGTCAAAATTAATCTGCATAATAACTGCAATAATTAACATCAAAGTTGAACATTTTTGTCTACAGGGATGCTATGAGACTTTATCTTATTCAGCAATGCATTCACCAAATTTGTAGATGGTTTCCAAACATCTTGAAGAAAAACCTTCAAGTTGCATTTAGATGTAAGGATTTGCATTTGCAGGGAGGATTCGGGGAAAGAATTTGAAATGGCTCCATCTATGAAATATTTGAAATCCACCACAGTGATACAAAAATAGCTCAAAATAGGAGCTCTAGGATTTGAAATCCATTGACTTATGAGATCACCCAAAAAAGTTCAATGGATTTATTATTATGAATTTGAAATCTTTAGAAGGCATGTATGTGTCTTCATTATATAAACCAATAAGACTCAAATATACCCTCAAATCAAAAATAAAGTCTGGACCTTTATATTACCTGATTCAGGAGCTGAAATATTTTCTTTGGGGTGGCTGGAACTTCTTCTCCAGCAACATCTCCATCTTGGCCTTGCAATTTCCTAACCAACTACACCAGGAAAATACATCAGAAGTATGAAATGTCTTCTCTTCCTTTTGGGAATGGGAAAGAAATTTACTGGGAATATGAAATTCTAAATTTACCTTTGTACCCCTGATATTCTATGCAAGAAAATGACTATTTCCTATATGGCCCAAACAAGCTACTATTAACCTATGGAAACTATTACATCAAGAGAACTTGCTAAAATGACTCACACGTCATCAGTAATCCAAGATAACATTGAGACTAATCCACCACTACCCAGAAAAAGGATAGAGAAGCACCAAATAGAAAGGTTTGACACCTAAAATGGTTTAGTTTGGAAGCCCTTTGCCTATAAAGTATAAAGTGAAAGCTTCAAGATGACTAGACAAGCAAACAATCAACAACAAAAAAGAAAGCCCTCATTCTCCACCTTTTGGCCAACTTACTCCAAAACATACCATTTGGAGGCAAGGCAAAATGCATCAGGGTATATTATAAATAGAAAATCATGGTACCACAAGTACACATGGTTCTACCAAGGGCATATATAGTTGAAAACTAGTAAAAAATAACTGGATGTATTAATTTCAAGCACATATTCTACAGCTGTGACTGCTGAAGGCCGAATCAGCTTTTACAGAAAAGTGGTACAGTTATGTCTTCAAATTTATTTTTTGGTATGATATGAAGTACTTGTATTGGGGGGTTTCAACAGACCAATTGCCTCTTTTGCTAGAGGCTCCACGAGTATTCAGGAATCTCCAGTAGCTCAATGTATTATTGCTGCCCTCAACCCCCTATCTACATCTGTACTGTCATGTTCTCAAATAAGAAAAGGATACAGACATTTTCAACCCAAAAGAACTTACCTTCAGGGCAGAAAACACAAGAGGAGGAACAGTGAAAGGTAGGCGTTTTGAACCTCCAGCCTTTATATGTTTCCAGACGGTACATATTATCTGATAAAGTAGAAAAGAAATACACCATTGTAGCATAAGCACATAATAATTGGCAGATATATGTAATCAAAAACAATTCCACTATGATAGTACAAAAGCTACAAGAAAGCATAAACTCGGCAATATATACAAAGCACTATAGAGTTTTTTTAGGCAAAAGCCAGTATACAATTAGAAATGCATCAAGCCCTAGTACAATCCAGATACACGAACCACCCAGTCAACACTATATTAGGCACCGTCTAAAAATTGAGATGACAGCTCATTTCCTGTTTCAATACTCTTTTCATGTATCCTCCTATCTTCCACATACTTCAGGCATGCATTATCAATTCAATTTAGTCCCCCTTCCCCTCATTACCTCCTAACATCCCATAGTGATCCCCTAGCACCTGCTTTCCGAGTTCGGGAAAACAAAACTTGCATTTCCTATGCACAAAAATCTCTATAGATCAAAATGGACCATCTCCTAAATGATTTGAATAAACACCTACAATCATAATTTCCTTGCAATGATTTAGGCTGCAAAATTTGCAATCATTTGTATAAACATGTCTGGCATATTGACAAGACAACCAAATCTATACTTAACATAATTACTCATGCATTGTTAGATGTTCCTCACGCACAAGCCATTCGAAGTACCATCATGATTCTTCTATAGCTCAGAGCCTAATCTGTCATAGCCACAAACTACAATGAATCGACATTCTACCATAGAAATGAAATGAGAAGGCCCTACCCTACCATTTCTTGCAATGAGGACTGGATAGAAAGAAACAGGTCTAAACGTTTTCTCAAGTCAGTCATCCATACATAGCATTCCCACACACCATATTATGTCAACCTCAAGACAGTAAACTGGTATATCATTTTGTGGTTAAGAATCAAATTTTTAAGCGGGAATATAGTCAAAATGGGGATAATAGCACCTATTTTTCTGAAGTATTAACTTAAGTGGCATGAGAATGAACAGAAATATACATGAAAAAGCAGAATTATAGTAAGAGGTGCATTACCTGTAACATCTCCTCTGGGTCATCATTATACAACATATGCATGAGGCAAGCAACAGAGTTTTGCTCCTCATTGAAATCCTCTTCGTCAAGCTATTAGTCAAAACATATGACACGAGGAAAGACATACCTCTGAGCACATACATAAGGAAATAACAGAATTAACAAACAGGTTCTAAAAATGGAGAAACACTTGTTGTGTACCTCATCTGTAGAAATCCCTTCCAAATCCTTAATAAGCCCTTTTATCAGTTCGAACAATACTTCAACCTGCAAAACAAATTTATTTCAAATTTATGGCAGGTAAAAACTGAAAAACTGCAGAAAACTGACGAGGATTATACCTTGTCAGAAGTTGAAACACAAGTTTTGTTCTTCATTATGCTTCGGATGATAACCATCGCCATGACTTTATTCGCTCCAGCATCAAGGTGATCCATTACACGGGATAATTAGAAAGTGTAAGAGCTGTGACAATATCATCATACTTATCAAGTGGAGCACTCAGAAGGGCAACCACTTGTTTTGTTGCTTTACTATCTTCGAGCTTTGGCTTCCCAGATAATTTTTTGACACATGCTCCCTTTCAAATACAGAAGGTTAAAGCCAGTCAAAATAAGAAATTTCAGATTATGAAATTTGGGTTTGGAGGTCAATTGACTCTTTCTAATTTATGAGAATCTGTGAAGTTTGAATTAAAGTATGCACAAGTAGTGCCAATATTATGCACAATAAGTAATAACCCAAGAATCGGATGGAACCAACAGACAACAGGCATATATTGGCTTGGCTGTTAACAAAATGCAGAGATGAAACTTCTGCATCAACAACTGTAAAGGCAGCATACCAGCACTTGATCCACATAATCCAGTCGATCAGGGTGAACACGAAGAGTGAAAGTCAGAAGAGAGACGTATAAAGTAATTGCTCCAACAATAGGCATATCAGCTTGTGCTTCAATGACCTGTATAAGAACCATTAAAGTTTTTGAAATGTGAACAAAATGGCATCCCAAAATTATTGCAACATAAGTTCTTCTCCACGCCAGTAAATAAAATATTATGAAGAACTAACAAGAGACATTTGAAAATTTAATGCCTCAATTGCATGGTGATATAACTACGATGTGTCAAATGAACTGACGGACATGGACGCATCAAGTCAAGCAAATCCAAGAATTGACCTCAGTAGGTTAAAATTACATTATCGAACTACAGCAGATAACATACACATATCCGTCTGGGCATAGGGTCGGGTCAAACATGTACCTGCCCAGGGGCTCCCTTAGGATGAGTTTGGTTATAAATAGGTTGTGGATTTAGGGCATATGTATAATATTATATGGTCACTATTAGAAATTAATCACAATATCGAGTGGATCACAATTACTAGGATAGGTCATTTAGCGAGCCATGGGACAATTTCTTTTATATTTCAAAGCCAATGTTTTATCATTTTGGCATTATTTATTGCCTAGAATCTATGTGAGGATGTTTCCCAAAACAACTCAATATATTATTGTCATTTTCCATTATATTACCAATATTATAAGAGAAAATGGCAAACTAACGTATTAAGCCTAAAGGATATTAGAACATTAGTTAAATTGTACATTCTACCAACACAAATCTTCTGCACCAATTATTTGTGTCCAAAAACATGATTGCATATTTGAGGTATTGTAGCTTATTTGTGCAAAGGTGCTTTTTTAAATGCTGGTACAAATAGTAAAAAGATGGTAGAAAAGGTAAAACAAGTGCCCCAGAAACTACAATATTATCAACATTGAATTTTAATAACAACCAAAACTATTCCTTCCAAAATTATTTGTCTGATAATCTGTGACTTAAGTAATAAGCCACTTATACAATAACATTTCTCCGAACCTTTCATAGGTTAATGCACAACTAATGAACTAAACACAATACATTTCAGTAAAACATTACACACCTTTTCACATGCATAGTTTTGACCAAGACTCAGTTTCCCAGAACTAAATTAATTTAAGAATCTAAATGTTACCTTTCCGATTGCATTGCTCAGCTTGGAAAATGCTTCAACTTGTAAAAACTCTGGTAGCAACTATATGAGTAAAGTAGTCAAAAGAATGTAAATGAATGAAATCCTACTTTGTTGAAGAGTATGTGAATGGCTCACCTCTGGACTTGAAGAAGCATAGTTCGACAACCTCTCCATCAGTTGTGACAACACAGTTTTCAGGTCAACCGTAGGCTGAGAATCAGAATATAGCAACATCAAGAAATCTCCACTAATCACAGGAGGATATCTGTGACGCGTTCACAATAAAAAATGCTTGAAACAAGCCAAATGTGAAAAAGTAAATGTTAAGGATGGCCATAGTTAAATAGCTAGCTGCCTAGCAAATAGTACATAACTACTCTCATGAAAGAAAATACCCAAAGTGAAACTCTATTCTCATCCAAAGATCTAGAGAGGGTGCTCGATCCCGACCCCAGCTTGAAATGTTGCCCATGGTCCAGAAGTCAAAATGACCCAATTGGTGGCGAAGTTGAGCCCGCTCGAGTATTGTTCAACATGAGCTCAATTTCAAGCTCGTAGAGTTCAAGCTCAAATAGAAGTGTTTCAAAGCTTGTGAACCTTTTAAACATCAATACTTCTTATTTCATGCAATATTACATAAAAATTAACATATCAAAAACAAGAATTAATAGATGTCAGGCTCAATTCAATGCTCTAGCTAGTTTCTCAACTCTCATTCTTTATTCCTACAAGTTGCTATTACCGCCACAACAAGCGAACATTCTCACAGCCTCCACCACTGATGGCCACCTGCACCACTCGACAACCCTTTTGTTTATGATAAGAAGTAACTTTAATTATCTACCCAATAGTATTGCTTAGATAGCAATTGAAATGTTACCTTATAATTTAAATAGATAAGTGAACATGCAACAGGTATCATGCTACAAAATATTGCTTGTCAATAAAACTGTATAAACTCTTTGCACTGAAGCAAAGGCATTTCGTTCAGCCTCATATCATATATAAGGTCCACAAAAAGTTCACAGCCATATATTTCAACATATGATTTGGATGAAAAGAAAGATCGTAAAGTATTTCAAGACAATGTATATTGTTATAGATTGTTCTCATTCTGCTGCACCATACATGGAAGGCCATATTGAAAAAATTCCAAGCATCATAGGAAATGAAGCATCTTTTAGCAATACCCATCATCACATTCAGAAAGAAGGAGAACAAAGGAATGTAGTGGAAATAATATGTATCGCAAGATTGACCACTCACTTGAAGTTGGGGACAGGCACCCAATAATATTTCAAGGGTCTGCAAGTGATACTCATCTGGAAACACCTGAATTATGCAGTCCATCAAATAATATTGCGCAAGTTCATCCTTACAATTGACAATCTGTCATAAACATTTTGAAGGCACGTTTTAGAGCAAGCATATAACATATTTTAAGATATTCACAAGATAGAGGTGCAGCAAGTCAGATGCACCAACCTGCTCCAAGACTCTGGGAAGAACAGTGTCTCTGTATATTTCAAGGTCAACACCCTCTATCTGACTGAGGACATGTAAATTTTTTCCCACCTAAAACAACAGAAGAGATGATGAGTAAACCCTCATTGAAGCTAAAGCAGTTAAATATGATCGAGATAAGATAGGTGCTTAGGGGCATTGACATTACAAGATCACGCAGTTCACTCCGTTCTTTCTCAAGTTTCTCTTTCTCCTGAGAGGTCCCTGCAGACCAGAAACCGGAAAGGCCTCAACTCAGGATCACCAAAGCAAATATGTGCATCAAAAGCATTATCACTCCTGCATGCCCAAAACATGCCCTCGTGATTTATTTCACCTTTGTGTCATGCAAGTTTTCAGATGCCATGTATGTCAAAAGTAAGAGCTGAACAAGAATTCTGAGAGATTTTCACAAACCTGGTGCTGCATCCGAACCCAAAGTTTATTCATCTCCGTGAAATTCTGCAGCACAAATTCTACAGCATCCATGACAGTGTCACCTTCACTATAAGCAAGGCAATTGACTGACTTATCAACAAAAACACAATTCAAAATAAACTGCAGCAGCATCAAAAATTAATTAAGAATTAGAAGTTTAATCAGCAAAAGTTAACACATTAACAATCAATAACTGATTAAATAATTTTCTCAAATAAAAAATAACTGATTAAATAATTATTTTAACTCTTATGGCACAAAGGGAAATTTTGTTCACAATTTTTAATCAGGCATTCTCCCTCTATTCCAAATTTATCATTCTTATTTCCTTTTTGGAGCGTTCCAAACTAAGCTCAATTTTTTGTTTCCAAAATCACTCTCCCACTCAAAATAATAGTTTGACACCACTGACTCTACTTTGATGGTAACAATGTAGAATTACACAAATGTTCTGTTTTCTCAACCTTCATCTAAAACTCCGCACCCAATCAAATGGCACCTTTAATTTTTGGACAGAGGGATACTTTGGCTGTAACTAACATGCATGCAATTCTGCAAGCTTGTACGATAGCATTGATGTATAAAAGAGATGTTTTAGATGCACTTACTAATGATGTAGACGCATAATCTGCCCATCCGAATTTAAATTTTCATTGTTTAAATTGGCATAGAGTTTTATATGACAGTTCTGGATGAAAGTTCTTTACAGATTTACTAATGATAGGAACTTAGTAAAATCACGCAGCTACTAAGTTAGAAGGTGCTTTTGGATAGAGAACTGCCATTTTATAATATGGATCATTACTTGTAGAAATCTTTAAAAAAAAAAAAAAAAAAAAGGAATAGGATTATTCAGTGGCGAACAATAGGAGTATATGACATGACTTCACAAGAAAATTGAATGCCAATGGGCAATGATATTTAGCAAAACCTCAAAGGAAAAGGAATAACCATGCCATAGTTTCAATGCAAAATTATAGCTACCACCACCACGCACAATGCACCCACCCGCACCCCCAACTCAAAAAATAAAAAATTAAAAAGAATGAGAGAGAGAGAGAGAGAGGGAGGAGAGAAAAGAAGGAAGAAGAAAGAAAGAAAGAAAGAAAGAAAGAAAGAAAGAAAGAGAGGAACTGCAGAATTCGTGTATTCTTTTTGTAACTTGATCATAAGAGGATTGAAAAAATCTATGGCGTGAGGGTAAGCTGAAGAAGAGGACGGTAAGGGAGGATGATGAAGACTTGAACTGCAATAGTAACACTTTTCTTATGTCTCCAAGATAAAAGAAAATGTGGTTGCTTCTCCTAAGTGAATAAAGAACACTGTCAAAAGCTTACTAAAACTTGAATCGCAATGCTTAATAGCATGTTGCAAAATAAAAGGGAGAAGGTCATTGCCTTACCCTTCATACTCTGAACCAATATCTGGTAACTTGTCTCGACTAACTTGAGCAAGATAACTCCTCAAAAAGAGACCACGGATGGGATGTTGAACAGCACGACACATTTCAACAAGATCTTTGAGAACATCCTTAGCTGGAGCCTCCTTTGACTTTATATAAACAGATCCAACTGTGCACAGGAGATACCTAACAATTCACAAAGCAAAATTAGTATGCATTAAGCAAGCCTCTAATATTTGGTCATGCATAGACTTAACAGTAAAAACAAAAAATGCCCTGCAAAATATAGGAGATAAACCATAACATTTAATTATCAACCAACTCGAGAAAATATATTTAGTGATAAAAGTATTAGTTCCATTATATTTCCTTTAAAGTTGAAAGTGCATTTGCCATTATAATGTCTTCAGATCCTACTCAAATCCATACCCTCCAAACAATATGTAGCCGCTCTACATGCAAAAGTGGTGGAAAACTATGGATAACGAAGAGAATATAAGTCATTACAGCAAAAGTACTTGCGACATAGGACTCCGGTAGATGGTATAAATGATAATTTGTGCCTTCTCAATGTGTTAGCCAAAGTAGACAACTTTTTCGAATCACCTTTACTGCATAAACATGTATCCAGCTATAATTTATATCATCCAGTTTTTTGTGACCGCTTAGATGCGCACACATGCATATAAAATATAAAGTAAGTAAAATAAAAGCCAGAACAAATCCTTCCTCGTATTGTCATGATTTCATCTCAAAATCCTAAGAGCACAAATGATTGGGATGATTAACTAAGCAAATAAAGGTTCAGCTCAATACACAGAAATTGAAAACTGCGGTAGCTTAATTACGAGCTGGATTCCAAAAAACGTACAATCTAGGTAAGATGTTTCCAGCGTGCTGAACAAGTTCATATAGGTCAACCACTGAACAACCATGTCGATCTTCATCCTTGAAGAACATTTCCAACCTCCGTAATTCATCAAATGCCCGCATATCTAAAACCAAAAAAACCATAAGAGCAATGCAAATCTCAAAATAAACTCATTGTTCACCAACAAAAGTCAATACATATCAACCAATTACTTAAAAATGGTTCCAAGAACTTTACAGAGCTCATAATATTTGTGAGGCGAGAGTCTCGAAGTTCGAAGCTCAGACAACAATTGCGCGGAGAATTTGAGTGCTTCTCGGAGATTATTTGCGTCCTGAATTTTCCAAATTTAAAAAAAAATTATACGAATCACAATTGAGTTGCTTCATTATGAGAAGTTAGGGTATGGATTTGTCTTATTTTTTCTGTGAGTTGATGCTTGGAGAAATTGTTGAAGTGAAGAGAATCAGATCGGAAAATACCAACGCTCGATGCAAGTAGAAAGCATTATGTTGAATTCCGGCGATGCCTTCGGCGAGCCATTTCTCCTCGTCTTCGATTCCGTTTGATATCATCATTTCCCTTCTCTCTCTCTACGCCCAACTCAACAGATTTCAGTTGGAATGGGGAGGCATACATTACTAGCGATGATAAAATAATATTTACCTTCATTTCATTATTAAATTATTAAGGATTGTCAGCATCAAAGAGGTGTTAATTTTATTTTGATTTAAGTACTCAAAAAAAATTATTTTGACTAAACATTACTTTGTCTTGTTTGCTTATATTTTGAACTAATATTTTATCCTCAAAATTATTGTTTATATATACTTTATTTATGACTGTCTTGAATAAGATTTCATTATTTTTTAACTAGGTAATATATACATTAATAATTTTTTTAAAGGTGATAATACAAAAATACATAAATCTTTACTTTTTATGTTTTTTAATAAAATATATACCAGGTCAATGAAGAAAGTTTATTTGAGCAAAGAAGAACGTAAAAGAATATTTGTTTACGCATAACTCAGTAAACGAGATACAATCCACCCTACACTAGGTCCGAGACAGGCCATAGAGGTGTAAACGTAGTGTAGTCGCACAGGTTCCCACCTTTGGCAAGGGTTCCTGAATTTTTTCTTTCATTTTACATATGTGCATGGTGATATATACATATAAATATTGACATAAATAACATAGTGAGTTGATGCAACGATAGAGATATCATGCTATGTCAGATTTAGATTCTAAGTGTGTATGTAAAGGTGGCAATTAGGTTGGGCAGGAGGACAAACCTGGACCAGGCGAAATCCATCGGTCCGATTTTTCCAAGACCCAACCGGTGCATGTAGTGCATAAATAGCCAAGTTCTTTTCAAACCGAAATTCTTCCCCCATCTTGGCCTTGTATTCGGGTGGGTGGGGTGACCCAATCGAGCCGAGATTGAATTGTCTGTTCTATGTGTAAGTAGATCAAGAGACTCCCGTTTGTATCTAACTAATTTTTTGTTGTCTTTTTCTACAAAGAAATTGTATTGAATAATCCTTTTTTTAACTTTATTTTAATTAGACCAAAATGTTAAAGTTGGAGTATAATATTTTCGTTATTATATATCTTATATTATATATGAAAATAAAATTACAGTTGTAACAATGATTTTGTTATTTATTTTCTTTATTGTAAAAATAAGGGTCTCTTCTCTATGGTAAAATATATTGAACGATCTTTTTGTAACTTTATTTTAATGCGACCGAAATGTTAAAAATTGAATATGATATTTTCCTATTACATATCTTAATATATAGATTTGTTATTTTTTATTTGTAGCATTGATTTGTAGCATTGATTTGTTATTTTTTATTTGTTTTCCTTTAGTTTGTCAAAATCTTAATAAATCAGCTTTGCTTTGGATAAATTCATATCTGGAACTGCTTGGAATACAGTTGACACTTGACATAGAAAAGGAAAACTCATCACCCGTGCACTTGACGAATAGAGGTATCAAAACACTTATTTTACAACTCTGAGCTATAGCAGCAGTTCTTGTTATTTGGTTGGGAGGCAAAGGCAAAAGTCATAACATTCAGTCAATGAAAAGATTAAAAATCATAATTACAATGCTAATGTAATCACTTCAACTGCATACATAAAAAGTAACCGAATCGAAATTCACTTCATATTTGTAATTTCTTTAGCTTCAGCAACACTTGTATCCTAAGTCTGACTCATAGATACAAAATAATCGATGCCAATATAAAACCTCATATATCTGCCTACGGAGAGAACGCTACAAAAACTCCTGGCAGCAACAAGATATATTACTGCAGTCTATTTACACCACTACAAACTCAGAAGGGGACGGTGAAAGGCAAGGCATAGACATCAACTTCTCGCAAGTACTGTGCACGAGGCCACAATCCTGAGCTGCTCGAACATGACATGCTATCATTTCCAGATATACGTTTTTTCTCGCCACAAAATTCTTGATTTTTGCCCTTGAAGAGCCAATCTGAATCATCCGCATTGAGCAATGCATCATGCGGCTGAGGTGCAACCAAACTCTCAATTAGGTTTTTATACTGTAATTCGGCCTTTTGCATTGGAGTCAAAACTGCACCAGTCGTAGATGGATTTGGAATTTTCCTTGCAACGAAAGTCTCAATCGGCTGAGAGGTCGAACATATCTGCTCTGCACAGGAAAAATCTTCACCCATTTGCCTAACATTTTCATTTTGGGAAGGATTGTGTCTCTTTCAGACGTAGAACAGCGTTGTTGTTCATTGACGGAGCATCAGACTGGTTTTGCTTTTTCGGGGCAGTTTTATCCGGATAAGCTTACCTGTTGCAAATTAAGAACCAAATATTATGGAAAGGACAGCTATTATTTTTAAGGAGCAAGAAATTTAGGGTTGGAAATGCAATCTCACCATGACCACGGGTAACCTCTTCGGGTGAAGAGTGCCTCTTCCTTTTGTTGCTGCTATTCTCTGTACTGTCGCAGGAAGTGTTGGGAACATGCAAACAAACAGGCTTCCCATGCTCCTCGGTCAAACTGCTTTGTTCCAACTGTTCAGCTTCAGCTTTGGTTCCTTTATGGAGAAATTTGCCTTTGTATCTGCCCCAATTTTTCACCAATGTGGCTTTGGACAAGATGAGACTTGTCAGTCTTCTGTTTTTTATCGACTTTCTTCTCTTTCCGTTTTTCTTTCTTCTCTCTTCTCTTCTCCTCCTTCCTTTGTTCCTTGGATTTCACCTTTTGCTTTTGGAGCTTTAGAGCACCAAAATAACAATTTTAGGATTGAGGCCAAGTAAAAGCAAATGTAACATGGCCCCAAGACATAGCACCCAGATAGCATGCATCTCAAGCAACGTGGTCAGTAAATCTAGGAAAAGATTGTTTTTTTCTCCACAACTCAGCAAATAGCAATATCAAAGTGTTCAAAAGGGCAAGCTGCTCTTATACACTACACAAATCATATTTCGTCAAACAAATACAAGAAAACCTAAACACATTACTTAATCTTTTTACAAACCAAAAAAAGCAAAAACTTTTCGGTTAAATCTCAAAAGCCGAAGGCTGTGTATGGATTCATTTCAAAATGTGTTCCATAATATGAGAATCATATTTTCTCAATTTTGTGTGAAATAAAAAATCTATTCAGATTGGCAGTCGCAAAGTTTGACAAGACTGACAGGATATCTGATACATAAAATAAGTAACATGTTTGATTTACTTATTTCTGATCGTGCAAATAGAGTGCTAGGAAAAGTGTAATTTTATTGAATGAGTGGTTTATTTTTGTCAAAATCGTATAAAATAAAACAGAAAAAAGGCTCAATATTCAGTGAAAGCTAACGAATTTGATATTTTTGTCAGTTGAAAACTAAGAGATTCCTCACAGTTGACACAACTAAACGAAGACAAGGGGTACCTCAAAATTAAAACAAATCATAGCCAAATAAATCAACTAATCGATTCCCTAGGAAGTAAACACAATTACAACTGAAAGGACTTCCACAATTGCACCTAAAACATAGGAGTCTCCTTAATTTCATTATTTTTCTTCTAGTGCCTATTCTTGATAAACACAAAACATGCACAATAACCAAGCAATAGGTCCACTATACAACCAAATACTACAATCCTCAAAACTGGATAAGACAGGATGACAACCTTTTCTTTGATCATCACACTGATCCTCTAACCAACCTTAGCTATAAAGCACAAAAAGAACAAAGAACCTACGCATACACTCAAAAACTGCTGCACTAAGAAAAACATATCCAGATGTTCACAGGAACATGTTACACACCAACACTGTAAAATCCTTGTGTGCAAGTTCTTCACCATCTACCATGAACATTCAAATAAACAACCACCTAGATTCTCAATGCATTGTCATCTAGTGATCAAACCTTAAGTGGGTTCTAAAACTCAACCCCAACTGCATTGATACTAACACTTACAGCCACATGTAAAATCAAACTTAACCAAAACAATAAATCCTAGATAACTTGAAACCAACAAAGAATGGGCCAACTGATTTAAAGTCCAATTCACATATGCTAATCCGAGATCACATTACAAGCTTGCTACTTTAAACCACCAAAACTCCTCAACACTTGGAATTGGATTTTTCCTGTTAGATCTAGGTCCTCATCGGCTTCTCAAACATGTAACCGGATATTAATTCATGCTCCACTCACATACTCAAATTCAAGAAACTCCCAAACAAAATTATTCGACTCCGACATCAGTCGTGTTAAAATCCTCATTTTACTAAAACTCTGGCTCCCATATGGCTAAGTTTCATTCTCAAAGCATTCTTCCAACCAAGCTGAACTACAAAACTTCATCCCACAAAATAAATTTCAAAACTAAAATAAAATCAGTAAAGTGATTTTTGGGTTAACTTTTAATTCATAAAACAAAACAAGTAACATCACATATAATCACTGATTTTGAATTTTAAAAAAAAATAACACAACCCCTACACTAATCTAAATCTACGAATGCCAACGAATCACAGGAAGTACTACGTATACATTTACATAACCTTTTTCAAGGAAAACCCCTGACCCCAACGGACCGGACCCATCGTGTTTTCTATAGAATTTACAAGACGCATCCATACACAAATAAACCCACCACAAGTCCATTAATTTCACATCGATGAGGACTCAAGCTCATGCATGAATCAATCAAGGTGCCATGTCAACAAACCTTAATCGATTCGATCAAGGAGTCTTTGGTGGCTCTGCTCAGAGTATATCCAGGTGGTGGGTACGGAAAACACCGAGACATATTTCCAATATCGAATTTTTTCGACGATAAAATAAAAAATAACTGATTCGCAATGAATACTTAAGGAATCCGCTTAAGAATCACAAAAATCTTGCGGAGAAACAGATCCGTAAGAACGAGATCAAAGATCTTAGGTAGTCCTAGGGTTAGGGTTTCAGCGACGCGGAAAAAGAATAACTCAAATCTCAAACGCTGAAAGAAATTACACGATGAATTGTACGAGGGCTAAAGGGGGTATATATAGGCGAGAGAGAGACCGACCTTGACGCGGTTTCTTTTTACACTTTAGTCCTTTGCTTTATCTATATTTCCAGTTTTGTCCTCAAGTGGGCCAGTGGGATTGGGCGCCCAAATTAGAGCCCAATTGGAATTTATTTTTTTTGTCAAATTCGAAATTGAAATTTTGAGATTTTTCTAGGTTATTAAAGTGAATGTATAAAATAATTTAATTTTGAATGTTTATGAAGTATGAAATGATGACGCCCGAGCCGAGCTGGAAGAAAATTAATCCACGTCAACGATCAAAGACATGCCCGAATGGGGCCCTCCGGGAACGCCGCCAGCGTGGCGATGACACGTCATGAGTTGGGCTCGCCCACTACCGAGCCCAACCACAACACGACTCAGGAGCCGAGCCCCGACCC
The DNA here is from genome assembly GCA_016081115.2 of Rehmannia glutinosa. Lineage (NCBI taxonomy): Eukaryota > Viridiplantae > Streptophyta > Magnoliopsida > Lamiales > Orobanchaceae > Rehmannia > Rehmannia glutinosa. The sequence continues at coordinate 259,972 of JABTTQ020001383.1, forward strand.
CGAGCCCAAATCTTGGTGGAAAACGCATGCGCGACAGATTGAAAAATAATCATTTGTCCATACTTGCCCATACTTAGTGCTCTATTAGCACCGAAAGCCGCCACGTGTCGGAAGGTGATCAAGATGAGTCACCAAGTGGCAAAACTTGGCCGACATGCACGCTTAGGAGGGGACATGTGTCCTTTTTCAAATTATTTCACTAATTAGTGCAAAGATTTATTATGAAAACTCACTTACTGAAGGTATAAAAGCTTCATTTAAGAGAAAAAGGACAAGAGAGAGAAAGATAGGAAAAAAGCACTTGTAAACGTGTTCTTCGTAAGAAAGACCGATCCCAATTTTATTTCGGCGTTACGCTAAAAAGGCAGAATTAACCATAATAAATAAATGCATTAAGACGCATATTTATATTTCCACGTGTTAAATCTCTTATATATTTTAGCTTGTTGACCAAAACGGTGGCCAACATGAAAAAAAACATGGCTAGGGATGGCAATATGGACTGACTACTACCTGGCCCGACCGACCGTGGTGTTTGGGGCGGGCGGACGACCGGCCCCTCGAGGACGGGGCGGGCGGACCCGCCCCACAGGCGGGGCGGGTATGTCCGGGTATTGTAATTGCCTGCCCCGCCCCGCCCCTTGATAGATATATATACATTAATATTATTATTATATGATATTATAATAAAAAAATACATTTAGCTTTCACAAAAAAATACATTTACAATAATACATTATAGAATATTATAAAAATATAAAAATATATTTAAATTTCACAAAAAAATAAAAAATACACTTTGTTAAATTAATTTTAAGCTCAAAAATTCAAAACAGGCGGGGCGGGCGGACCCGCCAGACTGGGCGGGCACAGGGCAACCATTTTGGACCGTGGCGGGGCATGGGCGGGCGGGGGAAGACGGGCGGTCAGGGTATTCAATTACCCGCCCGCCCCATTGCCATCCCTAAACATGGCTTTTATAATTTACTATTTCTATGAAAAGTTCTTGAAAATATAATCAAGTTTTGTACTTTAATTTGTCTTTTATCTTTTAATAGTAGTACATATACTTAAGACGAATACATCTATCTAATCAATGTGTATATGATAAATCTCTTGTTGAATCTAAAAATTAATGCACTTGCACCCAATGGGTAATTATCCTAATTTTTCAATTATATCGCTAGTTACACCTTTTTTTTTTTTTTTTTTTGATCAAGCTAGTTACACTTATAATTCTCAAACAAGTTAAAAATCCTTATGTGTGTTAAAAATGAAAATTTGTTCATGGTACTCAAAAGTACCATTTTTTATCCTCAAGACATAATATTTGATCTCCTTTTTCATCCTCAAGACATAATATTTGATCTCCCAAGGATCCAAACATAGTATTAGTTGACTTAATTAATATTGGAGTGTGTTAATTGGTAGTCACATAAGTAGAGATGTTAAACGGACTGGTTCTAATGGTTTTGAACCAGCTCTATTACAGGCAAAACGCGTCACTATCAAACTTACCGGAAATATTGTGAACTTAACCCTAATTCTATCGAGCTTCGTGATAAACGGGCCATAACGGACTATAAGTCAAAATGTACAAAATTTATATATTTAAATTTAACATTTAAAGTTAAAGTATTCATTATAAAAATGTCACGCATAGTTTATAATTACATTGCATTAATAAAAATATAAAAATTAGATTTAGCATACCATTTTAAAATATAAATTATATCCTAAATAATCTAATAAAACTTTTTGATATTTTCTTATTTACAATAAAAATCGAAAAGCTAAATTAAGTTATGGAAAATTTTTTGTTGAGAAACATACTTTGTTTGGTAAAGTAAAGATGAGAGAGATGTTAATGTAAAAAATATTTAATAGTAGTAGGTAACCAGAAATAGATATAGAATATTAAAATTATATTTATATATATTTCTTAAAAATAGCAGGTGGGACTAACCCGGTTAGTATACCTGACCTAACCCTAACAAAAGTTAATAGCTAAATGATCGAACTAAAAGACCTTGATTTAAATGGATCAAAATACTCTATTTTTCTCAATTTAAATAGGCAAGTCCGTTAGATTGCTACAACCCTTTTAATATCTCTACACACATCAATGCATGTTTATTAGTGCAAATAGACCCACATTATAAAATTTGAATAATTATAAGATGGACTTATTTTCGACATCCAATATTGGGTCCAAATTAACATTCAAACACTCCATCACAATTACGATCAATCTTAATCAAAGAGATAATTATAATATATCTTAAAGAAGATTAAAATAGTTGAGTTTTATGAAGACTTGATTTTGATAGTTTATGTTTTCCCAGTTAGGTTTGACTTCAAACCTTCAATTGATGTTAATTCCCTTTTTACGAGTTCAAAAAAAAAAGTCAATAATTTATTGAGTACCGAGTTCAATTATTAGATTAGTTTTATCCGAGTAATCCAAATGTTATACACATTTTTTTTATTACAATTTAAAACTTATGGTTAAAATTGATGATTGTAAAAGTTCATACCTTTTTTTTATATCACAATTCACGCTTTATTTCACGATTATTTCGCAAATTTTAATACTCGAATGCTAAAATTATGGTTGTATTCCGATTTGAAATCCCCAATTTTAGTTTTGGGTTTAATTTTAGAATTAAATATAAAACATTGCTGTAAAAAGTGTTACTAATGGGTTGATATATGCAATTATGCATCTCAAGCAAACAAGATAATAGAAAATTCATTTAATATCCTATCTCAGTGTTTCTAAACCAACCAAGTTAAATCACTTTGGATCTTGTTAACGAGCTGTTGAAAAAAAAAATCAAGTGCAATTACAAATTGCAAGCAAAAAGACCCAATATTTACCAATTAATCCAATCAATCCATTGTGTAGAATATGAACTACACGATGGAGAACCAAGTTCATAACCATTTCGAAATATTAACAACTGGGATTAGTCCAGTGGCCGTAAGTATTACTCCTAGTGGTGAGACTGAGATTCGAAGAGATCAGAATGATGGGCTAAACTTCTTAATTTAAAAAAAAAAGAAATATTGTAATTGTTTGTTTGATATATATATGTATTGGAACACTGATGTTCTGTCCCAGTGGTAAGGTGGAGGCGCCTTGACTAATAAATGTTATGTTTGATTCCCCATTGTTGGCATATAGGTAATTTTTCACCATTGTGTGCGGTTGTTTCCATTGAGAAAAATTAGCTTGGAGCCTTGGATCTTATTGGGATCGTTAGTGGATTGTTATCTCATTGTTGATTATGGTGCGAGATATGATTGAAATACCAGTTATCAATCATATTTAATAGAGTGTTTACTTATGAAATACTAGTTATAAATCATATTTAATATAGAGTCAATCATATTTAATAGAATGTTTACTTGCAAGTCATTGTGCCATGTGATAATTATTTTTCTTCTTTTCAATTTTACACTTGCATATTGGGTTGGAATGTTTCGGTTAAATAGTTAAAAATGTGAATCAATTATTTGTCTTGGTGGTCCAAATGTGCCAAGGATGTTGGATCCACAACCAGGACCCGTTTCCAAACCAAACAATAAATTTGAATTACATGCCAGGTCTATTATACATCATTAGCCTGTATAATTAAATCTCATATTCCACACCCATAGTCTACTTCTTATTCCATTATATTAGATAAAATGCATGTGTACAAATATTATATCATCTTATACACGAGTCATTTGTCCAATATAATAGAATAGAAAATGGAACAAGAATGTGGAACGAAAAATCTCAATCTGTTATAACATCTAATAAACACAATAGCAGACATGATTGTATATTTATATTATGCAATCAAAGCTAACAATCTGGACCTTGAGGTCCACTTGTTTTACTAATGAGCAAATTATTTGGTTTTGAGCCTAAAAATCACTGTAAACTTATAAAACTTGCTATTTTGTCGGCAAAAACAAATTGCTGCCTAATTCCTCTATACACTCATCCAGGTCCACTCCCTATGTTTGAGAAGGAATAGTTCATATAAGATAAATCTTGTCGGACAGTCTAACGGGTCAAAACTCGTTAGATGAATTCTAAACCCAAACCCGGTGATATTTTTAAAATACTAACAAAGTGGTGTTTTTATAATTTTTGGGGCCAGTAGCATTTTGTAATATTTGGGGGCAATGATATTTTTTTGTAACATAGGCGATCTACCATAGTATCACCGGGGTTTGACGATATTTTTGTAATATTTGGTAGTGACATAGAATCACTAGAACTCGAAAAGTATTAATTTTTCGTGAAAATATTAATAGTCCATCGAAAAAATATTAGTAGTTCCTTAAACATATTTTCAATAGTCCTCATAAAAAGTATTAATTTTTTTCGTAATCTCTCTAAAACGTATTGGTAGTCCCTTGAAAAGTATTATTGTTCCGATTAAATGTATTTTTGTAATTTCAAGTATTAGTTTTTCTCATTAAAAATATTAGTAGTTCTCCATAAAAATATTAATTCTCCTCCATAAAGTATTAGTAGTCCCCCTAAAAATATTTAGTAATCCCCCTAAAAATATTAGTTTTTCCCCTAAAATATTAGTAGCCTAAAAAAAAAAGTATTAGTAGTCATCCTCAAATGCTCCAAAGCCGATTCAATCAAATCAACAAACATTTGGATGACATGGATGAATGCATTTTTGAAATATATAATGGTTGAACTATTTTATCATTCTTCATCATCGTTGGTCTCTTATTCCGTAAACTTCATCACACGATATCATTGTATTAATAAGTGCGAAAAGATCTCAAAAACTTAGGGCAACATAAGTCTTGCTTTTGTTTTTAAGGCGAGATCACTCCAAGTCAATCGAGTTGACCAAAATCCTCTTCCCGAAAGGAAAATCTTCGCGTCAATCCTCTTCCCGAGCGGGAAGTCATCACGTCTTCTTCTTCGAGAGTGGGAAATTCTTCAATGAACTTGCATGTACACACGCCAGCAAACATTAGAGGCCTCGGGGTTTTTTCCGGGGAGGCCCTCTAACGCTCAAAAGACGGTGAACGAGAGAATAAGACAAGAACGAATCTTGAATAATAATGCATAGGAAGATTATGAATTAATTTACTTACGAGATAATATGAGAGACTTTTTTATATAAATTAATTTACTTAGATAATATGAGAGACCTTTTTATATAAAGAAAAACAGATAATATAAGGGGCCTTTTTATACTGGGAGATGAGCCTTGTGGGTCGTGTAGGAGAATTTGGCCTATAAGCCAATATGCGTAGGAGAAATCGGTCTATGGGCCAATCGGAGACACCATTGGACCGATTTATTTATTAAGAGTCCATTGAGCAATTAATATTAAATAAATATATATAAATTGAATTATATATTAATTAATCAAATAACATTTTTGTCCCCAACAATAAGAATCAATAGGAATCCCTAATTTAATTACAACAAACCCCCTTCCTCTTTCCCGAGTCGGGTTAGACATCTCAGGAAGTATAAGTCGCATTTTGTATTTGCTCTTGGTTGTGCTTTTCTACTTTTACATCCATGCTTTTTCCTAATGTTTTGTGAGCTTTCTTTCCTATAAATATGGTGCACCCTGTACGTTGGACATAAGAGAAATATTTGCTTCTTCCTGAACTTCTGGTCTTCAGTGCAATATATACAATGACTATTTTACTGTTACATTCATTTTTCTACATGGTATCCAGAACTTAGGTTCCTTCTGTGTAACTCGATATGGCTTTGCCACGGAAGAATGCTACGAATGAGAATCGACCTCCGTTGCTTGACAGAGATGGAAATCGTACTGATGGTGTTCATCAAATTATTGCTCGTGAGCGTGATCCTCTTCAGCTACACAGTTCGGATCACCCTGGTATGATGCTTGTTTCGACTCCATTAACAGGTAATAATTACCTTGCTTGGCGTAGATCTATGCTTTTGGCTCTTGGTGCGAAATCGAAATTGGATTTTATAAATGGTAAACTCGATGTACCTAAGGAGGATGCAATTGAGTATGATCAATGGAAACATGTGGATTGTATGGTAATAACCTGGATTTTGAATTCACTTTCGAAGGAAATTGCAACTCCGGATGAGTTTGCGGCCTCGGCACCTTTTTTGAATATTTTTTTTTTTTGTTGCGCTGGCTGCGATCGCGAAGGATTTGTGGAATGATATGGAGCAAAGACTTTGGTGAAAGCGGTGGTCCTATGTTATACCAGTTACAAAAGGAGATCGCTACTATACGTCAGGACAATTTATCTATTACTGCGTATTTTACGAAATTGAAGAGGTTATGGGATGAATATGCTTGTTTATCTCCTTTGCCTGTGTTTAATTGTGGAGTTTGCTAAAAATTTGAATGATAGGGATATTCACACTAGATTACTTCAATTTCTCATGAGACTTAAACATGTGACTTTGAGAATGTTAGAGCTCAATTGTTGTTGCTTGATCCTTTGTCGGATGTCAATAAGGCGTATTCTATGCTCTTACGGATTGAAAAACAGAGATCTGTGAATCTAAGTTCTTCGGAACCTTTGGAAGACTTTGCCATGGCTACTAGAGTTCCAGGCACGTTTTAATAGAGGCAGAGGTGATAATATTACTTGGTCAGGGGGACGAGGTGCAGACACTAACTGGTCCGGAGGCAGAGGTGATGGCTCTACCTGGTCTGGAGGTAGGGGAAGGGGATTTGTGAGGAGAACAAAGGAGAGAGAAAGCATTCGAATGTACGCATTGTCATGAACAAGGACATGAGGTACAAAGAGTGCTTTAAACTCCATGGATATCCAAATTGGTATAAAAAGTGTAGAGAGCAAAGAAGAGTGGCTACAAATATAGCAGATTCAAGTTCCAATAGAACTGTGGCACCTATGATGCTAACAAGGATTTTCTCCTGGGAGATATCTCAAATATCATACAGAAAAGAGATAGCTAAATATTTGGGAAGCCAATTACCATCCACAGGTGCAGAATCTGGAGCGGTGACTTAGGGCATGATTATGTGAATTTTCTTTGAGTTTGCGGTACAAATGACTCTTATTCTCGAATTATGCTTTATCTGCTTTTGAGGAGTTACAATGTGATTGTTGGATCCTTGATATCGGATCTAGTAAACACATTGTGCATTAATCAAAATTGCATCTCTAATGTCAAACTCATTCATCCTGTTGTTTCAGTTTTCCTACCTGATGGTTCCCTTACACTTGCCTCTCATACTGGAATTGTCCACCTTCTACCCACTCTTACACTGCATGATGTCTTATTTGTTCCTTCTTTTAAGCACAATTTATTATATGTATCTCAAACCTTCGCAAACTTCCCATCTTAAGTTATAGAATCTTGATTTTGACAAGTTTCAAGTATCCAGGGATGTATGCTTTGTTGAACATATTTTTCCCTATCACCTTATTTCCTCCCAGCCTACAGCTACCCTTTTACCCACTCTTGTGTCATCTGCAGATCCTCCTTCTTCTCATTCTCATACTCCTCCACCCACTTCTCCAGATTCCCCTGCAGTTGTTCCTCTTCGAAGAAGCTCCAAACCTACTTCTAAACCTTCCTGGTTGACTGATTTTGTCACATATAATACTCTTGATGATTCCTCTGTTTCTTTTCCTTCCATTCTTCCTTCACCAGATAATCCCTATCCTATCCATACCTTTCCATATATTGTCTCTCTATATTTGAATGACTCTTATGTTTCTTTTCTGAGCAATGTTAATACTTTGATTGAGCCTCACTCATTTTCTGATGCCGTTCAACACTCACATTGGAGACAGGCCATGGATATGGAATTACAGGCTTTGGAACGAAATAATACCAGGAGCTCACAATGTTGCCTCCTAATAAACGAGCTATTGGGTGCAAATGGGTCTTTAAGGTGAAGATGAATGACGGATGGGAGTGTGGAACGATATAAGGCTCGTTTGGTTGCGAGGGTTATGATCAAATATATGGGGTTGATTATTTGGATAGTTTCTCACCGATAGCCAAACTTGTCTCGATTCGTTTGCTCATCGCCAGCTCTTATGAAGCGATGGTTTCTATGTCAAATGACATTAATAATGCGTTTCTTCATGGTTTTGGATGAAGATATATACATGTTACCACCTCAGGGGGGTATGATAAAGCGATAAAGGGTCAGGTGTGTCATCTTAAACGTAGTTTGTACGGGCTTAAACAAGCCTCGAGGCAATGGAATGTGGAATTTTGTGGAAAATTGTTGTGTTTTGGGTTCAAGCAGTCTACGCATGATCACTGCTTGTTTGTTAAATCTTCTTCCTCTAGTTTTTTGGCTCTTAGAATCTACGTTGATGACGTTCTTATCACAGGGTTTGACTTGGGCGAGATTGATGAGTTAAAAAAATATTTGGATCGCCTTTTCACCATTAAAGATCTTGGGGCAGCTAAGTATTTTCTGGGGTTGGAAATTGCGCGGAGTTCGAAGGGTACTACTCTTAATCAACGGAAGTATATACTTGATATTTTAACAGATACATGGCTATTGAACTGTAAGCCCGCATCCACTCCTTTTCCACAAGGCCTCAAATTGCGTGGAAAAGATGGCGATCCTCTTGCTTCACCGATCGTTATCGGAGACTTGTTGGGCGTCTTCTTTATTTGAATTTAACGGCCACATGTTATTTATGGTGTTCATCAATTAAGCCGATTCGTCAACGATCCATATACATCCCACAGATCGCTTATCCATCTACTTCGCTATCTTAAAGGATGCCCCTCCGCGGTCTTTTCTATCCCTCGAGCTCTCTACTTCTTTGGTGGCGTCAATGACACGTGTACTGTGCTACCTGTCCCGAGACTCGACGTTCGTTAATGGGCTATTGTGTTTTTTTTGGGGAAGGCTCTCATTTCTTGGAAAACAAAAAAGCGATCTATGGTTTCTCGTTACTCCACGGGGCGGAATATCGCGCATTGGGGTCTACGGTTTGTGAGCTCTTATGGATTTCGTATGTTGCGGTGACCTCTCCTTCATCTTAGTTTTTCTATCTCTATGGTGTGACAATCAAGCGGCTTTTACACATCGTGGCTAATCTTGTTTTTCATGAACGAACCAAGCATCTTGACATTGATTGTCATCTTGTTCGGGACAAGTTTAAGGCGGTTTGTGCTACCCAAGAAAATTTGCTCTCAACTCCGGTTGGCGGATATCTTTACTAAATCTCTTGGTCATACTCGGTTTGGCATTCTCTTGTCCAAGTTGGGCACGATGGATTTACACCACGATCGCACTTGAGGGGGGATGTAGGAAGTATAAGTCGCATTTTATATTTGCTCTTGGTTGTGCTTTTCTACTTTTACATTCACGCTATTTCCCTCATGTTTTGTGTGAGCTTTCCTATAAATAGGGTGCACTTTGTACGTTGGATATAAGAGAAATATCGCTTCTTCCCGAACTTACGGTTTCGGTGCAATATATACAATGGCTATTTTACTGTTACATTCATTTTTCTACAACATCTACCCGTCTAATGAGTCAGGTTAGACATCTACCCATCTAACGGATTAGTTCCGTTAGATCGTCTGATAGAAGACATCTTCTTTAAATATTTCTATCCTTTTTTTTGTAAGAGTAATCGAAATATATAAATTTGTACATTTTTTTGGGCTAAAGAATTATTATTTAAAATACTAAAATATAAAAAATCAGATATTTTCATTATAGAAATTACGGTTAAAATTAAATTTCGTTCTAGTTAATATGAAGAGTAGAAGTGTAAAACGCAAGATATGCGAGTTGTAAAGCTAAAGCGCAAATCAACGGCCACAAATTTTCCGTTGTCGCGGACAAATTCTAAAACCTTTGCATAAACCAGGAATTGCATTGTCGACTTGGTGCTAACATTTGAGCTTTCCCAGAATCCAGATTCAGATTCTTATACAAAAATCTCCCTCTGAGATCGCTCTAGAATGAGGAGGGTTAGCGGACTCGCTGCCATATGCCGCGCCGTGGAGGGCGTTGCCGCCGCTCCTTCAGTTGCCGGAAACCCCGTCTGCCGCAGCCGCCTCTTCCAGGCGGCTCTTTTCAGCACCACCACTACCAACAGCTCCTCGGGTAGATCTCAATGGTTCTCGTCTACCAGGATCGCCGCCGCACGCCGTTGCCGGTACGATGTTGTTCTCAGTAGCCGCCTCTACGCTCGTTGCGGAGGTCCAGGCCAAGGAGTCCGTCCAGTCGAAATACCGGTCGAACGACGTTGTTCTCTATCAATATGAAGCTTGCCCTTTCTGCAACAAGGTTAAAGGTAATGTTCTGACTATTCGTGGGGTATGTAATGTATGTTGCTTGTTGATTTGGAATTGAATTTGTAATGGTAAATTGTGTTATTCGCAAGTTTGAATCTAAATGGTAGATACAGGGTCTGGGACTGCAGACTTGCTACATAAGGAACTCCTTTGACATACATTTGAATTGTCCCCTAATATGGCGCTGCATTAGGTCTATATCTTAAATCAACTAAGAGTTGATCTATATTTCATTGGTTTTTTTAAGTGAATTATCACCCTTTCAAATTAAACATGCAAGACTAATGTTAACATATTCGAATGGAAGCATTATTTCTGCCGTAATTGACTCAGGTAGCTTCCATCTCGCAATGCATGCTAACTTTTGATAGCAAGAACTTGAGAATTGGTATCATATTGCTATTCAATTCAAATGCAACATCATTTTATTATAGATTTGTGACCTTTCTTTCCACTCCTGGCTAATAGTCGGTATTAGACATGAATATGAAGAAGAGTCTTCAATGAAACTTAGATATACTCTGCAGATGCGAAAAGGGTAAAAGATTAGAATAAGGAGGCCAATGATTATTTCCTCACTGAAGTTATAAGAAATATTAAAATAAATCGGCTCCAGCACTGTCCCATTCTATTTGGTATAACAAGATTTTTGTTTTACATTTTAATCCATGGCACCCAATCGAGTTGTTATACAATTCAAAACATTGTCAAAGTTTGTAAGATAATTTCTTACTTTCTTGCAATGAACAAATATGTCCAAGCATCTAATATGATATCAAGAGGTGAACCCTCTCTTTTCTAGAGCACCTGTTAATGCATACTTACCTAAGGAATGGTCCAAATAAAATTTGATTTTCACAAACAAAGATCAGATATGACTACTGTACTAGACTGTACGATTTATATAGATTAAGGATGCAATATTTGCAGATTTCAAGCGTTGAAATGAAATGGGTTGTAATATAACGCAGCCTCACTAGTGGAGGAAAAGTAGTTTCAGTTTTATCTTTTGTGCTTCAAAAATGGGCACTTATGTCTAGAAGTTTTGTTGCATTGGTTTGTATTGCATCAGGTTTTTGTAGCACTTCTTTGTACTTAAGGGTCTTCCTTTTCCAGCATTCCTGGACTACTATGATATTCCATACAAGGTTGTGGAGGTCAACCCAATCAGCAAAAAGGAAATCAAGTGGTCTGATTACAAAAAAGTGCCTATATTGATGGTTGATGGCGAGCAGCTGGTCGACTCATCTGGTATTAACATGTTAGAATTATTATAATGACTATAATTTAATCTTGCCAATAATCTGAAGGGGTAATATGTCAAATTTTATACATATATGATGGTATATCTATCTGCAGGGGTATATGTCAAAATTATATACATATATGATGGTATATCTGCTCTTTGATTGTGGGTCCTAGTATCAACTTTTTTTTTTTTTTTTTTTTAAATAACTCTGTTCATGCCTTCTCTATGTAGATATAATTAATAAGTTGACAAAAAGATTCATCCAGATGAGGCTATTGATCGTGTTTCTGAAGATGGTGAAGTGAAGAAGTGGCGTGGGTATGGAATTCTGGCGCTTATCAGCTGATTGTCATAGAACTTTGACTTCTTTATTGAATTTGTATGAAATCAAACTTTCCCTGTTTCCAGAGCTATGTGAGTATTGTTTGGTGAAGCTTTAAAAATCCTACATTGCCTAATTTTGTCAAGATTAATGGTTATCTGGTGTCTTTTACATATTTTACATCTTATTTACACAGTAGTTACCAACACTAATACCTTAGTAGTTAAGTTGTTTAACTATTGATGAACGTTATTGTTAGAGTTTGTGTTTGTCCCACATTGCCTCTTTATGGGCTGTTATTATGTATAAATGTGGGTTGGGCACCCTCTCCCTTTGAGCTAGCTTTTGGGGATGAGTTCTACCCAAGCCCATTTAACATGGTATCGAGCACCCAGGTTTGGTTTGGAGGCGATGGTGGGGAATTGGAACCCGACCCATTTGGTTTGGCACGCTCGGCGTGAGGGCGGGTGTTAGAGTTTGTGTTTGTCCCACATTGCCTCTTTACTGGGCTGATATTATGTATAAATGTGGGTTGGGCACCCTCTCCCTTTGAGCTAGCTTTTGGGGATGAGTTCTACCCAAGCCCATTTAACAGATTATCTTTACTTTACCATTCGGCAAATATCTGTCACATTCCCTAATGACTAGTAATACCAATATTGCAGTTGGGTGGACAATCACTTGGTGCATCTATTATCACCTAATATATATCAAGTACTTCCAAGCCCTTGAGTCATTTGATTACATCACTAGCCATGGTAAGGTTTTAATATAAATATCATAGGTTTATTATTTTTAATTCCAGATGCGGCTTCCTTGTGCATTATTTCAACATGAAGATTATATTTTTTATGGCTGCACTGTGTCTCATGCACTCTTGGAACAAAAACAAGTATTAGTACAGAAAAGATGAAATAGGCAAAATAAAGAGAAACTCATACTTTGGTTACTCTAGTCATTTTCCTTCTATGGTGAAAGTGGAGATCGTTTTTAAATTTCAATATCTTTCTGAGGTTTCTGTAACTGAAGATCTAGTCCCAAGGTACCGGCGAGCTGATTTATATGACCATGAAACTTAACAGATTTGACAATTCGTATGGTGCCTGATTAGTCTCTATTGATCTCTGCCTCTGTCTCTTAGTGTGTGGTGTGTATGCTTGTTTCTCATTGTGTGTGTGTTTAGCCCTTGAATCCCTTTTGCAATGCTATTAAATCAGGCAACTCTTTTGAAGAACAACAAATCGCTCGTCAAGAGTATTAGGATAAGTTTGCTGAATTTGGACCAAAATTTGTCATTGGCATCATCATCATCAACTGCACCTTATCCCACTATGTGGGGTTGTTGGTGTGAAGTTTATAGTGTCAATTAATTGTCTAAAATTAGTTAACACTACAAATTTACACAAAAAGCAAAGTGGCAAAGTTTTACGCCGGATGGCCTTCCCGACGCAACCTTCATATGAAGGAGAAATGAGATGAAATTCCAAAACCATCATCAATCACATAGTTTTTTCCACTTGCATGAAAAATACGATGAGACGGCGATGAGTTGGGATAGTTGCTCTAGTCATGTCCCATTACATGATTGATATTGTGAAATAAACATGAACATCATTGGCATCTCTGTGAATTATTATGGATAACTTTGCTACTTGTCTAAAAAAATTTAGGTGTGGTGACGAGGGTGTGGATGCTGAAGTGTGTTTCAGTTTACGTGAATGGATCAATTCATGCATATTTTTCATATTAATCTGTTTTTCTTTTCTTTCCTTTTCTTTTTACCCACAATAGTTTTGTTTGATATGTTATATAGGGTATATTCTGGCCCAACTTGTTATTTCATGAAAATCTAACTGTTTATTGGATTACTCTAGACAAGGTTATGGTTACATGGTTACATGGTTACATGTCAAAGCTGATAAAAGCGTATTCACTGCCAGGAGATTTATGATGTTCTGTTTCTATTATGAGTTTTCTGGCTTCAATCCCTTTCCAAATCCTTGATGATGTTGTTTTCCTAGATTATATCCTAATCCTAATTCCTAATATATAAAGTATGTGAATAGAATTGATTTTTTTTGTGTGTCAGTTAGTACTCAGTTCATGAAATGCTTTGGTGAAGTGCGTCATGTATGGATTGATTTTCTACCTTGTAGAGATCGTAACATTATGCATCTAGTTCTCTTAAAAGTTTTTTCATACCAACGACTATATTTTCGGTTCATTCTCTTGAAAACATTCCATACAACCACTATATGCTATATATTCAGTTGGTTCTGAATTATTCTCTTGAACTTTTGAGAGACTGCATTGTTTCCTCACCTCCCTATATATCGAACTCTTGACTTTTTTGTGGTGGGATGAAGGTAATTTCAGCTTTACTGAGAGAATAGCAGCAAAATATGCTGGAGCAGCTGCAATGTATTTCGTCTCTAAGAAATTGAAGAAAAATATGAAATCACTGATGAACGGGCAGCATTATATGAAGCTGCCAAACGGGTGGATGCGCTCAACGGCCGAGATTTTCTAGGTTTGTTTGCCTCCACTTTGTGCACTATATTTTTTAATATCTGATACTGATTAAAAAAATTGTACAAGGATGGTTAATTTCTTTCTTAAAATTCTTTCACCAGGTGGAGCCAAGCCTAACTTAGCTGACCTTGCGGTTTTTGGTGTTTTAAGACCTATACGCTACCTCAAGTCCGGTAGAGATATGGTAGAGCACACACGAATCGGTGATTGGTACTCTCGAATGGAAAATGCCGTGGGACTATCTTCCAGAATCCAAGCATAGCTCGAATAATACGTGTCAATTTGATTAGGTCTCATAACACGACATAGTTTAGAAGTTTTATTTGAATTATATAGTGAAGTTTTTGGTAATTTCGAGCAGATTTCTATATTTTGAGATTCCGAGTACAAGAAGGCGTCTCAGAGCCGATTCATTCTTTGCAAAAACTGTATTTTGCGTACTTATCTTAGGTCCAAGCTCAATTAACTTATGGAATCAAAGGCATTTCATGCTTACCCGTCACTTCTATCCCATTTTTAGTTATAATTTCGGGATATGATGACGCTCAAGTATAACTGATTTCTTTAGGAATAAAAGGAATGATGATATTATTCTTGTTTATGGCTTATTATATGTAGACCCTTTAAATGTATAGAATCTTGTGTTTTTTGAAGTTTCCTTTGGCAATAATTGAACTACCCCAGAATTTAAATGAATGATGCTAAATTTTGCTCTTTTTCTATTTGTGAGACTTAAATAAAATTAGAAAATTCTCCATTAATGCCATTCTATGCCCTTTTTTCCCCCTTTACAATTACCTTTTACCCACTATGTATGTGGAGTGACGAGTGCTGTCACAAAATCTGCATGTGTACGTTCCCCTTTCTATTTTCTTTGTGCACCTAATCTGCATCTGTATCTGTACGTTTCCACGTTATTTATGCTTCCTTTTTTCAGTCTCCCTCCTCTCACATAATCAAAAGATTTCTCAAAGCTTTTTTGGGTCATGACAAAACAAGCCAGAGAATCCCAATAAAGTCTCTTTTCCCCTATATATTTCTTTTTTCTTTTTTTCCCCATTTATTGTGCATTAACTACATTATACACAGTCTCCCTCAGCAAATATCCAAAAAACTATATATCATTTTAACATTCTGGTAAATTATCACTACATATATAGATGGGCTCTTGCAAAAAGTTTCCTTTCTTCACTTAGAGATAAAAAAAAAAACCAAATGAGAGAGAGATTTATGTCATGTGTCAACAAGAACATGGATTTTTTCTAGCTTTTAACCTACCCCTTCTTGTTTCCATGTGTGCGTACCATTTTTAGCATTCCATAAGGGCTCTCTGAGAAAAGGGTTGCGTTTGGTTCTCATCATTCTTTTTTTTTTTTTCTTGGCCTTTTGCGGTGGTTAAAACTTAAAAACATTATATTAGTATTATGGCTGTTGAGGCAGAAAATATGTGTTTTGAGAATATGGGTTTTGGTCCATATGCCATTTGTAGCTCACAGGATTTTTTCATGGCCTCTGTTTTGGGGATTGAAGATGGTTTTGTTTTCAAGAACTAGAGCATCCTAATCAGCAAAGGAAAGAGCTTAATCAACTAATGGATTATTCTGATAATCTGGCTTCTGCTTCTTCTTCTTCTTTTGCTTGTTTTGGCTCTCTGCCTGTGCAGATTATGCAATCTTTATCTTCTGAACTTGAAAAGCAAAGGCTGGAAATGGATTGGTTCCTTCAGATGGAGGTAAAATATAAAAACAAATCAAACTTTTGCTATAAATTTTTTTTCTTGATGAAAAATCATGTGCTGCTCTGCATGCAAATGGGATTTAGACTTTTAGTGGGCATTTTTGTGTTTAAACCCAAATGGGGTTTTTTAATTCTTGATTATATTTTTTTTTACGTACTTGGGTAGATTTTCATGGTAGTTTCATTTATTTGATGCTTTTGCTAAAGGGTTTTTTAAGTTCAATTATTGATTTATTAAATATTTACTGTAATCCTACAGAACAAGCGCCTAAGGAGGTCAATTCTTGAAGAAGAAACCAGGCAAAAAGCACTTCTAATGCGAAAATACGAATCAAGAATCAAGATTCTAATGCTGCAAAAAGATGAAGAATTAGCCTTTGCAAGAAACAAAACAAGAGAGCTCCAAGATTTCTTGACAAGGGCAGAAATGGAAGCCAAAGCATGGGAAAAAAAGGCAACAGAAAAAGAAGCCATTGTCTCTGATCTCAACAACAGGCTGAACCAAGTCAAGATGAAAGATGATGATGCGGTGTCGTTTTGTGATTCTTCTTCTTCTTCTTCCTCATCAGGGGACAATAGTGAAAAAAAGGTTATGATGAAGGGCCGTTGTTGTAAATTGTGCCAAGCTCGAAGCTTGTGTGTTGTTTTCTTTCCTTGCAGGCACCTCTGTTGCTGCAAGTCTTGTGAGCCACTTTTGGGGCAATGTCCTGTCTGTGAAACAGTGAAAGAAGCAAGTTTGGAGGTTTTTTGGGTTAAGAAATAAGGGAAAAATTTAATTGTCAGCCAAGAAAAGTTGAAATGAAACTTGATATGAAAGGAAGTGTTTTTTTCCTTCTTTTCTTAGTTGTGTTTCAGTTTCTTGGGCAGTTTTTTTTTTGACATGCTTTAAGGCACTTTTTTTGGGCTTTGTGATTAGTGTTCTGATCTTCTTTATCTTCTATCTTTTTTTAATGGGGGGAAATTGCAAATTTGGTATGTATTTAATATTTATAATAGTGTTGCAATTGTAGTCCTATAATTTTTGAAGTGGCTATATTAGTTTTGTGACAATTTTGTTCCTTAGCAAAATAACAATTTATTACTATAGTTTTTAGAGTAGTCTTATATCTTTTGGTTGTGGTAATTTTGGTTGTATAATAGTCCAAATAACTAGTTTTGCCATATTTTTATGTGTATTTGTATTCACATAATACAACTCAAAGTAAATAAAGCACAAGTTGTGATCCAATTTTCTACTTTATCTTAGGTATATTGAATATTTTGATTACCAACGACATTTATACGTGAAATATTAAAATAGTCATCAGGACCAAATTGGCCAAAAAAAAAAACATAAAGGACTAAAAATCAGAATTTCAAAAGTTACAAGACATGAGTTTAACTTTTATGGTGAAACTAGGGCATTGGCCTTAAGCCTATCACCGGTGCTTTCATTGAGAGTCGGTGCGTTACGAAAAAAGGACTATCCGGTGTTTGATAAGGTCCCGAGTGAAGTCGTCCAAGGGGAAAAGGGCCGCCTAGTGCTGTGAAGAGTCCAGAGTGAGTCATCCAAGGGGAAAAGAGCTATATGATATTTGATAAGGTTCGGAGTGAAGCCCTTCAAAGGGAAAAATGATTATCTGTTGTCAAGAAGAGTTCGGTGTTAGAGCCGTCCCTGGACGTCAGCATGTCAAGGGGACGACAATGATACTATCCCTCATCGAATCCACAAGCAATTTTGGGTTGATAATTAAAGTTGGTGTAAAATCTCCGTTCACGAGCTATCTATTAAGGTTGAGTTATGGCTTTGGCCTTATGGACCTATCTAATATTTTAACTAATTTTCCAATTTTTTTCCTGTTTTTTTAACCCAAATCAATGACTGTCATGACTCATGACTGATGGAAAGAGTGAAATGAACAGTAAAAAGAATCTTGCTTTTCTTTTTTTGTTTTCTTTTTACTGAAAGAGGGGTTTATTAATTGTTTACCTGATTTAGCTTACACCCCAGTTTGATTTGATTTTTCAAGGGATTGTTGTTGATACAAATGCTTTATTTTGTAAAACGGACAGTAAAAGATTTGAAAAGCAGAGTTATGAGTTGGAAATGAAACGGTCACCTTTCTCCAGAACGACTGCACCTACTCTGCCCCTCCCACTGCAACTGCCTGTATCATGCCACACCACTTGTTTCACAAAGGCCAAAGTTTACTCATACGGACAAATTTGTTTTGCCAATTCTACCTACTTTATTTTTGTGATAAAAGGGCAGAAGTGGCATTGACCAAGTTTGCATTTTAGATAATTCTTGTTTTCATCTTAATATGAACTTTTTATTTAAAAATATGTGTGCATATCAAATTGCAAATATAATTAGAATTTGAAATTCCCAAAATTTGGAAGCAGTTCCTGTAGACTTTGCAATTGCCAATAGAGATTGAACTCAAACTGTAACAAATTAGAAGTTAGTGTCTTATGTGTCTCATCCCTAAATTAGTGGGACGAAAAGCGGAACTCGGTATAAATTCATAGACTAAATATGCAATTTAACCTAAAAAATCATGAGATTTTGTTGACTTATTAGGCTTAATTGCAAAATTGGTCTCGTAATCATAGGCAACTAGCAATTTTGGTCATTTAAATATTGTTAGTAGCAATTTTGATCACGTAAGATTTTGATCTGTAAAATTTTGATCATGTAAGTTCTAATATATGCAATTTTTGTACTACAAGTTCTGGTTTTGTGCGGTTTTGGTCATAACCTGGATGTTTGAATATTTCATTTGTCCCAAAATACTCATGTCCTTTAGCCAAAATACGCAAAATAC
This sequence comes from Rehmannia glutinosa, assembly GCA_016081115.2. Classification (NCBI taxonomy): domain Eukaryota; kingdom Viridiplantae; phylum Streptophyta; class Magnoliopsida; order Lamiales; family Orobanchaceae; genus Rehmannia; species Rehmannia glutinosa. Next base: position 278,907 of record JABTTQ020001383.1, read on the forward strand.
ATATGATTGTTAAAAATTGCAGGACTATAATTGCTATTTTGACTCGAATAAAATTGTCATGTACTTGAAATTACCATATCAAGAAGTTACTAGATAAAAAATGCCAACCCTTAGAGTTAAATGACCAAAATTGCAACTAAGCGGACTTTTTATTTATGAACGGTAGATATGATATTTTGGCGTACTACCGCTACTACGAAATATTATATTTTATCCAAATTATTATTGAAAATTAAAGAATAGAAAAAATTGTTGCTATGCAATAATTCTAAGAGCAATTACTAAATGTTGTGTTGTGTTAAACCTGTGTGCCAAAGCCAAAATGTACATAAATCAAAGAGAGGGACATTCTCCAAAAAAAGAAAAAGAGAGAGAGAGGGACAATATTTATCCTTATCTGTTACGGTCCAGGCCTATCTGCGTAAGAGACTATCGTAGTTGTCACGTGCCAAGCCCAAAAGCCCATTTAAACATATAGCCCACTAACCACTTTTAAAAACCAAGATACTTTTGCTAGGGTGAAAGGAGAATTGGTAAAAGTAATCTTTCAAGATTTCTCAAAACAAAATACAAAAAATAAAGAGGAAATACCACAAAATACTCTGATTTTTAAAAAAAGACAAAAATATCACCCTATCACTAATCTACCCCATCCGGTCCTAAATTTCCCAAATATATCCACTCCTTTACTTTTCTTATCAGGTTTTTTACCCTGCGAGTATCTCCGGCGCGACCCTAGCGCGACACTACAAATTCCCAATTCACAGCAGCAAATTTAGGGTCTAGGGTTCTTGGTTTCCTCTCTTCCTCTAATCTAATATTACTGAAAAATTCAACCTCTCATGAATTCTCCCCTACCTTTATCAACTAAATCACCATCATCATCATCACTAGACGCCAATAACAAACCTAATGATGCGAAGCGTCAAAAATTATCATTACCTGAAGGAAAAGTGGCCTTTATCTGCAACGGCGTGGAGGGGGGAAAAGAATACTACCATATACTAATTATAGATTTAAATTCCAGGACTCATGACGATGATGTTGACGATGAATTTATCTGGGTTACTCCTGCTGTTCGGCTTCAACATGTCAACGATGAGATTCCTGGGTGGTTGGTGCATCTGCGCCTAAATTCAACAAATCTCCTTCAACTTGAGTTTTCGCCTTTTCGTCTTCTTTTTGGTTTTTCAATTTCCTATTTCTCTTCTTCATCCTCTGTTTCGTCTGGAAATCCTTCTGGTGGTGGTAATGCTTTGATTGAATTCATATCGGGCTCGGGTTCGGGCTCATTCTCTTCTTCAAAGGGTATGGGTTTTAGCTCTGCGGATCCGGATCACTTGTTCTGTGCCATGGCGGATCTTTCATGGATGTAATCATCCATCATATCGAGTTTTTTCTGTGAGAGTATCTCCGGCGACGGATGATAGGATTTTGTGCTTATTGGAATCGATCGCGCGATTCTCCGCCACGCCGGCGGTGGTTATGGAGATGCTGAGGGTGGGTGGGGGTTTCGAAGATGTGTATGGTTTTACAGGCGGATTGTGCGGTTTAATTCGAAGGTGTTGCTGATGCATGATTTTTCTGTGTTCTTTTATTATTTTGTGATTTGAAGTTTTTCGTTTGTTTCGATGTTGTTTCGAAGTTGTTTCTTTTATGTTTCTTTTGTTCTTTTATGTATTTTCCATTTATTTATTCTTTTTTATTATTTTTGATTTGTTATGTTATCTATATGACTGTGTATCTTTTTTTTTATTTCTTTTGTAGTGAATGTGGGATTTTTTGTTGCTTGTTATGTCGAGCACTTTATTGTTGGGAAGGCTACGGACGTCGAAGCGTTTGAGATAGAGAATGAACAAGTAAGGCTCAGTCATTTGCTTCACAATAATGCTAAGTTGAAGCTGCAAAATGGTGATGATGATGACAACGACATTGACTTTCTACCTCCATTTCCTAATGATTTTAGAGAATTGTTGTTATGTAAATCTTAATGATGGTGTAATCAGTTGAAACATGTAAGAAACATAAATGAAACATGTAAGAAACAATTGTGAAACAGAGGATCATGTGATAAAAGTTTGTAGTAAATTGCTTTTAAATTTAGAGAAATATAGTGTAGTTTTTCCCCATATACTCTTCAGTTTTTTTTTTTGTCATCTCTGTAAATGTTGATTTTGCTTCGTTTCGATATCCGCATGTCTAATCTTGAACTAAAGATCTCACGTACTCTAGCAAAATTATTACTAGTAGGTCTTTCCCGCTTCAGTTGATGCATTCAATAATTCTACGATGTTGGAAGTCAATACAAAGTATTTCTTTGTCCGACAATGGAGTCGTGTCCATTTTCTCGTAGTCGGATGATGGATAAGTAAGCTCAAATTTTACGAATTGAATTTGTTGTTCCAAGATTTCATTTAGGGTCTTTGAATGTGCGATCATGGAATCGATATTCTTGTTATTTCAAAGTTGGTATACTCTTTATTTTCTTCCTATTGTCCATTGTGGCATACCACAACTGAGATTTTTCTCCATGCAACTGTGGAATTCATGAAAAGTTGGCTAAGTGAAACATAAATGAAACATGTATGAAACAAAAAAGAAACAACAAACATGTTTGAAACAAAAAAGAAACAAAAAAGAAACCAACGCAAAAATCAATGGAAAATGGGTATTTTTGTCAAAAATCGGAAAATGAGTATTTTTGTCCAAAATCAGCGAAAATGAGTATTTTTGTCCAAAATCAGCGGAAAATGGACATTGTGCAGGGATTGGGTATGGAAAATGGGGTATTCATGTCCTTTTCCCAAAAATAAAAGGTTGACCGAAAGACAAAACATTGTATATTTGTATTCGAGTAAATTTTGACCTAAAATTGGGTGCATAACCGTTACATCAATATGCATACACACGCACACACTCATATGTGTATATGTGGATCAACGGTGATGCACTCAGTTGGGTATGTGCCCATTTGGATGATATGGTATAACTCAGTGTGAACATATTAGTGTATGGCAAAAACTTATATGAGACCGTCTCACGGGTCTCAATCCGTGATACGGGTCGTTGCACAAATTCGCTGTACAATGTTGAAAATAAAGCAGTGGCAATTTTGTTATGTTAGAGGAATAAGAGCATAATGCTAATTTAATTTCTATGACGTGGCCCATCTACGGGTGGATAGATATATGGCTGAAAAAGCATATAGCAACCGCTTTGCATTAAAAAAAACATTAATGAAAAAGAAAGAAGCTTGGTCTGGGCATGTCTAGTGTATACCTACTACAGTAGTACTATTTTAATTGTCTTCATTTCTTTCTTAACTTTTTTAAATAATAAAATGGTCATGCACCAATAGGCTGATGAGCTCTTTTTATATTCTAATAGCGGTTGAAAACAATGTCATTTCCTTTTTACAAATTCTCAATAACATTAAAAAAGATATATTTACAATAACATGCTAATTTCAAATTATTAAATATAATATTAACTAAGATAATTAACAAGAAAACCTATATATAAATTAAAGTTTTAAGAATTACTTACTATTTCCTTTAAAACGGTTTGCTTTTACTTAATTATTATTTACTATTCCATTTTGCCGTATGATTTTTTACTCAAAAATGTAATATATTATTTTGTATTTAAAAAGTATTAATTTTTACTGGACAAGTATTACCTACTACATCTTTTAAAATTATATATTTTTTCCATTAAAATTGTTACTTTTTACTTAACAAATATTATATACTAATCCCTTTACTTGAAATATATTATTTATTACTCGAAAATTTATTTAAAAATATTACTTATTACAAAATTTTAAATTATATAATATTCCCATTAAAGCTATTACTTTTTTATTAAAAAGAATTTTTTTACTTAAAATGTATTACTTGCTAACCTCATTAGAAGTATATTAAAAAGTATCATTTTTGCTCAAAAAGTATTATTTTTGTTGTAAAAGTATTATTTGCTATATTTTAACTTTATATACTATTTTCTTTAAAAGTAATACTTTTTTGAAAACTAATACATTTTACTGGAAAATTATTACTTAGTAATCCCTTTAGAGGTATTATTGTTTATTTAAAAAGTATCATCTTTTACTCTAAAAGTATTATTTTTTATGGTAAAAGTATTAGTTACACATTTTTAAATTATATATTATTTTCTTTTAAATGGAGCTTAGAAAAGACATGAAAGCGATGTATGGAGGTAGATGAGATTCAATGTTAAGTACCCGAGAAGTATCATTTTGACTCAAAAAGTATCATTTTTATTAACAAAAGTATCAATTTTTACCCTAAAAACATATACTTTTAAAGTAGCAAACTTGATATTAGTTGTTCATCTGAAAAATATTAATTTTTCCCAAAAAGTATTATCAATTTCCCAAAAAGTATTAATTGTTCTCTTGAAAAGTATTAGTATTTTCTCTGAAAATTATTTAGTAAATCTCCATAAAAGTATTAGTGTTTTTCTTAAGATTATCTGTTTCTTTCCTGAAAAGTATTAGTTTTTGAGTAGATCTCTTGTAAGACGGTCGCACGGTGCGACAGATTGCACTTTTAGTATAAAAAGTGATATTTTAATCGTAAAAAATGACACTTTTGGTGTAAAAAGTAATACTTTGTCCAAATACACTTAATTTTAGTATATTCAGACAAAGTATCACTTTTTACACCAAAAATATCACTTTCTACACTAAAAGTATCACTTTTTAATTTGTGTGTATTTGTTTTGCGTGCTTTGCTGAATGTATTTGTGCTCCATGAAGTTATATATATATATATATATATATATATATGAATAGGATCAAATGAGTCCAGGGTCCCCAGGTAAGAACGTATGGACAATTCTGGACTGTTGATCCATTATTTAGATGGTTAAGATTTTTCCTCCTTTTATTTATTTAGGCATTTTTTTTTTTGACAAATTTAGAGGGTATTGGAGTAATTTTACATATAATTAGATTTAAACAAATATTTGTTTTAGGTAATATTCCTAATTTTTAGGAATAAACATATCTATCACATATCTATTCCCTAAAACCATTCCCCCACAACCCCACCATCCGTAAATCTCACTTTACAGAATTAAAAGAACCCATCTCAACAGATGGTTCTTTCTTCTTCACAATCTCAACACACGGTCCTTTCTTCTTCCCACAATCATCTTCTCTTCACAGAAACAATCCTTGCAACTGATTTTTGAGAGGTATGTGTTTTTTTACTTTAATTTGGTTTCGATTTTAACCTAGGGTTTTTGTAAATTTTGTTTTAATTTGTTTTTGAAATTGTGGGTTGTCTTAAAATGAATGCCGAATCAAAATAAGAATGCCGAATCAGAGTAAAAAAACTTGGTTATAGTTTTTTATTTTTTACAACAATCAAACATAAAAATTGTAATCTGCAAAATTTCTTTTCAAGGGGACATTGGCCTGCACGGTGATTGCGCTCAACATTGCCACTCCATTTTCAACCGGTACGGCGATAACTGGTTTAATCGTTGTTTCAGGCTGTATGACCTTTGGCTGATTTGGGATGGGAAAAATTGTTATAAGAGATTACTTTCTGTTTTTTTTTTTTTTTTTTTTCTAGAATTGGGTTGAGATGGGTTTGGGTTTGGAGCTCCGTCTCACGGATTATCCGCGAGACGGTCTCACAAGAGACCCATTCTTAGTGTATGTATCTATCCTTAGACTCAATTTGCTTATTTTGATTGAGCATGATAGATACCTAATCAAAATTAATATTCAGTTTGTTTGAACATTAATAAACACATGATATTTGTGAAAGTTTTATAGGTCCCAACGTTCAATAATAAAACACTCAAAATAAAGTGTTGCTACAAGTCCGAGAACATTTATACCAACTCACAGTGGATAAAATTGTCTACAAGTAAAAATATAATAATTGTAAACGTGCCAGCAGGGAGAAAACTTCACTAGTTGATTGTATCGATTACAAACCACAACTCGAATGACTCAACTAGTACAAAACTATTAAAAAAAAACTATTAAAACTCCTATCTATGAGTAGATGCATGGAGTGTAAAACTACTTGTCCAAAACCAAAGAACATAAACAATTCAGATCTCTTATGAAAACAAAAGATGACGAAAACTATGAAAAACTATGAAACAAAGATGCTCAATCTTCAAAGATGTTTTATCTTGAATAGCAATTAATATTTGAATTATGATAACACTTTGATATAGATGTAGAACTTCGATCTTTGTTTCTTCTCACAAAACTCGAACTCTCTTAACTCTCATGATTATTATTCTAATCTAAGATTATATCATTAAACTTTTCTTATTTTGAATTATGAGGTAACCAAGAACGACTTCTCTTTATATAGATGTTTCAAGTCTCCAAGTCCCTACAAATATGGAAAGAGAGATATACACAAACAAGGATTCAAAAAATATCTCATATAAGATTTTGATGAAGTAAAACTTAGAAGAAAGTTTCTTCCTTATCATTACGACCTAAAATATCAAGGAATAAGATTTTTCCATATCCAAATAATACTTGAGAGTCAATAATAAAACAATCTTTTTATGATTAAACTTTTCTTATTTAATAAATTCTATCATAAGTAAGTAACCAAGAAAAACAAAACACTTAAAAAATTAGAATTTTCAAAGTGATTTTCAAAAAAACAAGGAACTTATTAGATTACGTGTAAAAATACACGATCTAACAATCTCTCCCTTTTTGTCTTTCTCGACAAAACATAGAAAAATGAATCACAGAAAGATTTAGAAAACAAGTAAGCTTTTAACTCCCCATTAGTTAAAAATCAAAGTTTCAAAAATATCTCCCCTCGAGTCCCAAAGGATCAAATTCAACCTGTTCCTTTGTAAAAAAGTGATTTCCGGGGAGTTGGAGAAGAGAGGAGAGAAAGATGTCTTGAACCTCTATAAAAACTTTCTTGTGTCATTTACATTTCAACATTTAAAAACTTTTAACTTATAGGATAAATTTGCTATCCATTTGATAATCTATAAATCTTAAATGGTTGGCTTAATCAAACAGGGTGTTAATCATTTGAAAACAAAAGGATATCACCTATATTTTAATATTTCATTCCTGAGAGATTATTTTGTTTGGTTCGTCATCGAAAGTAGAACTCTAATAGATTTAAAAGGCCTAAATCGAAAATTTGGTAAGGTTTATTCAACCCCCCCTAAACCTTACACTTAGGGGAATTCAACTTTGTTCCAAAAGTGTTGTTACGGATGTCGAACACTTCTATAAATATCAACCGTTTGGTTGGCATTAATGGGAGGGATATCACCTATATTTTAATATTTCCCCACCAGTGGGGTGGGATACATTTTTCCTCCTATTTTTTCTGATATGGGGTAAAATGACAGGAATACCCTCATAAAAAGGACAAATATAAAACAAACTACCTGGTTTTTGGTTTCTTTCAGAGCTTCTGAAATCTTAATTTGGTAAAATATTTTTGATTTTGCGCTCCAAATATATATATACAGATGAAAGAACAAAGAATGATGAAGATGTAAAGGAAGAAGAAGAAAAAGAAAAGTTCAAAAGAAAAGAGAAGAAGAAGACGTGGGAGATGAAACATTGATTGAAGCATTGAAAAATTATTTTGAAGTTTAACAGAGTAAATGCATTATAAATAGTAGCTCAAAACTACAAAAGAGGAAAAATCAAGGAAGACGACGACGAAACAAAAGGAAAAAAAAACGTTGTTAGAAAAGTCGAGGGACATGGGCAGGGTTACAATGATGTCAGTTTGAGCATTATTTTCATGTGTTTCATATTTGGATTTTTTTTTTATAATTTTCTAAAATTTCTTGCTTTTTTTTTGTAATTAGCCCAAACTTTCAAAGTAAAATAAACGCAGGCATATGATTTTTAATCTTTTTTTATTATTTAATTACATTATCTATAGAAAATGGCATTGAATATTAATTAACGACATCAAATTATTATTTTTTTTATAATTTTACTGTGTAGAGTTTTAATTTAAGATGTTTCCGAGAAGTAAATGACAATAATATTGATACACAATATATTTTTTTAAGGGAAAATTGCAATATTGGTCCTGTCCTTTTTTATGAGGGACATGAGTTTTAAAGTTGTTTGTAATATCATTTGTGGTTGGTTTTTAGTTTTTAATGTAAAGACCCCAGCGGCAGTCTGCGTCGAGCGAGAAGTGAGGAGAAATATGTTAAATAGCTATGTGTAGAATCGAAGTGAGGAAGTCAGTGATGTCAATGGCATACCAGTAAATAGATGAAATATGTTTGGGGGTGAAAAAGGAAAATCAATTATAAGTTAGGGGCATAAATGTAATTTCAGCTGATTTCTTTCTTCTTATCCATTATGAACCAAACACATTATTAATAAATGGAGATATATCCAATAGCTCAACCCATCAAACAAACACAATAATAGGGCTTATTATATATCCACCTTATAAGGTTAGAAAAGAAATTGGAAATTAATCATGCACATAACCATTCTACAACCAAACGAGCCCTTAGGATCTACAACAAACAATTAGTACTCAAAAAAATGGTATCATCGTGTAAAGTAAAGAAAATCAGAATACTAACATAGTATTTCAGAAATCAAAGTACAATCATCCAAATAGTTCAAAAGGAACAAGAAACCATGAAGTGTTAGATCAAAAGCAACAAGATATCATCAGCATCATATCAAACAGAAGTATCAGAGCATCAGTTGAAAGTTTTATATGTCCCAAAGTTCAAGAATAAAACATTTAGAATAAAGTGTTGCTATAAGTGCCAGTAACACTTATACCAACTCGAGCGGATAACAGTAAACACATAGATAAAATTTGTCTAAAGAAAAAATATATTTATAAACGTGCCAACAGGGCGAAAACTTCACTATTTGATTGTATCTATTACAAACCACAACTGGAACGACTCAACTAGTACAAAACTATTAAAATCCTATCTATTAGTAGATGTATGAAGTGTAAAACTACTCGTCTAAAACTAAACAACATACATAATTCAGATATTTTATGAAAATAAAAGATGGACGAAATCTATGAAACAAAGATGCTCAATCTTCAAAGGTGTTATACTGAATAACAACAGCACTTCAGATAACAATTTAATCTATATCGGTCTTTGTTTCTTCTCTCAAAACTCGAATTCTCTGAATTATCGTCTATTCCTCTCTCTAAGATTATAATTCTAAGCATGATCTCAATTATGAGGGATGACTTCTCTTTATATAGATGCTTCAAGTCTCCAAGTCCGCACAAACATGGAAAGAGAGATATACACAAACAAGGATTCATATCTCATATAAGGTAGGACTCTAGAATTCTTCCTTACAAATATGACCTAAAATATCAAGGAATAAGATCTCCATATCCAAATAATACTTGAGAGTCAAGTTATAAAATAAGCTTTTGTTAATTAAACTTTCCTTATTTAATAAATCCTATCATAAGTAAGTAACCAAGAAAGGCAAAACACTTAAAATTAGAATTTTCGAAAACAAGAAAATTATTAGATTACGTGTAAAGTTACACGATCTAACAATTTGGTTTAACCACAACTTCACTGTGACGCCCAAAACACCTTCTTCCCCGAGCTTCAACACCGACCTACAACACGAGGGTTCAAAAAGGTTGTCGAAGGATTGCTCGATGTACCCTCTCCAACGCTCAAGTGAGAAACTACTCAAAGGAGAAAAATATAATGGTAATACCAAACAAAAAAAAGTCATTCGGGTTAGAATATACATGAGAGGCGATATTTATAAATATGTCATGATTAGGATTTCCGTAAAATTCGGATTTTGTTATGATTCCCGTAATAAAATTATGTTTATAAGAGCTCGGACCCTTTAAGAGGTCAGTCAAAATATCCCAAGCTAATCGAACAAAATAACACCGAGCTTCATATTACTTATTCCGACGTACCCCCAACCATCTATTGTCAATGACCATCTTTAGGTTTATGAGTTTGGTATTCCTCAAGGAGGATCAGGTCGCCCCATATTATAGCGAATCAATATTCTAATGACTTGATATTAAATCCGAAAGAGGAAATTATATAAAATACCCTAATTTAAAAAAAAAAAAAAATAAAAATATCAACCCATCACAAAAATACCCCACCCGCTCCATCCCATGACAAAAATACCTACCCGCTCCATGCCATGACAAAAATACCCTACCCGCTCCACCATTTTGATAATACTTCATCTTCTTCGCTGTGGTAATACTCCAGAAAATGTCGAAAGCCGATTATCAGTGGAACTACGTCGCACAGGACCAGGGCATCGATTTATTCAAATCCATGCTCGAAACGGCATCGGTATTTTCGTGAATTCTGCTTTCTCGGTGCACGGGATCGAGAAGCTTCTAGATTACTCCATCTATGGCGGCGGTAGCCTCCCTTCGCCACCGGCCGGAAACTACGAGTCGCCGCCGAGTAAGAGAAACCCTATTTTTCCCGGTGAGATCACTTTTAGGCTGAAATCTAGCGCGTCGTGTCCGTACAATTTGATTTTGATGATTTTTGCCATTTGTGGTGTTGTTGTTGTGTTGCTCTTCTGTGAGATCTTACGTGATGCTGTTGTTTGGATACTCTTCATTGAAATCTTATGCGTCTGTATTGATCTGATCATATATTTCATGAGCACGATGTGAAGAATGTGGGATGGCCAAAAAGGGATATTGAATATTGATTGATTTAGGGGAAGATAATAGAAATTTGATTTTAGGATTTTGATAGATGAATTAATTTTAGCTTTTCGTAAAGTTTCTTTAGTTTTAGAAACTGAGTGTCCCTTTATGCCTTTTCTTGATTTTTGATGTTCTGTTCTGAGAAAATTTTGGATTAGGTAATAGTTGTGATCTCTTGCAACAAGTTCATCAATAGAAAATTCAGTAGTTGTGTTGCTGCAGAATTTAATTTTTGTGATGTTAAAAATAATCAAAATGTTAGTAAGGATAATTGTAATTAAAAATAATCAAAATAAATAATTTGTCACTTCTTTAAAAAAGATTATAAGCTGACGGGAGATTGGCATTTATCGAGCACGGATTGAGAATCGCGGCCGTGTCGAAGAAGATGATGAATGTTTCAACGGCGCGACGAGGATTGGGGTGAAGATTTTGTGGTTGATTTTGAGTTTTCATCCGACGGGGTGAGGCTCGCGAATGTTGTTTGATGAAATGTCGGCTTAAGACTCGAGGTTAAACCCAATTTTCGTGTTATTTTATTATTTTGTGATTTGAAGTTTTTCGTTTGTTTCAATGTTGTTCCGAAGTTGTTTCTTTTATGTTTCTGTATTTTCCATTTATTTGTTCTTTTTTATTGTTTTTGATTTGTTGTGTTATCTATCTGACTGTGTATCTTTTTTTATTTCTTTTGTAGTGAATGTGGGATTTTTTGTTGCTTGTTATGCCGAACATTTTATTGGTGGGAAGGCTATGGACGTCGAAGTATTTGAGATAGAGAATGAACAAGCAAGGCTCAGTCATCTGCTTTATAATCATGCTAAGTTGAAGCTGCAAAATGGTGATGACGATGACAACGACATTGAGTTTCTACCTCCACTTCCTAATGATTTTAGAGAATTGTTGTTATGTAAATCTTAATGATGGTGTAATCAGTTGAAACATGTAAGAAACAATTGTGAAATAGGGGATCATGTGATAAAAGTTTGTAGTAAATTGCTTTTAAATTTAGAGAAATAGTGTAGTTTTTCCCCATATACTCTTCAGCTTTTTTTTTTTGCATCCTTGTAAATGTTGATCTTTGCTTCATTTCGATGTCCGCATGCCTAATCTTAGTTCAAATCTCACGTACTCTAGCAAAGTTGTTACTAGTAGGTCTTTCCACTCTGATTGATGCATTCAATAATTCTACAATGTTGGAAGTCATTACAAAGTATTTTTGGTCCGACAATGAGTCGTGGCCATTTCTCGTAAACCGATGATGGACAAGTAAGCTCAAATTTTTGAATTGAATTTGTTGTTCCAAGATTTCTTTTAGGGTGCTGAATGTGCAGTCCATTGGAATCAGTATTCTTGTTATCTCAAAGTTGGTATACTCTTTATTTTCTTGCCAATGTCCATTGTGGCATACCACATCTGAAATTTTCTCCATGCAACTGTGAAATTCAATGAAAAGTTGGCTAAGTGAAACATATAAGAAACATAAATGAAACATGTATGAAACAACAAAGAAACAACAAACATGTTTGAAACAACAAAGAAACAACAAAGAAACCAACGCAAAAAATCAGCGGAAAATGGGTATTTTTGTCAAAAATCAGCGGAAAATGAGTATTTTTGTCAAAAATCAGCGGAAAATGGGTATTTTTCAGGGATTTGGGCTGGAAAGGTGGGTATTCATGTCCTTTTCCCAATCCGAAATCCGGTTGATAGTGGATTAGACCCGCTTGGCCTGATTGATAATCATAATATTAGGATAATGCATACTACAATACGAGTAAACATATTCAACCATTTCATAATAAAAACGATGTCAAAAAGTGGTTTGTTGGGAAATTTATTTTATAGATTTTGATGAATGCCATGTAAAACTAAAACTAGAAAGTTGGCACCCAATTTTTCTTGTAATATTCATTGTAATAGATAGGGCTGGAAAGCTGAGTCAAGTCAGCTACGCCTGGAAAATACAAAAAGTCAATTGAAGACTGAAGTGAAGACTCCGCTGTGGAACAACTGAGTATGGCCAAGATTGAAGATCAAGAACTCGACTGAAGGTGTTTCATCTATGATTCATTTGTGTGAAGAGTCAGTCAAAGTCAACTCAAGAAGCCAAGTCTCAAGTTGAAAGTGACAGATGAGTCTTCAAATGATTGGAGCATACTCAAGTCACCTGGGGAAAAAGGCAGCAACCAAGACGAGTTAACTGAAATGAATCCGTTGCACAGAAGTCAAGAACATTACTTAAATAAGTAATACTTCCATGTTGCCAGGTCTTAAAGTGCTTATCCCAGAAGCGTGCAAAAGGAATAAAAAACCAATGGGAAGCACTGCACCTCGTGTCAGAACCTGAAAAGCTGCAAATTCATTTAATACGAGGAAGGGTCTACATCTCAAGATTGAGGACCAAGAAAAGAAAAGCCAACAAACACAAGTGACTTTTGAAATCAGTCTATCTCTTCAACGGGCAGATTTTTGAAAGTTCACTATAAAAGGCTGAGGAAATTCATTAAGAAAAGGTTACCTTGCATACCTGAGAAATCAAGCATTATTCAAGATATTAACCTGCAAATATTCTCAAAGATATTCAAGCAAATCCTCAAGCCTGAAACACGAAGAAAATCGATCCAACACAAGCTGTGAAGGAAAGAAAACTTCAAACTTTTGAAGAGAAAACTTTTGAAGAATCAAAAGGGGTCTACTTTCCAAGGAGGATTATAGGAAGGTTCAAGGTCGAACCAGTATCAAGTTATTGGAGGGCTTCGTAATCAAATCCAAGAGCTTGAGAAAGTGAGCTGAAGCGTAGCAAGGCAGCTGCCCTGTGAAGAAGTTGAGTCGGAAGAGAAGCCAACTGTGTGACCAAGGCTGTCTCTAGACTGTTGACCACTTTGTAAACATATCTTTTACATAGTGGATTCATCCAGGAGTTGGAGAAGGGAGGATTAGAAGAATTACCTCATCTTCGAACCTCTATAAAAATTATCCGTGTCATTTATTTTTCAGCACATTTACATTTCTGCATACTTACATTATATCTGCTGATAAACTTATTTGCTATCCAATTGATTAATAACTAAGTGCCAAAAATCAAGTGTTAAAACAAATTTAAAACAATTCAAAGAGTGTTAAGTCTTCCGCTGATAAAACCAACACAATCAAGTTAAAGTTTAGGTTAAACATCTGGTTATTCTATCAACAACTCTGTCGAGTCTGTTGAGTGGCTAACTCAGCTGAATAACCAACTTAGCTGTTCCTCAAGGACACAACTGTTTGTGTTAACTCTGAAATATTTAAAATGACTAAAATCGAAAAGTTGGTAAGGTTTATTCAACCCCCCTTCTAAACCTTACTCACACCCCTTGGGACTTATATAGTTAATGAGTATCATTATAACTTCATGTTTCACCATATTGTAAAGACAAAATTGAAAAATAAAATAATTTTCACATCACGCATTAACTTGAAGCAAACATAATATATGTGGACGGTGATATCTCACTATAGTACATACAAGTAATATTATGTTTAATTGATACTCTTAACATTCCCTATGCAATTTCGCCAATTGAAGCAAACAAGGCTTTATAGTATTTGATAATTGTTAATATGAAATGTAAATGATTGTATTTGTTTGTCTAAGTAATATTTCAATATTGAAAAACATACCTGTTTCAGACTTCAGAGTAGTTAACTAATAATGATTACTGATTCGTTGTTTTCAACATTTATATGTATTTTATTATAAACTTTACAATTCCAATTTCTGTAAATGTATCACAAATATATGAAATACAATATTACTTGTTCCAGTCTCTAAATCTGTTGCAAACAATGATATAACTGGTACTTTATAAATTTTTAATCTACAACATAAATATGATATGAATTTTACTAGAGCTGTCAAAATTAGCCCAGCTTGATGGGCCGACCCAGTGATAGTGGCACATCGGACTGCGATATTGTAAGGCCAAAAAGAGTCGATCCTATTTGGCCCGGTCCATTAGACCCGAAATCCCAATCGACCCGACTTTTTATGTGTATTTTCATAGGTTGGGCCGGGCTTGGCCTCCAAAATGATGCCCCCCGAAATTTTGGACCGGTCCAATTTTTTCATTGGCCCAGCAGACTAACCCGACCCGACCCATTTGACAGCTCTAAATTTTACAATCAAATCATATATATATATATATAATAGCAGAAGTCCGGGAAAAATTTTTCCCGCTTATTTTCTCTTCCTATATTAGAAATTATTTTATTACAAAATCATAACCATAAATCTTGCTTTGATCAGAGATTATGTACATAAATTAGGAAAATATTACAATTGGTATGGTACTCCAACTTATTATTAAATGTTATTAAAAAATCTTGCTTGCCATTTATCAATATACATGTATTGACCAATTTTTGTTAGCAAAATATTATAAATGGTATGGTTGGAGGATTCCTTAAGGGGATGAACTCTATATTATAGTTGGGCCGACTGAAGAACTCTATTAACTGGACTAGGTTGGAGGATTCCTTTAAGGGGATGAACTAAAATATTTGAACTAATGAACTAACAAAAGACAAGTAAGAGTCTAAATAGGAGATCAGGGGTAATTATGGTAAGGTTTTTACAAGGCCAAGCTTGGGTCTTAAGGTAATTAGATTTTGAGCAAACGTGGATCGAGGTGATGAGTCAAGTAGTTGACATCGGTCCACCACCAAATCGGTCAAGAAATTAGGGTTCCAGAAGATCCGATCTTATCTTAATTATGATTTTGTTACCAAATCGTAACAAACTCCGAATTTTTCGAAAACCCTAATTAGGGCAAAGCTATAAAAACCCATGTCCATGTTCATTCTTACCCTAAGCACACTTTTTATACTCATTTTATATTTTTCGTCTCTTTCTTGTTGAGCACTCTTCCGACTTAAGCATCGGAGAGGGCACGCTGAACAACCCTTCGACCCTCCTTTTGTGCGGGTCTCACGACGGAGTTCGGGTGGAAGCCGATTTCAAGAGGAGGAGCATTTTTAGGATCGACCACGTTGAGTTGTGTAATCAAATTCAATAATTCTTTGTAATGAATTTCTAATGGAATAAATATAATAAGCAAAAATTTCAATAAAAATCCTTACGAGTAAATAATGGGGAAAAATCAAACTGTAGAAATAATCAAAGAGTCGATTATTTAGACTCTCACGGCTCAAATTTCAGCCCATTAGCATAGCTCTCACGGCTCGGCCCATCGCCAGAGCTCCTCGGCTCTTGATTCGGCCACCCCATTAAGAGCTCTCACAACTCAACCCATTAGCGAGCTCATCGCCTCTTGATTCGGCTTCATTAGCGAGCTCTCACGATTCATTCCGTTAGCGAGCTCTCACGGCTCACCCCATTACCGAGCTCATCGCCTTTTGATTCAACCCACTAGCGAGCTCTAACAGATTCATTCCATTAGCGAGCTCTCACGGCTCAACCCATTACGAGCTCATCGCCTCTTGATTCACCCCATTAACAAAGCTTCTTAAGTTCGCCTATTAGCGAGCTTCTTAAGTTCGTCCCATGAGGTCACCTAAATGAACCCTCATCAATTGCCCCCCCCCAACTATGGATGGAAGGATTAAGCATTTCACCCATAGTTATAGAGAAGTAAGGTTGTCGAAACCACAGGGAATAATTATCGAATTATCGCTAAGTACTATAATATAGTAGTCTAACTTTATTTAGAAATTCAATATTTGATGGAGTTGAGTATACTAAAAATACCAAAAATAGATCAAGAATATGAAAATATCAATGAGTTTATCCAAATGATTAAATGAATTCTAGAGGTGTGATGAATCTAGTTATCCCTTATGTTATCAATATGGTTTATCAATCATCAATTACCAATTTATAAGTCAAGATTTCTACAATAATAATTTCCTCTCTCGAGTGCCAAATTATTTTAGATTTCAATTGGGAAATCAATATCTCTATAAAAATCACCAATTGAAATCTCAATAAAAAGCTATGAATCTTGATAAATGACTTCAAAGGATTCACAAATCTCTCAATTCTATGAAATCCTAGGTTATGCTATTTCAAGGTCATGTATTCAATTACCTCTCTCAAGTGTCAAATCAAATACACCAAACAATCTAAATTATTGATCAAGTAATTTAGAAGCAATAGATCCAAATAGCACAAATAAATTGATAGATCTAGATTGACAAACCACAATCTCAAAACATAAGTTCAAACATAGATTACATCATCCCTCTAGAATTATAGAGTTTAGCTCATGATTAAAACAAATGAATCCATAAAAACACAACAATACATCTTACAAAATATGGAGAAAGTAACAAAATAAGAACAAGAGTTGAGGGATCTTCTCTATTTCTAGATGATAAGAGCCTTCAATCTTCTTCTCCAAGCTTATCCCAAGATGTTTCTATTCTTCTCCCTTGTCTTCTTGTTGTTTTGTTGTCTTCCAAATGGTCCAAAGTTCCTGAATTCACGCCCAAGTGTCTCTATTTATAACCCCACCAAGATCCAAGAAAAAGGTAGGCAAACATAGGAAATTCCGCCCCGGGCGCTGCGGTGCCCAGCAATTTCCCACAAAAATGCCGCCCGTGCTGCAAAGACTACGTGAATTTTGGAGTGTTTGGCTCAGATCGGCGCCGCAGCGCTTCATAAAAGCGCTCTGACGCCCGCCCGGTTTTTTCACCCACCAAATGTCCGAATTTGATTTTGAGCCCTTCATCAAAGTTGTATCTCTATCTCTTAGCTTTCCATAGCCACTTGAATCACCTCAATATCAATATTTTAGAGAGAGTTATGACCAAATTACGAAACCCGCCCGTTGATGGAAATTTGACGCATTTGGAGTTTCTTCAAATCAATCTCTCGTTGTTTGATCGTTCATACTTATTTTGATACATGATTCATTAATATGACTAAAAACTCAATATAATTGCACCTCAACATGGATTGACCACTCAAATGACTCGAAACAATGGGAATTAATGCCTAACCTATGAGATATAACAAAAATGACTCAAAATACTCAAAAACAACACAAAACTCAAGTCTAGGAAGCCCAAATCAATGGTATAAAACCAAATGAACAAATACCCCCAAACTTAGAATATTGCTTGTCCTCAAGCAATTACAACTCTAAAATGAAAAATACAAGACAAAACAATACAAACAAACTACAAAACTTCACAACCAAACTCATTCGTCAAATTTCGTTTCACTATCAATCAAGCGCTTATTTTCACAATGTGATCATGATGGTGGAATGTTCATGCCAACCCCATTTTCATTATCCAGATAGATTCATGCAATCAAGTGTGTTAGAGATTTTTATAACCGCAAGTCTACGGTGTCAAGTTTTAATATAGAGTAGTAAGGTTGTCGAATCCACGGGGAATACTTATCGAATTATTGCTAAGTACTATAATATAGTAGTCTAACTTTATTTAGAAATTCAATATATGATGGAGTGATTATACTAAAAATACTAAAAATAAATCAAGAATATGAAAATATTAATGAGTTTATCCAAATGATTAAATGAATTCTAGAGGTATGATGAATTTAGTTATCCCTTATGTTGTCAATATGGTTTATCAATCATCAATTACCAATTTATAAGTCAAGATTTCTACAATAATCATTCCCTCTCTCAAGTGCCAAATGATTTTAGATTCAATTGGGAAATCAATATCTCTATAAAAATCACCAATTAAAATCTCAATAAAAACTATGAATCTTGATAAAAGACTTCAAAGGATTCACAAATCTCTCAATTCTATGAAATCCTATGTTATGCTATTCCAAGGTCATGTATTCAATTACCTTTCTCAAGTGTCAAATCAAATACACCAAACAATCTAAATTATTGATCAAGTAATTTAGAAGCAATAAATCCAAATAGCACAAATAGATTGGGAAATCTAGATTGACAAACCACAATATCAAAACATAAGTTCAAACATAGATTACATCATTCCTCTAGAATTATAGAGTTTAGCTCATGATTAAAGAAAATGAATCCATGAAAATACAATAATACATCTTACAAGATATGAAGAAAGCAACAAAATAAGAACAAGAGTAGAGGATCTTCTCTATTTCTAGATGATAGAAGCCTCCAATATTCTTCTCAAGATGCCCAAATCCTTCTTCCTTGTCTTGTAGCTGTTTTTATTCTCTTCCCAAGGGTTCCAAGATCCCCAATTTCAAGCCCCAAGGCTAGTATTTATATGCCACAAAAATCCAAGAAAGGGAGTAGGTAAGCATAGGTTTTTCCGCCCCGCTGGGCGCCAGGGCCTTCCTAGCAATTTTTTTCCGCCCAGCGCTGCAATTGCCGGGCGTTGGCAGCCACCCAGCAGCGCCACATGCCATCGTCCAACCTTGTCGCCCTGTCTCGGGCGCTGCAGCGCCAGGCCGCCCGCCCGTCCTTGGCCAAAGTGCGATTTTTCCTTCTTTCTACGCGATTTCTTCTTTCTTCAAGCCATTTTTCATCGTTTTCTTGATTTCTCGGCTACCAAATCTGTATTAACTCTACATCGACTCTAATTGAAATAAATTGGACTCTAACGACTCTAAAAACACCCAAAATAAAACCAAGTTCTACTCTAAAATACTCAAATAAGTTGGTAAAATACCAACTTAACAAATACCCCCAAACTTAAGCTATTGTTTGTCCTCAAACAATTATAACTCCAAAATGAAAGACAAACAATACAACAACACAAGCAACTACAAAACTCCATAAACCAATAAAATTTGTCTAAAAACTCATTTCACTATCAATCAAGCATGCATTTTAACATTGTGATCAAAAGTGTTGAATATTCATGAAAATTCCATTTACATTATTCAAATTGATTTACAATCAAACGTTATCAAGATGATCCACTTCTAAGTATCAAAAGATAATGACTACCGGATTCCATAGGCTTGTTATTCACACTAATCTCCACTAATGTAGGCTAATATAACACATGGATCAATAGGACTTCTAAAGCTTGTAATGTGGCTTAGGGTCGGGTAGGAAAATTTAGGATTAAGTGGCTCAATTCACCCAAACACACAATTACCTCTTCAAATCACCAATTGCCAAACAAAATGGCTACCTTCACTTTTGTTGAATTTTCAATTATTCTCCCTTTACGAGCCTCTATTTTCAACATTTTTTTTTCGAGACCCCCAAACTTGATCTTTTGCATATTTTAACACATGGGGTTTCATTATTTCTTTTTCTCGGCAACTTCATGCGAGTGAACATCTACCTTACTTATCACATCCTCCTCAACCTTCAATTATTTTGTGTGTATGAGTGATGGGTAATTAGGATTTTCACATGTAAGCTCAAGGTAAAAAAAATTGGTTGCCAAAGAACAGGTTTAATAGGCTCAAAAGGGGACACTAGTGAAATTATATCGTATAAAGGTAGTCATTTGGCTCTAGCTTTTATTCAAAGATGGACTAAATCATTTCCTTATGTTATTTCACCTAGGATTTCGCCTCAATTAGTGATCAAACAAGTTCTAGAATCCGGTGGGATCATACAAGCAACACTCAACTTCATTAATCATTTTCAAATAAGTTAACGAGAATTATGCATGAATATAAAATCAATGAAGCAAAATATAGATCACCACTTAAAAGCATGCTTTCGTGATAGTTCAACTCGTGATCAACAAATCTACTTAGTCATGCGGTTCTATAGTTCAACAAACTACCCGACTCAACTCAACTCGATTTTTTTTTTTTTTGACATGACTCGACGACACAACTCAAAAGACACAAATACATATTACACCCCCAAACTTAAATTGAACATTGTCCTCAATGGGGAGTGAGAAAACTTTCCTGATAGCCGGAGCGCCTAGGACTCCTCATCGGAGTCGTGTGGTGAAAAATGAGCAATAGGACCCGGTGGTGGTGGTATTGGGAATCGGAATTGCGGGTGTGTCCGGCTATATATCCGGGCAAGTACTTGATTGTGCTCATTCTCATATTCTTCTCGTGCCGCTCTATGGTGTTGCTCACCTACAAAAGCCCTTCTCAATTCTCGTACTTCACGAACTAGTGCGTCTGAAAGGGTCATTATGTGAGCGTCTAAAAACGAACGTCTTGCCGCTGAACCGGATGAGCGTCGATATTCTGTGGTTGGGCATGAGTATCGGGCTCAATAGCTGGTAGAGCAAATTCGGGATCAAGAATATATCCCGCACCCTTCGGATTAGGCACACCACCTGCCCATTCGTCATAGGAAGCAATAGTAGCCGAATCTATAGGTCCCTTAGGATTTTCCAACGGCTCGGAGCTATCCCATTTAACACCCTCCTTTTTACATAACCCACAAATTAAACTCGGTAAGATTAGTCCCCCTGTTTTGGGGTGTAGCATTTTGTTATGAAGGGATGTTGCAATAATTACCGCTGGGTCAAATTGTATGTCAGTAACTAAAGCATATAGAAGATGGGCTCGTTCCTTAGTTACATCACTGACATGCTTGGTTGGTATCAAATTGTTGCATATGAAGTGGTACCAAGCTCGCCCATACCGACTAAGACTCGTGTGCGGAAAAGCAGTAGCACCTCCCACAACCTCTATATGACGTACCACAGTTCCAGGCCGACATAAGGTATTACAAATCTCCTCCATACTCGGTGGTTGTGAGATAAATTCAACATACGGTGCGTGATCCACCTCCGGGAGTCCATAATATTCTCTTATCGCTCTTGTATGAGTGTATACCTTGTTTACTCCACGTATGAAAACATCTGAGTAATAGCCAGTTTTGGTCTTCGCATTCGCATAAAATTCTCGGACAATATTCGGTGCGAATGGTCTAGGTTGTGCACAAAGTTTTTTCCATTGCTTCTGATGTATCATTTGTGCAAGTTCACCATCATTCGGCCCCGGTTGTAACCCCCGTTCCGCCGTTATGCTCTTTGAACATAATGTGTCATAATACAACTGTTGTGCTTCCAAGTTAAGAAAACGGTCTTCAACATTTTCCTCGGAAGTACTTGCCACGTTTTTGCCCTTGCTTGCATTCTTTGTTCTTGGCATTGTAATTGATTTGAAAATCACCTGGAAAATGACACAAGCAACATAACACATAGAACGCACAATACGAGTTAGGGGTTAGGAATTTTGCAATAACTCAAGAATTATGCATCCTCGTCATCAATTCATGATCAAATAACCTTTAGTACACAATGATGACAAGAATCAAATGCCTAGGTGTAATATTTTTCATTCAAACATTTTAACAAACACCTTGTAGGCATATATGCAAAGAAGAGATGAACACCAATTTTTAAAATTCAATTCATTCCCATTTTTCAACACCAACCAATTCAAGCACAATATAATCATATATCATCACAATTTATCATGAATTTATCAAGAAATTCGAAATTATAATGATATTGAAAATTCCCACATTTCAACCCTAGGCTAGAAAATTTGAAGAAAATTGAAGCACAATTGAAGCTTACTTACCCAATTGATGAAGAAGATGAAGATGATGATTAAGTTGCTCAATTGCCCACTTGAATGATGTATAAGTGAATGTTAGGTGGGATTTTTGTAGAAGAAGAGGAAATGGGCGTGAGTTTGGGTGTGTTGTGTTTGCAAAATAAACTAAGGCTGAATCAGCCTTTTCATTCACATCACCCGGTCGGGCGCCGCAACGCCATAGGGACTGCAGCCGCAGCACCGCATGCCCATTTTTTTTTTTTATTTGTCTTTATTCAGTATTTGCCGCGCCCGTATTTTCCAATTTTTTTTTTTTTGATGTAAAATCTCAATTCACTAAAAATTTAAAATCACACACAAATTAATTCACACAAAAATCACACCAAAATTCAAATAAATACACACCAAACTAAAAGAAAATAAAATCACACAAAAATTCGATCACACGAAAATCACTTGGGTTGCCTCCCAAGAAGCGCTAAATTTATAGTCGTTAGCCGGACTCAACTATTCGGACTCAAGAAATTTCATCACCAAGTGGAAGATTTAAAACCTTCCTTGCTTCGTTCCCAAAATAATGTTTCAATCGTTGTCCGTTTACTTGGAACGAATTCCCATCGTTTCCTCTCAACTCGACGGCACCATAAGGAAACACACGTTCAACCACAAATGAGTTTACCTGGAAAGAGTTTCAATCGAGAATTGAACAATAACACCTGTTGGCCGGGTAAGAATTCACGTCGCAGAATCATTTGATCATGCCATTTTTTCGTTTTTTCTTTATACATTTTGGCATTTTCATATGATTCTTGATGAAATTCTTCCATTTCGTTTAATTGAAGTAATCGGTTTTCACCGGCCTCTTTTAAGTTAAAATTCAATTTCTTAATTGCCCAATAAGCTCGATGCTCAAGTTCAACCAGCAAATGGCACGCTTTACCAAACACCAATCGATATGGTGACATACCAATGGGTGTTTTATAAGCCGTGCGATAAGCCCACAAAGCATAATCGAGCTTTTGTGCCCAATCCTTTCGATTAAAACTCACAGTTTTTTCAAGAATTTGTTTCACTTCACGATTGGAAATTTCGGCTTGACCATTAGATTGAGGATGGTAACCAAGCGCAATCTTATGACGCACACCAAATTTAGCAAGAAGGTTATTAAATAATTTATTACAAAAATGCGTACCTTCATCACTTACAATAGCTCGAGGTGTACCGAACTGAGTGAAAATATGCTTGTGCAAGAATTTGAGTACTACCTTAGCATCATTCGTTGGTGTTGCAATCGCCTCAACCCACTTGGAGACGTAATCAACCGCAAGCAAAATGTACAAATTTCCATAAGACGCGGGAAATGGCCCCATAAAGTCAATACCCCATACATCAAACAACTCTGCCTCCATTATGTTTGTCAAAGGAAGCTCATGACGCCGTGAAATATTACCAACCCTTTGGCATCGATCACAAGTCTTTACAAAAGCATAACAATCTTTGAATAATGTTGGCCAATAAAAACCAGATTGTAGTACCTTTGCAGCTGTTCGGGTTGGCCCGAAATGTCCCCCATAAGGTGATGAATGACAATGTTGAAGAATCTCTCCAATTTCTTCCTTAGGAACACAACGGCGAATGATAGAATCCGCGCATCTCTTGAACAGTAACGGATCATCCCACAAATAAGACTTAACATCATGTAGGAATTTTTTCTTTTGGTGTGAAATCAAGTCCGGTGGCAAAACTCCTCCCGCGAGGTAATTAACAAAATCTGCGTACCAAGGTAATGATGTCTCAAGCACGCATAATTTGTTCATCAGAAACGATTCTTTTATTGGACTCTCAATCACCTCGTGAGGTTGCTCAAGCGCGGGATAGATGGTCGGCAACCACATTTTCACTTCCTTTTTTATCCCTAATCTCAATATCAAATTCTTGCAAGAGCAAAATCCATCGAATTAACCGAGGTTTTGCATCCTTTTTGGAGAAAAAATATCGGATTGCCGCATGATCCGTATAAACAATCACCTTTGTACCCACCAAGTAAGCTCGGAATTTATCAAATGCAAAAACTATCGCCAACATTTCTTTTTCTCGTGGTGGTGTAGTTTTGTTGGCGTTGTCCATGGTCCTACTTGCGTAGTAAATAGCTTTAAAAATTCTATCTCGCCTTTGACCAAGAACGGCACCCACGCATAATCACTTGCATCGCACATAAGCTCAAATGGTTGAGTCCAATCCAAGACTATCATAATTGAGCCGAAATGAGTGCCTTCTTTATCTGTTCAAATGCCCGCAAACACAACTCATCAAAGCAAAATATAGCATCTTTTTCAAGGAGATTACAAAGTGGTTTAACAATTTTTGAAAAATCTTTTATAAATCTCCTATAAAATCCTCGCATGCCCTAAAAAGCTTCTTATGCCTTTCACATTTGAAGGTGGGGGTAGCTTTTCAATAGCCACAACTTTCGCCCCTGTCAACTTCCAAACTTGTACAAGAAATACGATGCCCAAGTACAATCCCTTCTTTGACCATAAAGTGACATTTTTCCCAATTAAGTACAAGATTAGTTTCTCACAACGTTGCAAAACCAGAGATAAGTTATGCAAACAATGGTCAAAAGAAGTACCAAAAAGAAAAATCGTCCATAAAAATCTCCATGATTTCCTCAACCATACCATGAAAAATCGCCATCATACACCTCACGAAAAGTAGCGGTGCATTACATAATCCAAATGGCATCCTCGCGAAATGCAAAAGTACCATATGGACATGTAAAAATAGTCTTTTCTTGATCCTCGGGGCAATGGCGATTTGATTGTACTACTGAATAGCCATCAAGAAAACAATAGTATTCGTAACTTTCGCCAACCTTTGTCCAACATTTGATCAATAAAGGGGAGGGGAAAATGATCCTTACGAGTAGCTTTATTCAATTTTCTATAATCAATACATACTCGCCATCCTGTGATGTTCGTGTAGAAATTAATTCATTGTTATCATTTTTCACAATCGTCATACCTCCCTTTTTAGGAACAACTGTCAGGACTCACCCATGAACTATCAGAAATGACATAAATAATACCTGCCTTTAGCCACTTTAAAACCTCATTTCTCACAACTTCTTTCATTGCGGGATTAAGTCGTCTTTGATGCTCAATAGATGATTTATAAGATTCTTCCATTAAAATTTTGTGCATTACAATGGAAGGACTTATACCTTTCAAATCAGAAATATACCAACCCAAAGCCGATTTATGTTCACGAAGCACACGCAACAACTTATCTAATTCGGATAAAGATAATGAAGCAGAAACAATTACCGGGTAAGTTTTATCTTTTCCCAAAAATGCATATTGAAGATGTTCCGGAAGTTCCTTTAGTTCTAAAGTACCTTTCGGAATATTTTCAATATTGGCATTTTCTAATGCTTCCTTTTGTTTTTCTTTTACAATTTCTTTAGCCTCAAGGGAAAGAATAAACTCAAGCAAGTCAATATCATCATTATCTTCCTCATCACATTTCATTATTGAATTAATCAAACAATGTTCTAACGGATCTTTTAAATCTTGTTTTATAACTTCCGTTTGATCACATTGTTCGATCGTATCAATAAAATGACATGTGTGAGGTTCTTCTTGAAATTTCATTGCTTTATAAATGTTAAACAGTACCTCATCATCATTTACCCGTAATATTAACTCTCCTCGTTGCACGTCAATTAAAGCTCGTCCCGTTGCTAGAAAAGGTCTTCCAAGAATCAATGGCATTTCATGATCTTCTTCCATATCCAACACCACAAAGTTCGCGGAAATATGAATTTATCCACTTTGATCAACACATCTTCAATTACTCCTCTTGGGTAGGTGAGTGATCTATCACCTAATTGCAATGTGATGGTGGATGGCGTTATTTCTCCAAGGCCAAGTTTCCTGAAAACTGATAACGGCATAAGATTAATGCTAGCACCTAAATCACAAAGAGCTTTATTAAAATAAGAATCACCAATAGTGCAAGGGATAGTGAAACTCCCCGGATCTCTTAATTTTTGTGGTAGCTTTCTTTGCAATATGGCGCTACACTCTTCTGTGAGATTGACCGTCTTGTATGTCTCCAACCTTCTCTTTCTAGACATCACATCCTTCATGAATTTTGCATAGTTTGGCATTTGCTCAAGTGCATCGGCAAAAGGGATGTTGATGTGAATTTTCTTGAATATTTCCAAAAACTTGGAAAATTGAGCATCCAACTTTTTCTTCTGAAATCTCTGTGGAAAAGGAAGAGAATTTGGTAACACATTATCAGAATTGGAAATTGGTTTTACCTCAATTTTTGCCTTTTCTGATTGCTTATTAATGCCCTCTTCATTGTGGAGTGTTTCAGAGCTTGCTTCTGGTTCATTGGTGGCGTGAGTAGGCATCTTTGGTTCATCATATTCCATTCCACTTCTCAACTTAATGGCCTTGCAATGTTCCCGTGGGTTCACCTCGGTGTTACTTGGGAACGTATCAACTTTCTGTTGTGAATTAATAGCCGTGGCTAATTGACCCACATGTGTCCCCAAAGATTTGAGATGACTTTCAATTGTTGTAACCCTTGAACCCAAATTTTCTATGTTAGAATCGGCCTTGTTCATCCTTGCTCTTGATTCTACAAGGAATGAACTAAGTAATTCTTCCAAAGATGGCTTTTGTTCTCCCACGTGCGTACTCGTACTTGGTTGATTCTGATATCCCGGAGGTGGTTGCAACACATTTCTCGTATTGCTATACGAGAAATTTTCATGATTGCGAAGTCCCGGATGATAATGCGTCGGCAATTGATTCCTCGATTGTTGAAACCCGATTGTTCACATAATTCGCTTGTTCCGATCGGATTCACAATTTCTTGACTTATCTCCATGACTGCCTCTGGTTGTTGTTTTCCACCCGAATTTAGAGTAGCAATTTGCTTTGACAACGCGGAAATTTGAGAGGCCAATGCGGACATAGTATCAAGTTCAAGAACACCGACAACTTTTCTTGGCGTAGATCTCTCAGAAGGCCATTGATAACTATTGGCAGCCATTTCTTCTAGTAAAAGCATGGCCTCACTTGGAGTTTTAGCCATCAATGTACCTCCCGCTGCAGCATCTATAATAGTTCTCGAATGCCCATTCATACCATTGTAGAAATACTGAACTTTTTGCCAATCTGCGTACCCGTGTTGTGGACACCTCCTCAATAATTCTTTGAATCGCTCCCAAGCTTCGTAGAGTGGCTCAAAGTCGAGTTGATGAAATTGGGCAATCTCACTTTTCAGTTGAAGTGTCTTACTAGGTGGAAAGAATTTTGCCATGAATTTTTCAGTGAGATCATTCCAACTAGTGATACTTCCAGGTGGAAAGGTTTGAAGCCTTTTGTCTAGCTTTATCACAAAGTGAAAACGGAAATAACCTCAACCTGAATAGCTTCATCGGGAACCCCATTCATTTTGATAGTGTCACATATCTCAAGAAAAATAGCCAAATGAGCATTCGGGTCGTCTACGGCACTACCCCCAAACTGATTTTGTTGCACCATGTTTATTAGGGCCGGTTTCAATTCAAAATTATTCGCATTGATAGGTTGGCGAACAATGCCCGAATAGTTTTGATTCGTGGTTGGTCGAAAATAGTCCCGAATGGCCCTTTCCGGTGGTGCAACAATAGGTATGAGGTCTTCATCATCACCGATTCCCGCCATTTTTGTGAATTCGATTCTTCGTGCGGCTCTAATCTTTGAAGCGTTCTTTCAATTTGGATCAAATAAGATTAAATTAGCACTTTTATTTTTTCGCATCAACAAGAAAACACAAAAATGACAATGACCCTATTGTAACTAAAAAAAATCTAAATTAAAGTAAAACTACTAAGTAATAATATTAGCGCAAATAAGATGAATTAATCCCCGGCAACGGCGCCAAAAACTTGTTAGAGAGTTTTATAACCGCAAGTCTACGGTGTCAAGTTTTAATATAGAGTAGTAAGGTTGTCGAATCCATTGGGGAATAATTATCGAATTATTGCTAAGTACTATAATATAATAGTCTAACTTTATTTAGAAATTCAATATATGATGGAGTGATTATACTAAAAATAAAAATAAATCAAGAATATGAAAATATTAATGAGTTTATCCAAATGATTAAATGAATTCTAGAGGTATGATGAATTTAGTTATCCCTTATGTTGTCAATATGGTTTATCAATCATCAATTACCAATTTATAAGTCAAGATTTCTACAATAATCATTCCCTCTCTCAAGTGCCAAATGATTTTAGATTCAATTGGGAAATCAATATCTCTATAAAAATCACCAATTAAAATCTCAATAAAAACTATGAATCTTGATAAAAGACTTCAAATGATTCACAAATATCTCAATTCTATGAAATCCTATGTTGTGCTATTCCAAGGTCATGTATTCAATTACCTTTCTCAAGTGTCAAATCAAATACACCAAACAATCTAAATTATTGATCAAGTAATTTAGAAGCAATAGATCCAAATAGCACAAATAAATTGATAGATCTAGATTGACAAACCACAATCTCAAAGCATAAGTTCAAACATAGATTACATCATTCCTCTAGAATTATAGAGTTTAGCTCATGATTAAAGAAATTAAATCCATGAAAATACAATAATACATCTTACAAGATATGAAGAAAGCAACAAAATAAGAACAAGAGTAGAGGGATCTTCTCTATTTCTAGATGATAGAAGCCTCCAATCTTCTTCTCCAAATTCTTCTCAAGATGCTCAAATCCTTTTCCTTGTCTTGTAGCTGTTTTTATTCTCTTCCCAAGGGTTCCAAGATCCCCAATTTCAAGCCCCAAGGCTAGTATTTATATGCCACAAAAATCCAAGAAAGGGAGTAGGTAAGCATAGGTTTTCGCGCCCGGCTGCGGGGCGCCTGTGGCCTTCATAGCAATTTTTTTTCCGGGCTGCAGCGCCGGGCGTTGGGCGCTGCAGCGCCCACATGCCATCGTCCAACCTTGTCGCCCTGTCTCAAGCGCTGCGGCGCGGGCTTGGCGAGCTGCAGCGCCGCCCGTCCTGGCCAAAGTGCGATTTTTCCTTCTTTCTACACGATTTCTTCTTTCTTCAAGCCGTTTTTCATCGTTTTCTTCATTTCTCGGCTACCAAATCTGTATTAACTCTACATCGACTCTAATTGAAATAAATTGGACTCTAACGACTCTAAAAACACCCAAAATAAAACCAAGTTCTACTCTAAAATACTCAAATAAGTTGGTAAAATACCAACTTAACAAAGTGTTTTCAAGATGATCCACTTTTTGAATATAGAGATGAGACGCTTACCAGACTCCATAGGCTTGTCTTTCACACTAATCTCCACTAATGTAGGCTAATGTAACACAAGGATCAATAGGACTTTTAAAGCTTGTAATGTGGGCTTAGGGTAAGGTAGGAAAATATAGGAATAAGTGGCTCAAATCACCCAAACACACAATTAACACTTCGAATTATCAATAAGCACTACCCTTCACTTTTTTTGGCATCCCCAATGTTTATGAACTTTCAATCCCGTTGATTTTTTTTTCTTTTTTTTTTCGAAACCCCCAAACTTATTCTTTTGCATACATGGTGTTTCATCTTTTCTTTTCTCGGACAACTTCATTCAATTAAACACATACCCTTCTCATCATCCCCTCCTCAACCTTCAACATTTTTCTATATTATGTGTGTACGTATGAGTGATGGGTAATTAGGATTTTCACATTTAGGCTCTGGGTATTCGATTGGTTGCCAAAGAAACGGGTTTATAAGGCTCAAAGGGGGACACTAGGGAAAATATAATACAAAGTTAGGCATTTTAGGCTCTAGCTTGTTCAAAGATGGCCTAAATCACTTCCTCATGGTTACTTCGCCAGATTTCGCCTCGACTAGTGATCGATAAGTTCTAGCATCCGTGGGATCATAAAAGAACCACTCAATTGCATAAATCATCCCCAAATAAATCAAGCAGAGTTAAGCACATAGATGGAATTAATGGAAAGAAGATTAAATCACAGTTCAAACACATGCTCTTTTAATATAGAGAAGTAAGGTTGTCGAATCCACAGGGAATAATTATCGAATTATCGCTAAGTACTGTAATATAGTAGTCTAACTTTATTTAGAAATTCAATATTTGATGGAGTTGAGTATACTAAAAATACCAAAAATAGATCAAGAATATGAAAATATCAATGAGTTTATCCAAATGCTTAAATGAATTCTAGAGGTGTGATGAATCTAGTTATCCCTTATGTTATCAATATGGTTTATCAATCATCAATTACCAATTTATAAGTCAAGATTTCTACAATAATCATTTCCTCTCTCGAGTGCCAAATGATTTTAGATTTCAATTGGGAAATCAATATCTCTATAAAAATCACCAATTGAAATCTCAATAAAAGCTATGAATCTTGATAAATGACTTCAAAGGATTCACAAATCTCTCAATTCTATGAAATCCTAGGTTATGCTATTTCAAGGTCATGTATTCAATTATTTCTCTCAAGTGTCAAATCAAATACACCAAACAATCTAAATTATTGATCAAGTAATTTAGAAGCAATAGATCCAAATAGCACATATAAATTGATAGATCTAGATTGACAAACCACAATCTCAAAACATAAGTTCAAACATAGATTACATCATCCCTCTAGAATTATAGAGTTTAGATCATGATTAAAACAAATGAATCCATAAAAACACAACAATACATCTTACAGAATATGGAGAAAGTAACAAAATAAGAACAAAAGTTGAGGGATCTTCTCTATTTCTAGATGATAAGAGCCTCCAATCTTCTTCTCCAAGCTTATCCCAAGATGTTTCTATTCTTCTCCCTTGTCATCTTGTTGTTTTGTTGTCTTCCAAATGGTCCAAAGTTCCAGAATTCACGCCCAAGTTTCTCTATTTATAACCCCACAAAGATCCAAGAAAAAGGTAGGCAAACATAGGAAATTCCGCCCGGGCTGACTGCGTGCCTGAGCAATTTCCCACAAAAATGCGCCAGCCGCAGCCCCCACGTGAATTTTGGAGTGTTTGGCTCCTGTATCGGTGCGCGCAGCTTTGCGTTAGTTGCCATGGACGAGCGCTGCAGCGCCCGCCCTGTTTTTTCACCCACCAAATGTCCGAATTTGGTTTTGAGCCCTTCATCAAAGTTGTAGCTCTATCTCTTAGATTTCCATAGCCACTTGAATCACCTCAATATCAATTTTGGAGAGAGAGTTATGACCAAAATACAAAACCCCGCCGGTGATGGAAATTTCGGAGACGCATTTGGACGTTTCTTCAAATCACTCTCTCGTTGTTTGATCGTTCATACTTATTTTGATACATGATTCATTAATATGACTAAAAACTCAATATAATTGGACCTCAACATGGATTGACCACTCAAATGACTCGAAACAATGGGAATTAATGCTTAACCAATGAGATATAACAAAAATGACTCAAAATACTCAAAAACAACACAAAACTCAAGTCTAGGAAGCCCAAATCAATGGTATAAAACCAAATGAACAAAAAGTGTGCTTAGGGTAAGAATGAACCTGAACATGGGTTTTTATAGCTTTGTCCTAATTAGGGTTTCCGAAAAATCCAGAGTTTGTTATGATTTGGTAACAAAATCATAATTAAGATAAGATCAGATTTTCTGGAACGCTAATTTACTGACCAGTTCGGCAGGTCGGACTGATGTCAACTACTTCAGCTCATCACCTCAGTCACGTTTGCTCAAAATCTAATTGCCCTAAGACCCAGGCTTGGCCTTGTAAAAACCTTACCATAATTACCCATGATCTCCTATTTAGACTTTAACTTGTCTTTTGTTAGTTCATTAGTTCATCCCACGAGTAAAATCATCCTCCTTAAGGGAATCCTCCAACCTAGTCCAGTTAATAGAGTTCTTCAGGTCGGCCCAACAATATTATAGAGTTCATCCCCCTTAAGGTAATCCTCCAACCATACCATTTATAATATTTTCCTTTCCGTTTAGCCCATTAGTAGAGCTCACACAGTTCAGCCCATTAGCAGAGCTCTCAGAGTTCATTCCGTTAGCAGAGCTCTCACAGCTCAACCCATTAGCAGAGCTCATCAGCTCTTCAGTTCAGCCCATTAGCAGAGCTTCCTCAGTTTGGCCCATTAGCAGGGTTTCTTCAGTTCGGCCCATGAGGTCAGCCTAAATGGACCCTCATCAATTGCTCCCCCCAACTATGGATGGAAGGATTAAGCATTCCAGCCATAGTTTCTTCATGCCGAACTGAATTTCCTCTAGGGTTTTGTCTCTTCAAATTCCCGCATCTACGCCATGTCCTTTTAAATCATGTCACTATGACACGACTGACAACTCCAACCTTAAGGCCGAGCTCAACGAACTTCAGATACAATGTACCACTAATATGGATAAGGCTCGAACTGAAGGCATAGATATTGGACATTGGGATTTTCTACTATCCGCGGAGGGCTCTTCCGTCATTCAATCAGTTCGGGAGCATGTCAAGCAAATTTTCCACAACTCTACCGATTTTTATTTTTATTTTTTTAGGGAAGCTGGCTTGAGCCGAGCTCCTTGTCTCGGCCTCGTGGCCCCAAGTATTTGGATTCTAGTTCGAGTTGAGCTCCAAATACTTGTCAATTTTTTCAAAGGAAGTTGGCTCGATCCGAACTCCTTGCCTTGGCTTCGTGGCCCCAAGTATTTGGATTCTAGCTTGAGCTGAGCTCCAAATACTTGTCAATGTTTTCAAAGAAAGCTTGCTCGAGCCGACGTCTTTGCCTTGGCCTCGTGGCCCCAAGTATTTAGATTCTAGCTCGAGCTAAGCTCCAAATACTTGTCAATTTTTTCAAAGGAAGCTGGCTCGAGCCGAGCTCCTTGCCTTGGCCTCGTGGCCTCATGTATTTGGATTCTAGCTCGAGTTGAGCTCCAAATACTTGTCAATTTTTTCAAAGAAGTTGGCTCAAGCCGAGCTCCTTGCCTTGGCCTCGTGGCCCCAAGTGTTTGGATTCTAGCTCGAGCTGAACTCCAAATACTTGTCAATTTTTTCAAAGGAAGCTGGCTCGAGCCGAGCTACTTGCCTTAGCCTCGTGGCCCTAAATATTTGTAATTTAGCTCGAGCTGAGCTCCAAATACTTGTCCCTTTTCTCACGAACTCATTTTCTTAACAACACATAATTCAACGAAATAGATAATTTTCATTCAAATCACTGAGCCTTTTATTACATTAGATATCACCACCAAATCATTAGCAGAACTATGCAAATACATCAACATTGCTCCTAAAAAATTCCACTAACTTCTCCCTCAGCTCATCTGGTAAACTTTTCCCTACCTTAGTGACCTCATCAGGTCTCAGAGTACCAGCTCTATAGACATGAGTACCCCATTCGGTTGCATATGCTCAACCGGCTCGTCATCCGCCTAATAATTTTATCTTCATTCTTATGATCTTAAAAAATACACCCTCTCTCAGTTTTCTGAATGCTCTCCACATACTCCCTCTCTCTGCTTTCGAATGCTCTCACGGCTTAACCCATTAGCGAGCTCTCATTCAGCCCATTCGAGCTCCGGCTCGGCCCATTAGCGAGCTCATCGGCTCTTGATTCACCCATTAGCGAGCTCTCACGGTTCATTCGTGCATAGCGAGCTCTCACGGCTAAACCCCATTAGAGAGCTCATCGCTCTTGATTCAGCCTATTAGCAGAGCTCTCACAGTTCATTCCGTTAGCAGAGCTCTCACAGCTCAGCCCATTAGCAGAACTTCCTCGGTTTGGCCCATTAGCACGGCTTCTTTAGTTCGACCCATGAGGTCAGCCTAAATTGACCCTCATCACAACGATTTGGTTTATTGATTTTATAGATCATCTTGATCGTATTCCTCAAAAGAAAAGGATTATCTTAACTATAAATGGAGCTCAGTTGCATGCATATGATGCAAATATCACATGTAAATGTTATATGATTGTGATTTTTTTAACATTTTTGTTAACTAAATATATATGTTGGCATGCCATTATCTGTTCATAATTTTTTGCGTCAGTCTCTCCCATCCAAATACAAACATCATTAATTGTTTTACACCATTAAAATATGATGTGCATAATGTGCACGGACACACTTGGATGATCAGAATGATCAACCACTATGGCATGGCCTAGTTTACGGATGGATGAACGAAATTTGTCCATGATAACACATTTCATGTAATTAAGTGTTGGCTTTCACTTATCGTGCCAACCACATTTTTTGTGTGTCAATATTTTCAAATAATGATGAATCTAACAGAATCGATATGTATCCGACTATACATGTTTTTTTTATATTAGTTAGGGTAATTTATTACAGTTTAGATCATATTTAGATGATATTCTTATTTAATTATAAATTAATTGATATTATATGTATGGAACAGACAACGATGGATCGAATGATATAACATTGGGGTGGAGACTATTGAGAATCCGACTTTTTAATTGGTTCTCTCAAAGTCGCATGTAGAGAAGCCTCGCTTGGTGAGTATTTTTTTTTTGTAAGTTCATGATTTCTTATGTTTATTTAGTAATGAGATTTTTTCTTAATATTTCTCTTTTTTATCAATAGCCTAACATATGAACTTTTGGAACAATTTATCAAGTGTACACACAAAAAACAAAAAAAAATATAATTATAAGGTATAACGAAAGACAGTGATGTATCAGATTAAAGAAAGAGAAGTCCATGATTTTGTCAAAGCTTCTTCTAGAAGAAACAACCTTGGTGAATGACACATGAGTTGATTGACTCCGAGTCGTTAATGTTTCATGATAATGTATTAACTTAGCAATTTTTTCGTTTTACCTATATGTTTGGTCATCACGCCATTTTCATTACTTGGAATATATATATATATATCATCGTTGAGTCAATTATTTGAGATATTTGAACTTTTTTATTCAATTGTTTTCTTTATTATGTTATTAGAGATGCTTATTTGGAATATATATATATATCATTGTTGAGTCAATTATTTAGTCTTTGTTATTTTCTTATTTTATTTATTTTGTATATGTATTATGTCACGCCCCAAACGGGACGCGACGACGATCCACAACTTAAATACAAATAACCAAACAATCTAGACGAATATCATCGAGAACCTAATGAAACAGAGTCAATAGCAACGGAATAAAGAACAAGTACAAATTACAACTTACAGTCCACAATATCCATAATCCAAATTACATACCCGATATGATCTAAAGAAAACAACTTAAAAGTCAAAGGGTCCTACGCCCTTCAATTACAAACCGACATGAAAAGAAATACAAGAGTCCAAAATCCAACAACAAATAATAGTAACAAGTCCAGCGAAATCAACAACAAAAGATAGTAAATCCAACAAGCGGAGTACAAGGGCTCAATCCGTGGTCGGTTCAGAGATCTTCAACGAAGTCCTCACCTAAAGGTTAGAAAACGGTGGGGATGAGACATAAATCTCAGTGGATGGGGTGATCGTGTGCAAGTGTGGCGATATATATAGTTAATGCGAGAAAACAGTTATATGAAAACGTGTGAGTATGATGCATGAATTCACACACGATCTACAAACGTCGTGATAAATATATTTAAGTAATATACTTATACGAGTTTAAAAAAGCGATTCATGGTCACACGGAGGCACTATGTGATTCGGCCAAGACATGTAGGATTGCGCACGGAAATGTAACGCCAATCCCATGCAAGGCAAACAATGGTTGCGTCACGGATTTGTAGCGCCAACCAATGCAAAACAAGTAGCGGTTGCGCACGGATTTGTAGCGCCAACCAAATGGGTCCGATAACTCCAGAATCATGTGGATCAGACAACGATTCCTTCGTTCTTCCTTGTAACTCCCCAGGCAAGATGGTCCAAGACCGGTCACCTTATTGCTCCATAGGCAAAGACAAAATCCACAGTGGAGCTTGCAAGGCTCGGATCTGTCATAATCATGATTATACCTCAAGTACTACGACCCGCTTCCCTTGGACACTGGGTCCTCGGTTGCGGGATTAGGACGATGGGGACGGAAGAGTGGAATAGCAGCCGAGCTGCCCGGTTCCATCCCCGACGTATCCATTCCGACTGTGAGCTCGACACACCAAGTTGACTCAGACAGGAAAGTAAATACAAGTACAAACAGTCAACCTGGCAGTCGAGTGTGATTGATTCAGGGAAGCAGTTCAGGAAACTTTTTGAAAATTCACGAGTAGCAATATGGCATTGGTGGAGTTATTTGGATGAAGATGATTATCGGAAGGATGAGCAATCTTCGATATCTTGAAAGATTAGGTAGAACATAAGTCCCGTTATAGATTCAAAACCGCAAGACGAGGAAGTCGCCCCGCGATTGGGTATTAATCGGTCGAATTGGTCCGGTAAGTCAAGGTTTTTTGAGAAAATAAAAATACTTTAATTAAATATCCAAGTCAGAGGGTCCAGGGCTATTTTAGTAAAAGGAAAAATAATTTGAGTTAGGTCCTTTATAAAAGAAAATTTACAATTTAGCCTCGTTTTGTAAAAACCAAAACTTTTGGGGTTAAAATTGAATAAATAAATATCCCGACCTTGAAAAATTATGAGGTCAGTTCCTAAATTCTCCAAATTGTCCAGAGATTCAGGTTTTTAAAGTTTTGAGGTCAAGGTTTTATAAAATTCTCACATTGGCCCCAAATTTGTAAAAATTGTCAATTCGGACCTTAAGTTTAAAATAATCGGAACTCACAAACCGGAAGGGCTTTTAATGCGATTCCGGTTGGAAAATGTCACTAAGGTTAGTAGGATATTGGGACAAAAGAGGTGTTTAAAAGAAATAAGTGTAGGTCCTTTAACCTTTGGAAATCTCATTTTGAAGATCACCACAATCTTCCTTCAACGGCACCTTGTGAAGATTACCACAATCTTCAACCTGAAGAATACCAAATTCTTCAACACCTCAACAAGAAGATTACCACAATCTTCTTACACCTAACACCTAGATCACCCAAGTGTGTTCTTACCACAAGAACACTCACAAGGATATCTTGTGTTGAATGATTACCCAAATTCAAGATTACAACTCGATAATTGATAATACAATAGAGTGCAAGTGTAATCAAGAATAGCCTAGACCTCAAGAATGTGAAAGTGAATAGCTAGGCAAATTACAACAAGAAATAAGACAATGTAAGAACAAGTGTATTCTTGAGTGTATCTTGTTGTGTTGTAGTTTTTCTCTTGTTGTGTTGCTTCAATTCTTCCTCTATTTATAGGAGATGATTGATACTTGATAGGCTCCTCTTGGAATTGATTTCTACAAAAATTGCAATTAAAATCAAGATTATAGCCAAGTAGGAAATCAATCCCACAATTTAGGGAAAAGTTGTCTGTGTCACAACGGTTTAGAATTTTGTCAGCCAAAGCATAGAGACAATTTGTCGCACGTAAATAGAAGTTAGAAAATGAGAATACACATTTACACTATCGACGCCGACGAGGGTTTGACCATCACCCCGATTTCAACCGGCCGTGACAACCTCAAAAACGAAGGGCAAATGTTCGCTTCAATTTTTGCTTCCGTGTACACGGCCGCCCAAAGGTCGACCGGTCGCCACGCGGGTTGCCCTATAGGGCGACGGTTGCCTGACCATTTTCTTCCAAAACATGAAGTTTTCTGCTTTTCTCAACTTTCGTGCACGGGTTGCCCTATACGGCGACCGTTGACCTCAAAACAAAAGTGTTGTCCAATTTTATATCGAAAATAAAACTTCAAGAAATACTCCGAAAAATAGTGAAAACATTTTAGACCGATCGAGTATTAGACAACATTTAGAAAACATTGTTTTGGTGTAAAAACATTAACGTAAAATCATTAAAAGTGTTGTCCAATTTTGTCTAAAATAAAACTTGAAGAAATACTCCGGAAAATATTAAAACCATTTGAATCATTTAGATATTTGGACAACCTTTAAAACCATTGTTTTGGTGTAAATCAAAATCATCAAAATCATGATAAAACCATTTATCAAACAATCTCCCCTTTTTGATGATTACAAACCAAAACAATTTTAACGAGGCTTCCATTTTGAAAACAAAACAATTTTACCTAAGCTAAAGAGAACTATCCGCTAGAGCGACAAAATTCCATGCAATAAAAACGCAAGGACGGGAGTAGAGATATTCAAATACATATTACAAATGCTCCCCTATCAACATGCACAACAAGAGTTATAAAGAAGCAACTAAATCAAAAAGCTAAAAGGCTTAGCTTTTCAATTTTGAGCTTAAGTATCAAAACTTAAAAGCTCCCCTCACAAAGAGACATCGTTAGAAACATATATAGGTCCATACTACAACAAATGGACTAAGAAACATATACAACCACAATATACCAAGAGTGGACAAAATATGATCCACAACTTATGACTTTCAATAGCCACAACACGACTTTCAATAGCCGCAACTTATAGCTTCTTTTTCGCTTAGCTTCTTTTGAGCTAAAGAGCTTATAACCTATTTCTCCCCTTTGGAATCATCAAAAAGAATGTTAGCACGATAAATACATCATATATTCATATCAAAGTGTGCAACTAAACCGATGTATCGAGCTATTTGAACATTGAAGCTTATAAGCCAAATAGAAGGGAAAAGTCGAATCATACGACTTGTAGAGGTTTATGAAAACTCATTTGATAAGCAAACCATGATCTCT
This sequence comes from Rehmannia glutinosa, assembly GCA_016081115.2. Taxonomy (NCBI): domain Eukaryota; kingdom Viridiplantae; phylum Streptophyta; class Magnoliopsida; order Lamiales; family Orobanchaceae; genus Rehmannia; species Rehmannia glutinosa. The sequence continues at coordinate 317,843 of JABTTQ020001383.1, forward strand.
ATAAATGTATAAGACTTTTGAAATCGAGAGAATCATGGTAGGTGATGAATTTTTCATTGAAACGTTTTATCGAACACTTGGCGGGCGTAAAAATAGAAAAGTTATATATAACCCTTGTAAATGAAATCAAGCCCAAGTTTTTCATCACCAAATACAATTTAACGAATATCATTCATCAACAATCAATAAGCTCATCACAAAACATATATGAATCACATCAAGAAAAATACATATAAGCCACAAACTCATGGTTCAACCCAATTGAGCTAACGATAGTGAAATTCTTACCATTCAATTGGTAAAGTCGAGCAATGATGATGATAACCGAGCTAGATAATCCCCAAAATATAAAATGTATGCAATAAAACAAATTTTGAGTGAAATTTGTGTGCAATTCGCGAAGGGGACTAAAAATGAACAAAATAAGCCAAAATGGCGTAAGTCCTGAAACAACTATTTTTAGCCAAAAATCATCCAGGACGACGGTCCAGGGCATGGGCGACCGGTCGACGGCCTTGGGCGACGGGTCGGCCTTCGCCCGGCCAAAACCAGCCTGGTTCTTTCTCGCTTTTGAAAATCCGAAATTTGATCCAAAAATCCGATTTTTTCGCCTCCTAAGTTTTAAAACGCAAACAAACGTAGACTCATTCAATATACATTATGTCATAATCAAGCTCGAAATGAGGTAAAATACTCGGCGGTTAACGATCAAAAAGTCTCACAGTTATCCTTGAGACGGAATTAAACACATCTCAAGTTTTTGTTAAAAATCACAATCCCTTAAAATATATCAATCTCAATATGTTTAGTTCGACATGATTTAACCAAATTTTGAATACGAATAACCGTATAATAGATACCAAACTTGTTATCCCGAAAAATAAGAACGCTTTTAAATCTTTGATACAACAAGTCATGCGCTATGCCTCAAATATTTGAAAATTTTTTTAACGGGCATATTTAATGAGATTCGCTGGGATAGTTTTAAGTCGAGCATATGTATAAGTATATGGAATGTCGAGTCTATAGGAATAATACAAGAAGACATACCTAATTTGTTTGTCAACCGACATGCCTTTCTCAACCTTTTGTCAATCTCTTCATTGATAGCCATAGAGGTTGGAATGATTCTTCCTTCTTCAATGCCTAACTCCTTCAAGAGTTCTTTTTGAAATGTAACCATCTACTCGCATTGAATGATTTGAAGTCCAAGCAAGAATCATGCTCATTTCAAGACACCTTGCATCAACTTAGAGAACCATATCTTGCACAAATATTCATTAGTAGCACCAAAAATATTCTCATAAATATGCACAAGTTTAAACAATATTGCTTTCCTTTTTCACAAACAAAGTTATAGTAAAGATATCAATTTTACCTTTTGTAAAATCATTTAGCAAAAATAGCTAAGTCTATCATACCATACATCTAGGTACTTGTTTTAAACCATACAACGCCTTAAAACAATCATTTCGCCCGGAAAATTTTAAACCCTGGAAAAGGTTGTTTTACATAGACTTCTTCTTGAATAAAACCATTTAGAAATTGATTTAACATCCATTTGGTAAAGCTTGAAATTTTCTTAAAACAAGAATGGGCAAGTAAAATGCAAATAGCTACAAAATGTGCTATGAGTGCAAATGTTACATCAAAATCGACACCTTCTTTTTCTTGAAAATACCTTCGAGCTACTAACCTCGCTTTAGTTCGACCAATGTTGCCTTGGTCATCGAAAGGGGGCTTGTTCCTTTAAATTTTTATCTTCTTCATCACTATCATCATGTGGTATCCACCTTGATCTAAGGTGTTCATAATAGAACATTTACATCCAAAATATTTGGAGTACTTCATTTCTCATCTACACAACTTAACAAACTCATTAATACTTATAGATATGAGAAAATAGCTCTGGCAAAACATGCCTCAATCTACAAAATATCTTTAGTAGAAATAGACATCATATATAGAGACCAGCAAAAGCAAGAAACACATACTATGCTTTTTAGAATATCATCAAGAGTCTAATAAATCACGCAAGTTCAAATAAGCTTAAGAAAGCTATAAAAGGTCTCTTTGAATGTAAACCAAGTATCATATAGTTGAGACCTTATTTCTTGCAAGAAGTATTTGAACAAGAGTTGACAAAGCAAACATGTGTAATCAACATCGAATAGTGCCTTTCAAAAATCTAAAAATCCTTTAATGGCACTTGTATGAAACACTATGAAAACAAGCACATAGGCATACGGGTAATACACAAGTAAACGACTTGATAATTTATGCTTTTCGACAAATAAATGATGAAATGGCCATTTGTGAAAATATGTAGATCCACACAATTCTTAAAACAAATCTAAAGCACAAATCATAATGATAGAAGTGTAGCTAAGAGATATCGCAAGAAGCTCATGCCATAAAAACCATAGTGAGATGATAACACACTTTAGTCTACAAAATGCACAAGAGTTTTAAAACATCATATAAGGTCTTCTTTTTCAAAAAATTTAAAAGACAAGATATATTGAAGACCTTAATTAAAAATAAATATTTGAAAACTCATTTTGCAATTAAGACAAATAAAAACATGCATAATAACAAAATAAATGCATATTTAAATAGTGAGATACGGGTTACCAATACGCCATTTCCATGGGTTGTGTCGTTCCATTGTTGATGATATCTTTCCTTGAGAAGTCACTTTGTTGATGATGACTTCTTTGATTGCTCCATTTCCAAGGTTTGTTGCTTTCCCCATTGTTGAAAGTCTCTTCTTCTTTGAAAATCATCTTGTTGATGATGTTTTGCCATTTCCAAGGATTGTGTTCTTCCCATTTTTGATTATACCTCTTCTTGGAAATTGGCTTTGTCGAAAATAGTTTTTCCTTCTTTGATCAAATGAAACGGTCATTTGATGTCTTCTTGGCGGTATAAATTTTCTTCGATCATTATTTCGCCGGGTACCTAATATGACATTGTTTTTGTGGTACCCTTTATGTGTTTGGGTCCTTTGGGATTAGTCTTGAGACCTTAGGTCTCCAACAATAATTGAGCTTTATTTCTAGCCCGACAAGTATTTACCGTATGACCCTTTTACCGCAATAAAAGCATGTAATAATTTAGAGCATAATGACCAACGATTTAGAGACTTGATTCTTTTCATGTGATCGACACCTCAGCTTATGATCAAGTTCAGCTTCAATTATCACAACAATCAACAATATTGGTTATTCTACTCCGACTAAGTCGATTTAGATAAATCATTTTTCAAGCAATTTATATCTTCAACAAGAGTACTATTTATCTTTCTCAAGGTTTCTAACCTTGTCAAGAGTGGTGGTGTGAGCACATGATAGTGATTCATGGAAGTAAATAAACTATCCTTATCATTTTTCAAACAATGAATTCCTTTTTCAAATTTTTGTATTTAACAAGAAGTTTAAATTCATCTTGAGCTCATCATAATCATTTTGTAAAATCACTATATTCATTTTTCAATTCATGGTCATAAGAAGTAGAGGGTTTAGAACTTACCTCTTTTCTTTCTTCGATGCCCATGAGGCATTGTTCAACTTGTTCATCATGGATATTGAGAAGTGCTTATCCCATGTTGTCATGGATTTGATTGTATCCATTCTCAGAAGAGACGCAGTCGCTTCCTTTCATTTGCATATACCCATAGATGGCTTCTATTTTTGCCATACTATGTGCCGATTGAATACCTACAACATGATCAAATTCAAAGTGGGTAAGTGAACAAAGTAAAATATTAAGAGCTTTACCATTTAAAGAGATGATTTTCCTTCATCATCGAGCTTTTTGAAGCCTTTTGAGGTGTGTGGTGTATCTTTCATCTAACGATTCTCCATTAATGACTCGTGTTCCAAATGCTCGAACCCGCAACCTTGCAAGTAGCATTCCATTCTTTCTTTCCAAAAATATAAACCTTTTGGAATCAAACCGAGGTAAGCCAAAGGTGGTGAGTTTTAAAGTTGAGCTGTCTGTACTGACGATCGCTTTCTTCACTCCGACGGAAACGAGCTGCCAAAGAGTTTGCTCACATCACTTGCAAGTCTGCGGCTACGATAATCTGCAGAGGGGGTAATAACATTATCTCCATCTTTTCGATTTCGCCTCTTTTCAAACCGAATGCTCAAAACACACATAGTAAAATGTAAACAACACACGCCGATTTAAAGAGGTTCAAACTCAGGGCCTAATCCTCTACCACCCTAAAGATATCCGGGACGGATTTCAAAGAAAAGAATTTTACACCACAAAATTAATACAAATTAATTACAACACCTTGGAAGAAGACTACACCCTTTTCTACAACAACACCTTTTCGAGATTACCACACCTCTCCCTTGAAGATCACCACACCTTCCTTCTTCAACGCACTCGCGGAAGATTACCAATCTTTCAACCTCAAGAATACCAAATTCTTCAACACTCCCAAATGTTAAGATTACCACAATCTTCTTACACCAACACCTAGATCACCTGCCAGTTGTTTCTTACCACAGAACACTCCATGACATATCTGCGGTCAATGATACCAAATTCAAGATTACAACTCGATAATTGATAATACACAGAAGTAAGTTGTAATCAAGAATAAAATTTCAAATTCTTCAAGAATGTGAAAGTGAATAGAAGCAAAATTACAAAAGAAATAAGACAATAAGAACAAGTGTAGCCAGTGTATTTTGTTAGTTGTAGTTTTTTTATAGGTTGTTCAATTCTTCCTCTATTTATAGGAGATGATTGATACTTGATAAGCCTTCTGAACTGATTTCTACAAAAAATTGCAATTAAAATCAAGATTATAGCTGTTAGAAATCAATCTCACAATTTAGGGAAAAGTTGTCTGGCCGTACAACGGTTAATTTTTGTCATTAAAGACATGGCCTGGGCCGCACGCAAATAGAAGTTAGAAAATGAGAATACACATTTACACATGACACTGGCCGATTGTACAGGTTTGACTGCCCCCGACTCTCAACCTGGCCGACAACCTCAAAAACAAGGGCAATGTTTTGCTTCACTTTGTTTCGTGTATACCTGCTCACCAGAGCGGTTGCTGATGCTCACAGCTGCCGAGGGGACTTGCTGCCCCACCATTTTCTCTAAACATGAAGTTTTCTCGTTTTTTCTCTCAACTTTGGGATGAGAGTTTGAGATGAGGACAGCTGACCTCAAAACAAAAGTGTTGTCCAATTTTATATCGAAAATAGACTTCAAGAAATACTCCTAAAAAATGAAAACATTTAGATCGATCGGAGTATTAGACAACTTTTTAAAACATTGTTTTTGGTGTGTAAAAACATTAACGTGGTAAAAATCATTAAAAGTGTTGTCCAATTTGTTTAAAATAAACTTGAAGAAATACTCCGGAAAATATTAAAACCATTTTGAATCATTTGCAGATTTGGACAACCTTTAAAACCATTGTTTTGGGCGAAATCAAAAATCATCAAAATCATGATAAAACCATTTATCAAACACCAGGGTCCAAAATATAATTAAGTTATAGTTAGGTTAGCATTTCCAAGTGCATGGCATGCATAAGTCCTGGAAATTTCATTTGGGTCCTCAAGTTTAGATTTACACTTTAGTCCCTCAATTTAGAAAATTACTTTCCAAGCCCTAAACACTTGAATTTTTTGGAATATATTTAAAATATGTCATTCCCAGTACCTCAAGAGAAAAATTTCAAATAAAATTTAGGTCTAGTACAGTTTCAAAATTTGCAAAGAGTCTTAAACTTTCAAAATTTTACAATCTAGTCTCGGCTTTTAAATGTTGATTTTATTTATCTTAAAACTCTTAAAACTTTATTAAAATGTCCAAAATTCATTTTTGAACCTGAGTACAGTCCCAAATTTCA